>CM023456.1:27798085-28199646 GCA_013339765.2 Haemaphysalis longicornis
CAAAGAGGCACGGAAAAAATTGCAAGGAGAGCGGTCATGCTTACAATAACTCGCGGAAGGTATTTTTTGTGTGATAACAAGGACCCAAAGTCAAAGCAGGTTGTGGTCATCTAATTTGTTTTCTCCCCTTGTGCTGGAGTAATTCGGTCTACGAAACTATCTTCACGGAGGAAGAGGCCGCGTGTGGCCAACGGATGCAGTAATTCCTTTGACAGGTGAGACGCAGGACGAGAGCGGCAGGGTGTTACTGGTTTTTGAAAGTTTTTGAAGGCATTTTTATTTTATTATTTATTTATTCTGTCACCCAGTGCTTCAGGGTCATAACAGGGAGGAAGTACAATAGTAAGTACAGACAGAAAACAGAAAAGCCACAAAAAAGGGCACTCACAGAGGAATCTATATTTAAAATACACACGAAAGCACAATTGCAAGTCGTTCGACCATGACTAAACTCGGCATCAAGCTCATAATCTAAAATTTGCACAACTGCACTATTAACAACGAAGCACGGTAAACTATCTATATATAATTCTGTATAGTATTGTTCTATAGCAATATTTTCTTCCGTGGGTATTGTCGGATAGCCCCCGCACTTACACTTCGCCCTTATTTCATAGCGTTACCATGGAGCTACCTGGGTGCGTAGTCGCGATTTCTTATTTGAAGGACTTATCGTTATACCGACGGGGTTTCGGTACTCACGCTTCTCCAGGCGTAAAATTGAGCTCTCGTTTCTTCTGGCCTAGGGAGCTCGTAGGGCAGTTGCTTTCGCTTCGTTGTGAACATTTCTGTATTTGTTGTTTGCAGCTCATTGTCCGGCGTGCTTCAGACTTAGGGTGATTCCACACCGAATATTGGTTATCCTCAATCAGTGAAAAAACAGTGTCGATAAAATAGCTTGATAATGGAGGGGGGGGGGGGGGGAGGGGACTCAAAAATCAATGTTGGGGCTATCAATCAAAAGAGAGCCCATTATACTAAGTGCGGCTTAAAAAAGTAATAAAGAAAAAACGTGCGCAATTTTTTTCGCCCTTGAGTTTGATCCCGGAATAAAGATGAGATCACCTTTACAAAAGATATCTGAAGCTCTGTGTGGTTAGAGCCTAGGGTTTATTTTTCTCCTTTTTTTCTTTCCTGAGCAACCCGAACTGCTGAATCGTTCGTTTAGTATCCCATGCTGATCAGATAAGAAGAAAGTTTTGGCAGCTTTAGTACTTATGTCACCATCTAGGAGCTACTACGCTCACGTAAGCCTCCCAAACATGTGACTTATCGGAGTTTATAATGATACAGTAAGTAATCATTTTTCTTGTATCCTGTGCGGACTGGGGGTGACCAACAACTTGGAGCCAGTTCTTGGTCTTCAATAAGACTTCTTGCAGGTGTCGTTGTAGGCTAACAAGCTCCAACAGGCAATCCGACACATATACCGCATGTACCCCGTTGTTTGCGAATTGATCGTAAAAGCATTTTTGGCAACTTATAGAATTGGTAGAGACAGGCCCAAAAAAACAATTTATACAAATGCTAGCGTCCGTATTCAGCGCATAGCACAGACTGTAGCCTTCACAGCCAACGGGAAGTTAGTATTCACGTCAGCGAGAAGCAAAAAAAAAAGCAGAGTAAAAATACAAGGCTCACTGCAAGGTAAAAATATGACAAGAAAACGACGCTCGGGGGGGGGGGGGAGGGGGGCGGAAGTATGTTTGGTCTACTTAAAATAGAAAGATACGCCAAGAACAGTAGAACGTACTAGCCGGCACTTCAACAACGGTAAAACATTTAACATCCACCGAACATAGAAGTCAAATTCTAAATGATAGAAAACTTATGCAGCTTACTGAAGTAATTTGTTGGGAACAGCTATGGTAGACCGAAATGCAATCTCTCGTGGATCTAGCATAGCCTTTTCAACGATGGGGTACTTTCTAACGGACAGCTGTCCTTTTAATGCTAACCTTTGGCGCAGACGCCCTAAGCATGCACGCGAACTTTTACGCAATTATTCATCAAAGGCTACGCCCACAACGTTACGCCTTCCGGATGCTGCACACGAGTGGCCTCAGAGTAGCGCGCTCCGTAATCCCACCGCCCTGTGCCCACGATTTCTCGTACGAGCCCCTTCTTTTAAGCCACCACCACAAGCAACGATGTGTTGTCAGGCAAGATTGCTCTAGGAGTAATAGGGCTGAGCGTCACCGAAGCGGGTAAATACTTCAGGCTACTAAATCCTGCACAATATTGAAAATACTAAAATGTCTTTATTTCACGCACCCAGGTGCAAACTGCCCTGGGATCTGTCCTCCGAAATCATCGTGCGACAGTCTTTTTGGACCTTTTTTGTTGTTTGTCTGATCATCAGTTTTTCGTCTTTGTTTTGGAGCCTCAACATGTTCGAAATGATCTTGAACATCCTGAGAAGTTTGGGACAAGCGACGCGTTTTTTTACGTCTCAGTTTTGTAGACAGCACCGTAGAGTAACCTGACAGCGTCCATCGCACCCATGAGCGCGTTAAATGAGGCTAATTTTAGGCATTATTTATTTCTACGTATACAAGCGATCTATGCTACTAACCAATAAGCAACTATGAAAAAACACACTGCGTAAACTTCAAACTGCGGTGTATACACATTTTTTGAGGTTTACGAAAAATGTGGGTGCGTAATTTGACAAAGCCGTATTTTCTATTTTTGCTATTCCTCAAGTTTTCGCAAATTCGTTTTTTTTTTCGTGTGTCATCGTGTGCACCGAGGGTATGCGCAGGCATCCTGATTCCGTCCTTCAGCGACCGCATTCACCTGCAACATAAGGACATGTCACAGTGAAGTATAAGAAATTGTGTCTGGAGCTGACACCGCTGCTTGATACTCATTACAAACGTTCACGAAAGGTAATGCAGACATTTAAGGTAGGACGTGTAGGATAAGCCTACTCTCATCGATAACTACAGTTGATAACTTCACTCATAACTTCAGCCTATCGCCGTTGATAACTTCAGTCTTTCAGCATTGATAACTTCAGAAGAACAGTTGAATTGTCGGTGTGACAAGCGTATGACGCAGCAAAACAAAGTCTGGCGCTTTGGTTATAGTCACTGATAAGTGTCTCAGAACGACTTCACAATATGCACGCTACTACAAAACGTAGGAAGACATCACAACATTTTAGGCGAGAACGATGAGAAGTGAGAAACATGAACACGAAGATCCACCGACGTTCCACAATAACTGCAAGCAGCACAGCAGTTAAGAAAGGGGTGCATATAGATTTCTGTTTTGCTGATGGTACAACAAAGATAACCTCGATTCGATCGCACGTCCGACCAGTTCGATGGGCGAGCAATAAAGCGGTGGCGGTCATCCCTCTACCCCTTAATGTCATTTATTTTCCGTTGCTGAAGAGAGGAATCCACACCGTTCTTTTTATTGAAGTCAAGGAGAGTGCACTTCGATTTTACTATTCTCTCTACATCGATGGCGATAGCTACATGGCAGCCAGAGATTCCGAACTAGAAGGCAATAACAGCTTAAGGGTGAAAAACAACAATGTTGTAACATGAAACGTAACCGTTGGAAAAAAGATAAACGTTGAATTGGCGTAAGCGCACTTGCGCTTTTGTGGAGAACTCGTGGAAGGTTATCATTTCGACCGAAGTGACGCATGCCTGGTGACAATCGCTGTGAAGGAGACTTTCGGACCCAAGGGGTACTCGTACATGAAGGGCTCGGAGAAGCAAGGCAATGTTCTATTTCGCAGGTTGCGTTTGCTGCTTTCAGCGTGGCTGTAAATCCTTCGGCGGGTGTCCCGATTGCATCCCTTGGTGAACCATTACTTCAGGCGAAATTGCCGGGAGCCGCACACACCTTCCGCAACAAATGAGAGGGTCGGTAAAGAGGAGTTACTTGCAGGCAAGACAAACGGACCATTTGTTGTTTTCTTCGAAACTTTTTGAGAGCCCCGTTTTGGTGTTTCAGGAAGCGTTTTTGTTAGTTTAGGAGTCTTTTAGTGATTTTTCCGGCTCCGTTACTTTCCGAAGGAAATCAGTCATTACATTCCTGGGCGTGGTAGAGAACGCAGAAGTAGCTAGCGCGTCGCAGTGTCTGGGGAGCTGCTTTTGAATATGAGAAAATGGCCTACAGTGTTTGCGGTTGGTGACAGATGCATAATATGAATTCTCTGATTCCACAAACTTGTCTTACACGGACGAAGTCGCTTGCTCAAGCCAGCTGGTTGGTGTCTTACCCCCCGACGCAATAAAAATACTAGGGAGCTACTCTGAGATTTCAAAAATCAATCTCTAAATATATGGGACATTAAAAGCTAAACCACATGGCCACATAACACACACTCTCGCTATTCCGCGTCCATCATTTGCCCAGCGCAGAAAGCAAGGACACCGTCGAGCAACCCTTTCTTCCTGTCTCGCCGAAGCGTACACCCAGCAGAACATTCCCAACTAACCTTGTCTTACTCCTCTAACTGCGTCCTGAGCCCCGTGCAGAAGGCTGAGAAAGAAGCTTTTAACCAAACATCTAAGATTGAGGGTCAAGCTCAGTTCTTCGTTGCCTTTACCGTTACCGCGGACAAAGGCCTGTCACGGGTGCGTATGTGAACATATCCGCAGACGTGGAAGTGGTGCCTAATTACTGCTGTCATGTATGGCTACGCAAATGCAAAAAAAGTAAAGCCGTTCCACTCAATGTGAAAGCTGTCGGAAGTGCAGAGCAGTGATTCGCCATAATGGGCTGTACCGCCGTTATCCGCTTAGTGCTACCACCCCATGCACTTCAAATTTCCCGCCTTCGCAGTTCTCGCGCGCCCCCCGCCTGAAACTGCGCCAGCGGGAGTTCTGTTCTCTTTGTGCTTTTCTCCCCGCACGTGCCGGCGTTGCACTGCCACATTTTGCGTTTACTATTGTAAAAACCAACCCAACGGGCGTCCTTAACTAAAGGAACGTGGGCGTGGGCGCTGCCGGTTTAATTACGCATATTTTTCCTCATATGTACCTATAGTTTTCTTTGCGCTAAACAACGAGAAGATGTATGACAAGTGCCAGCGTTTCACGAGTTATCGAACGCTTATGACTATATAAACCGCTTGGCTTTCGAAGCCTCTGGGGTACGCCGCGAACAACAGCGTTACCCCGGGATGCCGCCAAGGCGAGCGCCTAAAGTGCTCTGCGCTTAAAAGTGGTTCTCTTTTTGTCTGTTCCGGGCACCGGGAAGAACTAAGAGCCCTAAAAAATGCATCCCTTACCTTCCCGCCAGGGGTAGATGCGGCATCTGGGGTCCACTTGTGTTTCCGATTTCGCTTTCCTTTCTATTGCTGCGTGTACGAGCTGCGTTGATCGTACCTTTATTTACTTTTGCTTTTCTTTACCATTCAATGTTAACAGTGATCGGTCTTCTACGGTTCCGGTTCATCGAATTGTTATTGCCCAATTTCCCTCGATATAGCGGGAACCCCTGCAAAACCGCGGCTTTGGTATCGTGGCGCGGCTTCGCTCCTCCATTCCGCTTTTCATCGGAATCCTCAATAAAGCCACCAGCATGAATAAAAGCGCCTCGTGAAACTTATGTTATCTTCAGCACCGAAGGACAAGTTCAGCCATAAGGACAAGTTCAAAACCGAAGGAAGCTGTAAGGAATAGAGTCGGCATATGCAACGGACGGAAACAAGCACACAAGATCAGACCAAGTGCAGATTGTAGCACAACAAAATATTATTCGAAACACCAGAACCGTAGAATGAAGTAAATGCATTTTTCCAACCGGAGCACGAAAAGGATGCATAAGAAACATCACCTCATTGCTGAACATAATGTTGTGCTGGCTGGTGTGGCGTGCTCTTTCTGTGTACGACATGATAGTGCTATCATGTCAAGTTATTTCGGGCACTTACTGTCAATTGTCTAATTGGCACACACGCCAGCAGGGTTTCTCAGTCATTATCCATTTCTCAACTCGTATTAAGAACTGCCGCACAGAGGTGGTACGGGTGAAAACGCAATTATGACTAACTAAAAGGCTGGGAATATGTGCGGCTTCCTAATGCAGATACGTAATGCACATCCGCTTATTACTTCGTTTTGTCTCTAACCTTCCAGGCGGTGGCCTCCGAAAAGTTTAGTGCTGCGGAATTGTCTGTTTTATTGGAGGGGATCATTCATTGTACAGGCGACATTCTCCGTTTTTCAAACTGCTTCCGCAGAAAGCCAAGCCCATCCTGTATTCATTATTCTCCTTGGCCGGGAAAACAGTGTCATCGTAATTTAAAGGATTCTCATTCCTTCCTTTTGCTTTAAAGTTCCCCTTCTAGCCTGCGATCGATCAGAGCGCACTGCTCCCCAGTTCCGGGTTATTTCAGCGGCCGTTCTCTTCTGCCAATATTCCCTGCGAGCACGCTGGGCTGACTACGAGCTCGCGAAATCGTTAAAGTACTTTCGCAACCCCAGAGTTTTCGGTTGTAATTGCAGGGGAAGAAACATCGCGAGCGCATTTATTCTTGCGGCTGATTGGAAACCCGAAGAAAAGGAGTGCTGCTCAATTCAGAAGAATAATGTCCCTGCTATTTGAGGGGCTGTTAGTGATAAAACCTGTTTCGCCTCATTTGTGACTTTACTTCATTCGTGCTAGAAGTGTCCATTTGTTTTTACGCACCGGAGGCCACGCGTGTTTTGACAGCCTCCATTTTTCACCTTGTTACCGCCTGTCAGCGCGGGAAGGGGATATAACTTGGAGACATTGTCTTCTCATTGTAGTCGTATTGTACTATATATTAGTAGTCTTTATTCGGACGCTGGCTCGTTTAGACCGGTCTCACAGACCAGCAACAAAAGAAAGTTGAGCCTTTCATCGCCGTGTTCCGGTTCTGTTACCGGCTGAATACGACTGCAGGAAGAGGGCTACTTATCTATGCAGGCAGGAAGAAGCCGGCTACTATCTATTTCTCTTCGGGATCAGGTGGTCTACGTTTTCAAAAGAAAATTTATATATGATTGGCTAATTGGTTTCACATGGCCAACTTTCTTTATTTTCGAAGTGAACGTTTCTACATATAGCGCTACTGTGCCCAGCTCGGTTATTTCCTTGCAAGCTGACTTGAAATCCTGCCACCACTAATTTACCTAAAATAAAGATTCTTTTTTCGAAACAGATTTGGTGTTTTCCTGTGTTTCCTTTTCGTCATGCCAGTGTATTCCATTGTCAGACATGTGCAATCAGGGCCCGCTTCAACTGTCCCAATAGTTACGGTCACTGTTCACTTCCAAGTGGAGTTACCAAACCAGTGCATCTAGTGCCCTAACGCTGGGAATGCCTGTTAACGCTCTACTTCAACATTTCCTCTTTCTTCCACTGCCTCCATTTTTGCCCTTTTCCCTTTGCCACGTGCAGGATAGCAAACTGCGCTCCAACCAGGTTAGTATTCGACTCCCTCCCCCCTCCCTTCTCCCTCTCCTCCCTTTCCCTCTTCCTTCTTCCTTCCTTCCTTCCTTCTCCCTCACTCACTCCGTACTTCTCTTCTCTCTTTCTTCCTCACTTCCATCCCTTCTCCGTCCCTCAGAGTCGTGTTTGTTAATATAAATCTTGAACAAAGAATTACCTTCTGCTGCTTGCTATAATCCCTAATGCTAAACTTAAACGCAGCTTTTAAGGTGTTTTGACTTTACCACATATTGAGGGGAAGAATTTGATATAAACATACTGTTACAGTAACCGACAAGTCTTTTGTATTATTACGTGAACGCTGTTTGTAGTGTGAATGGTGCGAAGAATGTGTTGTGCTGCACATTGCAAACTTGCCGAGGTGTGGGGAGACCTCCTCGCTTATCGCAAGATCGCGATCGCTGAAGGGAGCGCATGGGGGATGCGTGGGCACGCTTCACAGCAGTCGTTGGCAACAGCGCTCAACTCACTTTCCTCTCCGTTTATAATTGTGGTATAGGCGGATGCACTCACCGCATACCTTAAGTACGAAGTCTTAGCAATATGGAAACGTACGACAGCACTTCATTCGCGCCATCACTCACGAGGCGCCGCTGTGGCGCAGGTGTCGTGTAGCACTCCACTTTCCTCTTCTCTCTTTTGCGATTCTCTTATTCTCTGCTTTTCTCCCTATAGTACCGCTGTACTTCTTCCCGCTTTTTCTCGCGCTCTCTTTCGCTGTCACCGGATTTATTTTTTTAGGTGTGGAGCACCTTAGGACCGCACAATGTCCGTCCGCGTCCTGCGCATAGGATTTACAAGCGCAAAAAATCACACAGGCACCGGCAGGATTCGAGCCTGTGTCTGGTAGACCAGACAGAGGTAGTGTCAGTCGTCTTACCCATTGCGCTACGACAGTGAGTTAGTACCCGACAGTCAAACGGCTTACTCCCTCGCCTGTAACGTTGCGGAGTACCTTAGGACCTCCCAATGTCCGTCCGCGTCCATCCGTGCGCACACCACCATCAAGCGAAAATCAAGCGAAATTCGATTTGAGCCGTGAGTTGCAGTTTCATTTTCGTGAGGAGCAGTGGTTCAAGGCGCAAGTCACGGCTCAAATCGAATGACGGTCGGGGCGCAAATCGGATGTCACTCAGGGCGCAACTTGGATGTCATTTCGAGTCCCCGTACTCCGCACCCTCGCCATCATCCACGGAGTGGAGATGCTGCCATTTTTTGCGCTTATCACCACGTTCCCTCTCTCTGGTCATACCCTGTGCTCCCCGTTCGGTTACGCTGTCGGCGCCGTCGACACCTCTCAATGCACTAAAATTGGCTTAAGAGCCGCACTGTAGAATTAAGACATCTGTACAGGGATACAGAACACTGTTCGGGTTATTGAAGCACACTGACGGCTCATGCGCCGTTATTCGCCACCTACTCGAACATTGGCGATGATTGTAGGAGACCCGCGGTGCAGTTTATTGCAATGCCTTCTGTGGCTGTCTTGTCGCGTACTCCGTTGTGTCGACCTATGAAGCCCGTCAGTTGCCTTGCAGAGGACAGAATCCGGCAGGGAATCCTCTTGCTCACCATTGCCTTGTTCTACACACTTTTGCTGAGACTTTTTTTTGAACGTATATGTTGAGCCTTGCGACTCCTAGAGAACAATTACAAGCCTCGCTACGCCGGTAAGGTGAAATGCTGGCAAGCGGGCCCACTAGCGCAGCAACAACCCTACTTATTTGCGGAGGCCACTAGGCCACTATAAAACTGGTCGACAAAGTCTGCAATAAAACTACATATTCGCTAGGAACCGAAACAATCAATATGGGCTCGAAATACATCTCCGGGGAACATTGTGTCAACAGAACGGCCACCAGAATTAAGGCAGGAGACGGGACGCTCAAAGGTAACCCGCAGGCACCACAAGCCAATTCAACGGTCGACACAACGGGCCACTAACCGTATGCAACAATGCGACATACGCAACAGATCCCTCCAGACACATTTAAAAGGTTCCGATAGTGTGCTTAAGGTAGCGCAACTGCTTTCGCCGTGCATGATTTCCGTAGCAAATCATTGCAATTCTGAATAGATTTTCTGCTCGAAAATCACCTACATCAGATTTAAATAAGGCCTCGAAATGGTAGTTGCGGACGAAGTTATATGGTACATATCAGACTTATTATCATAAACTCATGACCTGATTTCTGGGGAAGTTTGGGATAGCCTCGATGCTGTGAAAAAACTTTTTGAAGAATTAGTGCGCCTGGGGCCAGTTCGTAGAAGGCGGTGACATCCCGCTTGTGGATACAGAACCTGAACGCCGTTGTTGCTGCTGCGTGCTCTGATGAAATGGGGTGATGTCCGCTTGAGGATGACCGGAACCAGAAGTTTCCAACCTGTCAGGTTATCAAAGCTCATAGTCAAAGGAGGGAAGATTTCAAGTTGAAGAAAGCACTGCAGGCCTGCTTGAAACTGAAAAAGGAGTCGAAGGAAACATACAAGAAAAAATGCTGAAACAAAGTTCTGAAGCTTGTTCTGGAGAACAGGCTGCGCTTTTCAATTCAATAGGTGCATCACGTACGCAATAACAATACGACAAAAACTATTGGGCGCCGCATAACAACGATGCAAAACGCCTCACGCAAGTGGTCACGCCCTCAGGGGGCAGGGACCTTACGGCCCGGTGAGAGAGCCCGGCCCTTTCGGAAGCGCATTGTTTTCCCTACCAAGATACAATGGTAGCTGGCTTCGTTCTTCGAGTTAATTAATCGTCAATTTCCGACAGGGATTGCAGCGAGTTCATTAATTACCACGCCATGGGCGTGGCATATAATGTGGTGTGGCCACATGACGCCCTATTGTTACCTCTTGGTACAAAGGAAGTCTGAAAGCCGGATAAAACAGCTGCAGCGCTTGAAGAAAGGCCGAAACAATACAGCATGCAGAGAAGGTAACACTGATTTATTTGCGATGTGAGCATCATTCCCATGCGACGCGCACGCGTGCAAATTGTCTTCCGGGTGTTTTGGTCATAAAGTTCCTGCATGACTTAGTGGTTACCCTGCCTTTTTCCGTGCCACGCTGCTAGCCATCGCGTAGCCTTTCAGTGGCTCCCCAGACGCTGCGGTGTACTAGGAAATCAGAGAGCAGATGAGGCTGCACGAAGGGGCCTAGAAATTGAAAAAAAAAAAAGACTTTCTTTTAAAAAAATAATGCCTCAACTATGACAAAGGCACTAGCTCTAGCAGGAGGAAACTGCTTATGTTCCCTTTCATGATTTTCTGTTCCCAATGGACCCACAGATGAGATAAAGGCTACCAGAAACGACGACATTCATCGGCCGGAAACGTTATTTCATAAACTGCGACTCAATGTGGCGTTCACTAATGCCCACTTACATCGCATCAGGCCAGAGTCCAAGTCCACATTGCGACAACTGTGGCTACCCCGAAACCGTCGAGCATGTCGTACTAGAGTGCTCCGCCTACGCTGACGCAAGGAGCCGGTTATAGAATAAGATTAAATGTCTTCACCATGAACCAATTACGCTGAGCCTGATACTTGGATCATGGCATTCTCCCTACCTCAGCAGGAAAGTCCTGGGATGCCGTTATTTGGCTATCTTGAAGATATTGGCGTCGCTGAGACAAATTAAAGCCCTCCTTATGCGGACAGTCCTCGCTACATCCAATGCCCCTATATATGACGCTATCTCTTTTTTTTCTCCTTTCCTCTACTACTCCTCTTTTTGCTAATCATCTATCTTTGCCCCCATTCCCGTTCCTGCAGAATAGCATGTCGACGTACGCATGTTGGCAAACCTCTCTGCATTTTCTTCTTCAATAAAGAGCTTCTCTCATTCTTTTTTTCTCTGTGAGTACATACTAAACTACATAGTGCTACCGAAGCTATCGATAATGGCATCACAGTTGTACTGTTAAGCCAAACTGCTGGTGGCGCAGTGGGAGGGGGAGACGCGGGTATGCGCCGATCTGACGTACGTTAGGCTTACCGTAGAGACTGACGTAAGGCCAGATGTCAGGCCTAATATTAGGCCTAAAGTTAGGCTTAACGTGTTACGCTTTTATGACGAAAAGACACGGGACTTCAGCGCGCCCCTTTACCGGGCTTTCACTCCAGCAGCTTCCGTTTCTCTCGCCCTCGACAACGACTGGTTCCACGACTGCGGTTCCTTCGACATCTACTGTGGCGGCTCGGTTCCTACAATGCAGCGTATATTTTCAAATCGCATACGAAGGCCACAAACAGCGATCTGCCCACCCATGATGCTTCAACGCTACTGTGAATAAATCCATCGATACATCCATTCTGATCACAAGCAAGGCTTCTTCTCAAAGCCACTCCAGAACTAGGCCACGTTTGACGAGGAGGTGAGTCTTCCTTCTAAAGCGAAGGTGAAAATGTATAACAAGGTGCCCCTACAAGTTTAATTTAACGAATAATACCCTGGTAATGTCATCTTTTTTCTGACGTCCAAAAAGACCGCCTAAGTTAGCAATAAAAATGTTGCACACAAAGCTGAAAAGGTGTTTTTATTATTTAAACCTAGTGCAGGGGAACAAAAGCTTGCTCTGTTTATTCGCCATGTGGTCACCGCACCAGGAGTGGGGTTTTAAGACACAACAAGAAATGGCGTGCAAGCATCACGCCATTCTCAGGAAAGTTCCATAGCGAAAACAAGTTCAGCTAAAGCCACAGGCATTACGTTGCGACAAACACAAAAACAGCCAATCACTCCCAGACAGGAGTAGCACGTTCGCCATTTCGGGGGCTTGGTTATCGCGAGAACGATTTCCGCCGGGAAAACTAAGCGAATAACGAAAGAACGAAAGGAAATTAGATAAACGGATGTACACTTTGTCCAAGAACCCTGCAAGGCCCATGCTTCGGGCGTCTCCAATAAAACGGCGCCCCCCATCGGAGTCCGTAGTGGGAACGAGGTAGAAACTTTGTTTCAGCACGGACAGCCGAGTAGTGGGCAGGGCGCCGACAAGAGAACAGAAAGTGAAGAAAACATGGCAAGGCAAAGATGCAATTTTGGCCGGGAAAGAGAATGGTCACAATTCTTTTTCTTTGCCTGCCGTCTGCGTCCCTTCTTTGCGCGCCCAGCCCAGACGGTGCCCTCATGTTCGTGGCCACCCGGCGAGTTTACGTTGTCCCTGTGGCAGTTTCCTGCGCTCACCTGGGCAGGGAACAGTAAGGCAGGCTTAGGAGTCGAAAGGAGAGGAGCGAACCCGAGTGGACCTGAGCGGACAGTCAGAGTATGGTTACTCCGTGCAAATGTTCTTTCGGTTTCCTTCTTTGACTGCGTCTCAGCTCTGTACTGGGTTTACATGTCCTTTTTTTTCTTCTGCTGTTTACGACTTTCACATTCCCACCTCCTTTTGTCTAACTATGCCGCTTTCACGTACTTTCTGTGTAGCGTCATCTGTACTTGTGTCGCCACTCAGGATAAACAAGCATAAAAATCAGAACATAACAATTTGGCACTGAATTTTCGTAATGACGTTCGCCTACGAACAACGGATATCGAGGGGGGGGGGGGGGCAGCGGCATTAAACACCCACTAATAGTTTGTAAAAATGAGCGCCCTGAATACAAAATACGACAAATAACTTGTGTGCAGTGCACGCGACCTCTACAGAGATATCCACATTTCATTCATTTGCTTTGAAAATTTTAAACTAGTTATCGTTGCTTCTACAAATTCTGAAAGGCTAACATTTTGTAAATGTCAACCTTTAAGTGCGTCAAAGGGCCGATTTCTGAGTGGATACTTGCCAACAGAGAAGACCGCAGTTTCGAGTCAAAAGTCCGTCAAATTTAGGCACACAGCTTTCGCATACAAAACAGGCTTCCAGACCGGCTCCCACGGGATCTATTTACTACTTGCTTCCTAGTGGGTCGATAGCATCATGTAGTCTATGCAGCCCTGAAAAAAGAAGCGACCTGTTATGGCGACCTTATTGTGGACGAACGGTTCTGAATATAACAGGCGAATTAGCAAGCAAGCTTACGTAGTGACCAGTGCCACCACGTTGCCTGGCGCCTGACCTTCGCTCCATATTTGACGTCAATAGCGCGGCCTTCTCACACGCGAAGCGCCTCATGAATCCCGTCCGTAGTTCAAGAGTATCGCATCTGCACGATTGTAACATGCACCATTTTTTTGCTAAAAGTACCCTTCAAATTTGTGTGCGCATTACAGTGGGGCTTAAAACCAAAATCGGCTTGAAAGCGGCAAGCAGCATTGTCATGCACATGAAGTTCTAAAATCTATAATATTCTAACGCAAAACAATCAGTCAACATAATGTGAGCGAATTTTCGTGCGCCCGTCTCTCGATTGGCATGCCTTTGCAGCTGTCACATATTTCTACTGCTACAATTAGCACCTCTTTTCAGTCGTTATGGCTCCGAAGAAATACCACGATGAAGCTCATATCAAGCTCACTGAAATTTTACACGTCGACAGCAAGAGGAATAGAGAAGCATGATGCACACTGGGAGTCCCGGGGACGGGAGTGCGCGCGTCAGGTAACCAAACTAGAGCCATGATTTTATGCAAAGCGTCACCGGCCCTGAGCCCAAATGTTTTCGAGAATGTGAACACTCCCAAGTCGAATTCATACATAGCAGCGAATGAACCAACGGTCCGTCACGTCTAAAATAACAAAAGGCAAGGCACTGGAATTCGAAACACTTTAATGTTACAGGCCCCAGGTTTAATCACACCAATAGCTGAATGAGAACGTTTATGAAGCACAAAAGATTTTTACCGCCACAGTTGCGGGCGTCAAATAAAATGTCCTTTGTCAGGTACCTGGTGCTTATCTTTTACACCTGCGAGGAAGGATCGGCTTCAAATTATTGTTTTTCTTTTTCCTCAGAACGTTAGCTGCTCGTTACAATCGGTGGACACGTTAGAATCGTGCAAATACGGCACCCAACGTAAAACAGATGCGGCGGCACCTCTTCTGAACCTAAGGACAATAACACATTGGACGGTACTATGCCGTCCTTCTTGCGATACAAAAAACGTATCCGCAATTGCATGTGCTTCAAAAATTTCACCCTCAGAACTGAGCCCTGTTACTGAGGCGCGACGCTTTAGCAAAACAAAACACTTGTTTTAGCCCACGCTATCTCTACCTTGGTGCAAAAACGACCTACGTTTGCGCAGCGAGCTTGAAAGCCTTTAACAACGTAAGTGGTCCGGTGCCTCTTAACAGGTGTTCTTCGAGTGGCGTACACAACCTGACAGCACCAAGTGAGACGTACGAGACGTTTACGGCAATTCGCTTGCCAGCGCCCCTTCAAAAAATAATAAATTACGAGATATCTGTCGACGCTACACAATCTGTGTGTGCAACATTTAAAGAGCCTCAAAGAGAGCGGAAAAACTCATCCTGTCAAACACAGCCGCCCACTTCATGCCGCAGACGCAATGCGATGTTATTTCCGTGTAGTCCAAGAGAGCGAACAAGAAAAGCATGATGCGGGACGACTGAAGGAGACAGGAGTAGTCGTAAACGATCCATTCGAAGTCGATTCAGGCTGATCCCTGATGTTTCTACAGACATTATGTACACAGGAGCATGATGTATTTTGTGTCTTTTCTATTCAAACTTCCTATAGTATGTTGCTGATTGATTATTGGGGTTTAACGCGCCGACGATACACAGGCGATGAGACATGCCGTAGTGGAGGGCTCTCGTATTAATTTTGGCAACCTGGGGTTCTTTAACGTGCGCTGAAATATCGAACACACGGAAGTTTTCGCTTTTCGCCTCCATTAGAAAAGCGGCCACCGCGGCAGGGAATCTAACCCACGTCCTTGGTTTCAGCAGCACAATGCCTTAGCCACTGAATCACTGCGGCGGGCCAGAGCGCAAACTACACTAGTAGAACGGACAATTGGACTGGTTGGTAGCTGTTCATCTTGAAGGTGGAAGCGCTCACAAAACAGGGACGAAAGTAGAAAGTAGCGCCGTGTCGTCTATGTTCTTTCTACTTTCGTCCCTGTTTTGTCAGCGCTTCTACCTTCAAGATGAACGCAAACTACACCGCAGACTAGAGTATGCTGTTAAAACACTCGGAGGGAACTGGCACTGCTGGACTGCTGGGCTCGAAAAATTTTGCTCCGTCCGTCCTTTCGTCAGTCCGTCCGTCCGTCCGTCCGTCCGTCCGTCCGTCCGTCCGTCCGTCCGTCTGTCTGTCTGTCTGTCTGTCTGTCTGTCTGTCTGTCTGTCTGTCTGTCTGTCTGTCTGTCTGTCCGTACATCCGTCCGTCCGTTTGTCTGCTTGCCTTCCTGCCTACCCACCGCGGTGGCTCAGTTGTGTTGTGTTGTGTTGTGTTGCTGAGGCGTTGTGTTGCTGAGCACACGGACGCGGGTTCGATTCCCTGCCGTGGTGGCCCGTATGTACGAGATTTCAGCGCACGTTAAAGATCCCCAGGTGGTCAAAAATAATCCGCAGCGCTCCACTACGGCGCGCCACATGGCCTGCGTTGCGTCGGCTTGTTAAACGTTATAATCAATCAATTGCCTGCCTATCTGCCTGTCCGCCCGTCCGTCTGTATGTCTATCTGTCTCTCTGTTGTATGATTATTGTGCACAATGAGCATTCTGTACAAGGACCGTTGTACCTAAATTGTTTTAGGAATGCCCCAGTTATTACTTCTGCCGGTCTTTTATTTGCGGAAAGCCCCCTGAACAGTTCATTTAAATTATATGCCACATCGAGCACAAGCACTAGTGTGAGGAATTGTCACCCAAATTCAAATGCATGATAAGGACTGAAAATGGTCAATACACTCAGATTACTGGAGTTTAAGGTACGAAAACTAATTAGAAGTTCGGGTTGAAAATGACAGATACTTGAGTCACTTGTATAGAAGCTACGACGCCCGAAGTAGAACTTCAACTTTAGAAGTTTCAGCATTCTCGGTGCCAGAAAAGTGAAAATGCACATTCCAGAAAATAAATGAAAAATTCAATGCTTATTTGCATACCTTTTTGAAACTCCCTCTTGTGTCACACTGCTGCACTCTCTACTTTTCTTGCACGTTTAAAAGTGCAGAAAGAATTTTCCCGTGTGAGGTACACAATGGCCTACTTCCAATGCAGCTGCACGTCTCTATATCTCTCATTTTAGAGGCACAGAGTTGGTTCTGTACATGTAAGTTGTGGTCTCTACCTCCCAATATGCATAAACCTAACATTGCACAAGGCTTGCACTCATGCACACTGTGAGAAAACACCGTGGGTTCGAGCTAGCTGAGCACTCCCACGATACAGAAACGCCGTCGCGCCAACACCGCCTCTATTAAGCAGGCGGAGTGGGGGTGACAAACGAATATGCCCGGGGTACCGAGAGAAGACGTTTATTTTACAGCAATGTTCCAGTTACATGATTTACAGTACAGCTACGTACTTCCCTTTAGGCGAAAGGGGCGATGGGGCACCACGCGCCAGTGTGCGCGTCGTCGGCACGCAGAGCCAGTGGGCTCTTTGGTCTCAAGGCAAAATCCGGGGCGCGGCGCACCTTGTGCAAGCGCATTGACGCGTGCTTGCCAGATCGGCTCGCAGCAGCGAGGGAGACGCGGTCCGTTCGCTCACAGGCGCGTACCGCACGGCGTGATCGTCAAGTGGGAGGTACGGCCTTACTATATGTAAGCATAGGATCAGGAGCAACATGAGCAACCTAAGACACGAGCCAGCAGCCAGATGGGCTGGCGGGCTTTCGCCGGTGCAACAGAGTTGCGGCCGGACGTCACATACCTTCGGAGTCCGTTGAGCGTCTCCCGGAACGGAACCCGCGCAGGGCACGCGTTCGCGTCCCAGCAAGAGGGGTGGTTCGATAATTCTTCAAACAGGCCAATGAGGTGAGGTTAGGCTCACTACCAGGGCGGAGCGCCTGCTTCGTGAGTGTTTTATGGTGCAACGGCCGCTGGCGCCTTCACCTCGTCAAGGAATTTGAAACCTTTCGCTCTGCCCTACTCCGTGGCGTCCGAGGCGAAGCCTGGCCCTTCGGGAAGGGAGGGGGGGAAAGCGCCGCGCTGACGGCACAAAACTGAGCGTTCGCGCAATGGCAGCGGACGCCAGGGTCCCACAAAGTTCACTGCTTTTTGGTTTGCATATAGATATATCCGTGCTGCGTGCCACGTGGACATGCGTAAGATTACCGACGAGGCAAGGTGGTGGTAGAAAGGCATTAAGGTCGCCTTGTCGAGAGTCCTGTCCGTTAATACCAACGTAGGGAACGGGCAGACATGTTGAAACAAGAAAATGAAAATCAACTCACAGTACTGAATTAATGTGTCGATGCGAGCTAGTTGGTACTTCATCATGGGAACAGGTTAAGCGCCAGGCACAACTGGAGGAAGTAAAACAGACAGGAAAGGAGCGCCCCTTTCCTGTCTGTTTTACTTCCTCCAGTTGTGCCTGGCGCTTAACCTGTTCCCATGATGAACTCACAGTACGCCTGGAACAAAAGAAAAGGTGCGCCTTTAGTGCGGGGGGGGGGGGGGGGGGGGGGGGGGGGGGAGGGGAAAGGCAGCAAAGAAACACGCCGAGTACACTCCCAGCTGAAGGCGTTCGTTCTTCCCCGTAAATGCATACTCTCCGGAGAGTGCGCCGTGCCAGACTGTCCGGTAATTGCGTTACAGAAGAACGCTTTCAAGATTTCCTGTGTCTCATTACAAGCGAGGCCATTCAAAGGGAAACCAGCACGAAGAGCAACAAAGCCCTCCTGGGAATCGCGCATCACGGCACTGCGCGGTAAATTCTTTCATGTACTTTAGTCTAAGCAACGTACGTGGTCCAGTTTCTTGACTCTGAGCAAGACCCGGGTTCATGAAGGTTTTGTTAATGTACAGAAAATGCTACCCAAACCACAAAATGTTGTGTAATCAACTTTATTTCCTTTGCGCATTTAACGGGAAAAAGTGGAGGTAAAATTAAGGTATATATATGAGATTATCCATGGGCCAGATTGTGTGTACGGCGAGAACAAAGTCTTCCGCAGCCTGAGGGTTCGTTCGAGAGGCTAGCCCTATACTTCATATGACCTTGGCTTGTCGCCCCAAAATTTGTTTCGCTATACTTCAAGACACTCAATGCTTATTGATGTTCAATACATTTTTCTTTATTACTTTTAAACTTATAATGGGAAAGCGCTATAAAAAGCTAGCCTTATTTTTTTGTTGAAGAAATGAAACGTTTGCTTTCTCGCGGCCTTCGGTGGCGTCAGAGGTATCGAAGCAAAGATCACGTATTTTACATTGCGCCGTTTGCTCCGTGTGCGATTTCCATACCTCTTAAAAAATTAAGAACCAAGACACGCGAAGCTCGTTTCTTCCCAGTCGCCTTTGTGGATCCGTCTGTATGCACATACAGATGCGAAGTATTGTTAAAAGGTAACTATACAAGTAAAGTCAGCAGTAAATATCACGACGTTTTGCCTGGTTGTATTAACGTTGCTGCGTTCCTAATTAGGCATCGATTGAGGCTTTTTCGGCTCGTTTCGCAATTTGTATCTTCTTCCATTAAAGTTACCGTGTCAGTACTTTCAGTACCTGAACATTCCCTCGGCATTTGAGAGCGTCCGGGCAATCGTCAAAGCTTTATGAATGTCCCAACACGAATGCTTATCTGTGCCTTCCGTACATATCCCCAATGTTCCACGGATGAATCTTCCGTTATGTTTATTACTATCACTTTCTCTAAGTTGTGTGTTTCAGAGTCTGCATGTATTAGTTGGCTAAAAACTCCAAAGTTCGCCGTGTCATAAGAGCCCTCACACTTTGAAGCCCACTGCAACGCACCCATGGTCATGAAGGTATTTTACATTTCGGGTACGTGTACTCCAGTATTTACCTGAAATTGTGGGTGCCGAGAACCCCCTCTTTATCTCCACCTCTGCACGTCGCAGACAGCCTGTCGGCAAGCCTTTAAGGCAGCCTGAAAGCGGGAGCAATTACCCTCGTTCGTTTTAATCAACCAGAGCCCGAGCGTTCTCGTAACGTCTCTCGGCAGGCCGCATCGTGACAAGGGGCGTAAACGTGAATGACCGCTGGCATTACATCTCCCTCCGGCTGTTTCGCTCTTTTTTATAAGCCTAATTACCTTTCATGCCCACCACTCGTATGGCTGGCATTCAGATTACGAGAGGGCCTTCTCCCTAAGTTGTTCAACCTGCTTCGGCGCGATGTTTCCTCGCAGAAACACGTGCACCGGAACGCTCTTTGCAACGATGGCTCGTTCACGCTTGGCTTCTACCGTATCAGTTTCTTGCGATCACGAGGATGCACTCTGGTTACGAGCTTATGTGGCCGGTGCGACACAGACTTCTTGCAATGCTGGCACCTTCCCACAGTCAGCGGGCGTTCCTATTGTCTCTACACGCTTCATGTCAATGCGTTTACAATGCCTCTCTACTGAAAAACATCGAATAACAAAAGAGGTATATGCTACGACCCCCGGCAAATATACAAATTGTGTTGCTCCTTTTTTATTCGCCGACATCTAACGAGAAGAAAACAAATCAGCGTGCGTGGAGTATGGAACTAATGTATAACGGTATGCCTACAACAGTTCGCTTGTGCGATGGAACCCTGAAAGTGAGAGGCTCAAACATCCCTACTTCATTCAAAATTTGAAGTGTGCTTAACTTCCTGTTTTCCGAAGCCGACAATGCAAGAATTGGAGGACACAGTGGTATACTTTGGAAAATTTGGACGGCAAGAGAATATTATGCACAATTTATTTTTCAGTGTTAAATTCACATTACTAAACTGCGCTTTCTTGAAGTCCAACAAACTCTGTCAGCAAGAGTCTGGGTTATTTCAGTTCTCTTTTACGACTGAAGCTATGGATTTGTGTTATAAATAAATACTGCTCTGAAAATTCGAGAACTAATAGCCACAGATGTTGCTTACTTAGCGTTGTTTTGCGTTGTTTTATATGCAGGTTATTTTGCATGAAACCCTATGCTTATTTAGGAAGTGAAACAATGGTTAGAAAACTTCTCCCCCCCAAAAAGGTGGACTAATGACTTGGCTTGGAAGATTAATGAACGGAAAAACTCACAAATGTGCTCTTCACCACGTTTGCCATCGTTGCTTAAGAACTTCCGCTTTGAAACGTCGTCCCTATTTTTTTTTTTTTTAACAGAGAGCACAATTTCGAAATCGCTTAGATGAATCCTGCAGGAAAGCAAACCGAGTACCGAGGGGCGTAGAAGGGGTCATAAGTTCAGACATCAAACTTTTGCTTCCTGATTGTGTATCCAAACGAAAACTTAGAACGAGCAAGGGTGAAAAACGACGCGCAACAATGTGACGACGTCTAGTAAGTAAACAATGATGAGAAGAAAAAAACGTCGTACGCGAAAAAAAACAACACAAGACAGATCGTGAAAGGTGCTGGGACGTTTAGGCAGTTTCGACGGATCTCCACAACCCCATTATGACCATTAGTTTGTGGACATCCCTGCATGAAATGGAGGATAGGAGGCAGCAACATCGAGGTGGCCAAAAGGCCCTGCGGTAGGCCCTACAGGAAGCCTACACAGGGCACGTCGAAGAAAACAAACAAAGGTCGCAATCCCCATTCGTTCGACGGAAAGGGTCACAAACTCATACCAAATTAACGGGAGATGGGGACATTCTGTTCGCAGGTGCTTGAGACATCACCGAAATTAGGAGCGGCGCCGGAGAAACCCGAGACGTATCTCCATGTGAATTCCAAACTGTCGCGCGGCACGTACGCCGGGTTATAAATGCCTGTTTTTCTCCTTTTCCCGCAATTTTCACTGCCTCCCAGCCGTATGGTGCGTCATGGCTCTTTTTGTGTCGTTCACACCTGGCTACGAAGTGAGTCGAGCATTTGAAGCACTCATTTTTGTAATCTTCTCACTTTCATTCGAGAAATAGTGGCGCAAGTCAGCGGGCCCACAGAGAAGAACTGCTTGTTTTAATGTATCCAATCCTAGAAATGTACAACATTTCGGAGGGCCAAAGAGGCCGGCAATACATAGTCCAGGGGCACCACCTTCTTTATACTGTATAAGGGGGTAGCAGAAGCTGAGCGTCTTATTTGCGTCCAAGGAATATCCCGTAAATATAGATTGAAACTTGATCTGTTTGTGACACATAGACAAGGTTACCGTAACGCCATGTAACTCATTCACAAGTGGGCGCTATTTAGACTTCTTATTTTACGATCACGTGGGCCTCGTGGACACCCATCACCGTCTCCCACGAGGTATGCCGACGTTTTTTGGGAGCAATAATAGCAAAGAATACGACGCTAAACATTCTCCTCAAACGACCGCCCAACCTGAAAGTCAGCATTGTGTTGATCTGGCAATGGTAGCCGTAAATCTGCGTTGTTTTCTTTCATACTGCCGTCTTTCTTTCCCAAACTGCCTTACTTGAACGACACAAAGATTACAGTAGAGACTAGTAGTAAAGTCTGTGTGTATAGTTGTACACAGAGACATCGGCTTGCTAAAATAGGTCTCACGAAGGTCGGGCGAGATGACGCAGTACCTGGCGATGGATTTCACAAATCCAAGGTTTTGCTGGCAGCTACAAGTAATCTGGTACATCTATTTAGATATATAAAAGAAAAACAACTATGGAAGATGGGGCCACACTTCTGGCTAAGAAAAGAGAATGAATAATACAAGGACCAGAGCTCTTCTCATAGGATTACCTTCAATTCCTTGGGTCACCGTTTCCCAAGTGGAGACCCATCACCCAACAGCTTTTTCAAAATTTAACCAAACACAAAAACTTTTCCCCCCAAAATAAAGGAAAAACACGTACCATGTCTACTAAAGTGGTTCTCGCAAGCTCACTAGCCCACCTCAGCTCTGCTTTAAAGGCGTTTCCTTTACTCTACCAATACAAAGAACGGAAGGCTTGCTCAGCAGTGGTACCTCGATTGACCCTAGGAAGCCGTCTTTTGCAAGAAAATATTTGACAGAGGCACTTAACGATATGTGAAAGCCAAGAAGAAAAATGAGCGAACGGCACACACACAAAAAAAAACCAGAAGAGGTCAGTGATTGTACGGATGCGGGATGCATCCAATACCACCTTATTTTATTGGAGAAGCAGGCTTGAGAAAATGCACCACATTGAAAAAGAAACAATTCTGACGTTTTCTTTCGAGACAACTAGATTTTTTTCCTCGTTTGAATTCTCCACAGCTCGCAAGTATGCGATGGAAAATGAAGTAAGTCTCTAAGCTAAGAAAACAAGCTGAAAGATACTCACTGCGCTCCCATAAGACCAGTGGGCAGCAATTTGTTCTTCCGTGCAAAATCTCTCACTTTGCTCAAAAGCGTCTACTAGCAAGAAAATTTTCAAACTTCTGTCCTTACATATAATAAATTAGCACAAATTTCACATTTCCCCCGAACTTCACTTGGCCTACCACTGTGTACGTCAACCGCTGCCACCATTAATTTGTTTTGTGGTCATCCGTCGCCTACTTACGTGACAACTGACACGCCCATGGCATTATATTAGGCAATTAACCAGACGGCCTGATAATCACCTTGCTGGTATGCCAGCTGAACGCCCCCATGCGTCTTTCGCAAAGGCTGTAGCTGCCCACATCACTGGCATGCCACCCAATTGTACGCCTGCGATGAGGCCGCCGCTCCCGCTTTGAATTATGACGCTACCTTGAGCATGCCTAAATATCCCAGGATTAACGAAGAAGCGAGATTTTCCAAGGCTAGCACTGCAGCAGCTAACTCTCAGTTATCTACACAAGCGACACAGTCACCGCACCCATATTTACACCAATGGCTCTGTAACATCTGGCTCTGCCGGCGCCGGTGTTATACCACGAATGTCGATGTCCGTAGAATTCAAAATAGTCCATCTTACCACGTCCATGGCAACAGAACTTACCGCCGTCCGTTGCGCCCTTCACACAATTTAGCAAACCTCGTGGCGAAGGTCGGCCATCTTCTGTGACGCAAAGCCTGCACTTCAATAGCTCCAGTCAGCCCTGTGCCGTGGACCTCATGAACAGATGCTGGCCGAGACAAGACTATTCTATGACCGCGCTGCCGAAGCGGGTTATGACAATCCCTTCCAACGGATTACCAGTCACTGCGGCATTGTCGGAAATGAAATTGCGGACGCTACCGCCCGGTTGGCACACCGAAAAACGGAGACCATATTAGTTCAGTAATTCAGGACGGACGCAGCCAGGACTATCCGCAAACTTGACCGGGAGACCACGCTATCCAAATAGACTACCCAGGAGTTCGCGAGCGCCCGTTTTAATGCCCTGGACCCACATCTTCAGCGTCCTCTTCCATTAAGCCTCTCACAATCTGATGCAACCATTCATTGTCGTCTCTGTCTTGGAGTCGCGTTCACAAATGCTTACTCCAATTTGATCGGAACTGCAGCCAGTGAGGTGTGTGAAGTCTGCCACACACCGGAAGACCATACGCCATGTTCTATGCGAGTTTCCACGTTTTTCATCGGAAAACTTGCGCTAGACTCTCGGCGGCCGTTTTCTGAGGAGAAACCCGTGGGCTACTGGCCTTCTCAGTCATCTACGCACAAGGAAACAAAAGCGCTCCTGTGCTTTCAAAAAACGACGGACTTGTACAGGAGACTGTAGCTCAAAGACTACTCTGTGAGCTCACTGAACTCTGCTGTCTGTAGTGCCTAACGCTGAGCGAACCACTTTACGCTCTGTCCTCACGGTTCCCCTTTTTTTCTGATTTCTTTTTTTTTCGGTGTTTCCCTTTCCCACAGGTAGGATAGCCTACTAGGCCATATCCTGGTTAACATTCCTGCTCTTTTTAGCTTTTCCTTTCTTCCTTCGCATTTAAAACGAATAGCAGGGTGTTCACACGCCGAAATCATCCTTGTACGTCATTATTTTATTAAGCTTCCATGCCCGACTTTAAAAAGCGCGAACAAGGCAATCATTTTGGAGAATTACGGCTCTTGATTCCCTTTTTTTTTTTTTTGCGGTTTTCCAAATTTCAACCTCATCTTTTTTTTTTTTTTTTTTACGAAGGGTTGCCAGCGTTCTCTTAGAAAGCGACTAGTTCTACGCCACCCGTCCTCGTTCTGCTCCCGTCTACATGATCCAGATTTTTGCCTTTGGATGAAGAGTCTTACTTCTGCTTTAAGAAAAACTCTGAACGAAATGCTTTACGCGCAGGCTTCAAAGCCTCTTCCAGTGGAGACAAACAAAGCGAGTGAACTCACTGGGCGAATAAAGACAGAAGATGAAATAAAACCGCTCACGTTGAGAGCTAAGAAGAAATGAAACAGCTTTAGCGCTGAGTGCATACGAAATTTTGGAAACAAGCGAGGGAAGACAAAAACAAGTCGCGTGGCTGAAGTCCTACTCAAGACGCCAAAATAACCGTTTGAGAGAAATGTCAGGAAGCGTAGGCGGTTTAGACGGCCTACGCAGCCGCCCTTTGGACGCCGGAAAGTACGCCTCATTCCCCCCACGCGATTTTCTGAACCGAGAGCGCAAATAAGCGCTAGCAATCGCTTTTGCAAGCCTCTTATTTCCCCTGAGCTTTTCGATACGCAAGGGTTGTGCCTTTTCTCTTGCAACCGTATTCTCCCTACTCCCAGCCTAACATCGTTTTTAGAGTTATTTTGTACACACGTTGTTCTGTTTGCGTACACTGCTTCTTTGCAATCGTAAAAAGGTCAGGCCACGTGCCTCTCGCCTTAGCTTCGCTTACTTATTCCTTATTCGCTCCATTTCTCTAGAATGAAATCGGGTCCCCTCCTCCCCGTGTTTTTCTGGCACCTCAGAATCTGGCAAGATGCAATCCTATTTTCTCCGCTGACAAAGACGACGCGGCAATCACTTCCATTTTCTAAGTTACCGATTTGGCTTTTGTGGCTCTTGGAAAGTGTTCTCCGCCATATTGTTTCTTCTCCTTCTAGGACGCACACTGCCGTTTGGAAATTCCTGCTATATATGTTATGCAGAATGAAATTACCAGAAATCTCTTCTGCAAATACGCGCTTGCGAATTTCTGCGGGGTACTCGGTGCCCTGAATGTCCTGATAGCGTTCTTTCAAAGATATTCGGCCCCACGTATCACATTAATACGCAAATTACATGTCACGTAAGGCTTTCAATAACCTCACAGAGGAGGCACGCAACGGTGGCGGCAAGCTTTGAAGGTAGGCCCGTCCTGGCGTTATCACTGACGTCAATGTATATCCCAGTCCCTGGAACCATACATGGTGACTTCTGAAAAAAATGTCTCCTTTGTCTGGCCCCTCCCACTCCCTCGCATTCGCATGAAGCTTGCCGATCCTCCTCTCCAGGACTCATGCTTGGCGTGGTACATCCGGCAGGCCTTCAGCATGCGCGAGCGTGCCTCAGCATTTACTAACACGCGCTAATGGCAGACTGAGCCTTGCGATAGTTTCTTCTTCGAGTATTGCTATACTCACAAACAGTATTTTTTACGTTCATGCTGATCGGCCAGAGACAGAAGCTTGAGAACGAAAGCCTCGCGGTAGATTTATTCGGGCCTTTACATACCACGCGAGGGTATCTTGTTTTAGAAGAGTAAACGGTCCGAGAGAACTAGATCAAGCTTTAATGGGGCCCATTATTTTGGCAGAGTTTCTTCTTAAAGCAATCTGATAGCTCACGTCGATAAAAAAAGAGTCCAGAAAGGAAAATTTCAAACGAAGCAATCAAAGGAATTTGTTAAACGCATAAGCCGAGCGAAAGCGGAGTTCAATAAAGAAAAAAGAAAAACATTGGGCCTCACTGCTACCAAACAGTTTGAAATACAATTATCTTTTTACTCTCCGTTTAAGCAAGTCTGAAATAAACTTTGTCTCACCAATTAGGTGACCCGGAACTTATACTTTTCCGTTGCCCTTGCGCTACCGCGATGCATTAGTGTGTTTTAAACCAGTTTGGCTTAGATTTTTTTTCAAATATTAAATACAATGGCTTCACTCACTCACCATCCCCCACTCACTCACACTCACTCACTCACCACTCACTCACTCACTCACTCACCTCATCACACTCACTCATCACTCACTCACCACTCATCACTCCACTCACTCACCATCACTCACTCACTCACTCACTCACTCACTCACTCACTCACTCACTCACTCACTCACTCACTCACTCACTCACTCACTCACTCACTCACTCACTCACTCACTCACTCACTCACTCACTCACTCACTCACTCATCGCCATCCCCACACGTTCCACTGAGCTTGACTTTTTGTAAGGTGAACTTGAAGAGACTACTTCAGGCAACGTGCGCTGTACTTATATTTTTCACCTCTGGAACTATTTCTGAGGCATTTGCGCTCCATTCTCACTAGAACCCTCGTCACTTTTCAAGGAAACCGCATTGCGTGACCAATCGCTTCCTTTTTCGTGCTAGCTCCACACGAGCCCTCTTGTTTCCTTAAACGAGGTAGCCCGGTCTTGACTTTTATGAGAGTCGTCTCAAAGCGCTCATTTTCAGTGATACAGCGGTTTTTTTTCTTCTGTCAAGGTCTTAAAAAACGCATTTCGCGATGCGAGAGGAACCATCAGCTTCTCGGCGCTTCCCAAAGCGCACACTGGGCGTGTGCGCACGTCCGCGACACAACCGGTACTTTTTTATGCATAGAAATTGGAGGAATATCTCTGTAAGCCCAACTTCATCATTCTACACCTGTATACAATTACTTTTACACTCTCCGTCCGTATGTATTCTGCTGAAGCAGAAGAAAAAGAGAAAAAAAATCAAGACACTCTTGCTATCTACTTTTGTAACACGAACATTCAACTGCGCTGAAAGTTCACAACCGCCACAAAAAGCTTGCGCTCTATGTTTTTTTTTTCTCTTTGTTTATACATGCAGTGTATACGTATTTTATGTCGATTTGAGAAATTAAACCAGAAACTGCAGGTGGTTGGATTATGACTTTATGGTTAAATAATGTCAGCGGGTGGCCAGTCAGCAGCCATCCCTGAAAACTGACGCACATCCACGACAACACTTTGCTATTCTTCGATGTGCAAATGGAGGAGAAGAAACTTTATTTATCTCATATGTTCTGATTTCAGTCGTCCCGTACCAGTGAGGGGTGTCTTCAGTCCAGGACTCCATTGCTTGGGGTGAGAAAAAAGGTGCAGACACGAAATAGTGAACAAAAATTTAAAAGAGGCTGAGCACAAGTTATTAATATTTTTTTATCCTCAAGTGCCGGAAGTCTGACGGAAAAATAAGTCTAGTCCATAAACAAACAAAAAATACGCAAGTATTCAAAGAGGAGTTATAAAACTCGCGACGTGAGCATTTCCGGCGCGTTACTCATACTAGCTCGACATATGCCAAGATTTACGCACAATCAAGACCACACGGGTCCAAACCGTTTATATTATTTTTCTTGCCATTTCGACTGCTTTCCATTCATATCGTGAACGGCGCCTTCCTGTTTGCCGCAATCATATCTATATGTAAACTATGCATTCCGTATGAAAAAAATTAAAATCTCAAGGCGGTTTTTCTTGTGGCCCGTGCCATAACTAATAAGTGGCCAAATACAAAAACGAGTGATATTCTAGGACAAGTTACGCCAAAAAAATGCGGTAACAAGGAGTTACAATTGTTAGTATGCGCGTTTTCAATGGCTTCAACGCAGCAGCCAAGTTTTCTGTGCATGTATCGTCTTCAACACCATCAGCTTGCTTTCCTGGGTTACTGACATCTGTTTCTGTTTTTCAACTTTTTTTATCTGCGTAGCTCGGCGTCGGTAGCAGGCACATTTACAGTAGACTCTCGATAAACGGAACTTCATGGGACCGAAAAAATTAGTTTCGTTTTACAGGAGTTCCGTTTACTAAGATGGATGTGGGAAAGTGCAAATTTATGTGAGTGCACACTATAAATATAATTTCATGGAACTCTAAGCACTAGAAGGTGGATGTAGCTGATATTGTTTTCAGAAAGCAAGAAAACTACAAGAGGTTTAGACACAGCATTCACAAAGTTGATTCGGCAACAATGAGTCGCTGTGCACTATACAAAACGCATCAATTATTTTTGTTCGAGTCCTTGCAACTGCATCTTCACGGAGGCTAGCAGCCTCAACTTCGCGAGTGCTTAGGAGGCACCGAATTTAAAAGACGGCAACGCGGTGATGAAGCGCGACTCGCACCACGACGGCATGAACGAGGCGGCAGGAGGTGAGCCCTGTAACATCGGCCGTCTTGAATCGAGACCGAATGACTGGAACAGGAACTGCGATGTCGCATTCGTTGTGCTAACGTGGCTGACCACTAACGAGACGAGGCTTACGAGGCCAACGAGGCTAAAAAAAGACATGGGGAAAGAAAAAAAAAAGACGAAACGGCCGGAACCGCAAATAGCTGATTCTCATGCCAATGGGTTTCACAATAAGTTCCATTTCTGGTTCCATTTACACGGTGACGCGGAAATTTTAGTTGCGATTACCGAGTTTTTTTTTTTACGTTATCTGAATACAAAACCAAGCAACTTAGAGGCTACTGTTCCTTTTAAGCGCCAATTCCGTTGAAGCGATTTCGTTTATCGAAATTCTACAGCATTGTCCATGGCTTCTGGGCTCTAAGGGGAGAAAAACAAGCCATGGTTTGCCAACAAGTCGAAAAGATGCTCTCATGCATCTTCCTCAAGGGTTTTGGGGGGGGCCGCAGAAATTGGTTGATTACTGAGATGGATTCAGACTGACCAGTAGACGAGAACGCCACACTAAGGAATGCTGTGTCTGATCACATCTTCTCGTTTAGCCTTCTTCTTTTTTCACTTGTGCAGTGAGGATAGAGAGCTGATTCCGCCGGAGCGGTGCCGAAATACACACAGAAATCTTTTTTTCTCTGCGTCTATTGAAAACCTACAGCGCTTTTTTTCATAAGAAGAATATGGGAACTAAGGAAAATATACGGAAAAAACAAAATCGGCTTGGAGAACGAACAAAACCGCCTGTCACGTAATCCAACATTTGTTTCTATTTTTCAGTACATTATCAGCCTTTCCATCCCGTTTTTAAAACCCCATTAATGAAAACAAATGCTGCGGACGCCTTTAAAGTTAAAACTTTTAAGCGCCGGTCTACGTCGTCAGGCCACTGGAGTTTCGGAGCAAGCCAAGAAGCAAGGCAGGAGAATAGGCCGGAGACTGCGAGAATCGGGGAAAGGGGATCATCACGAACAAAGCACTGTTTTGGGGGACGCCGAGTCGGAGGGGAGAATAGAGACGGGTGAGACCGCAGGGCGTCGTTGGACAAAGATTTCTGGGTGGCGTAGTGGTTGCAAGCCTGCCTGCGCCGTCGCGACCAATTTATCTTGCGGGATGAAGGAAAATCTCGTTGAGCGCCGCTGCTGCCGCTCGCCCGCACAGAAACTCGCGTCCTTTATCCCCGCGCTCATTGCGTCGGTTACCGCTACCCGGGCGACGTGACGCTTTCCGGCTTGAGCTTTTGGGCACGCCTTTTTTTCGTATAGCCTTCTACAATACCGGCCTGGGGTGGAAGCCTAACGCGGCTGACCTTCCAAACGCGTTTTATTTTACGTGGCCGGACTATTGAAGCACCCCCACGGGCGCCTTTGAGCTTGTTTGAGAAAAGTTCCTGCCACAAAAGCTCAGATTCTGTTAAAGAAAATACACCCTGGTTTACTTGATGGGTTGCTCCACAAGCGGATTTCATACTGCATGCACACTCGCACCTGCGCTCGGGGTTTTCTGTCTACGCCGGACGGATATTTCTCGGCCTAAGCAGCTCTGCTAGTTAAAAATAACGAAATGGACGGTACGTTGACCAGACCTAGGTCTCGGTAAGCCCTACACCTGGTCGACGCTGCTGAATGAGGTCACTGGCAAGCACATTAACATGCTTTTTGCGACACTGTGCCACTTTATCAATGCTTGCATGAAATGGCGCTTTCAACAGTGCATCCTCAGAGCCATGCGGCTGCTTCAATAGCGAAAAGACCGAGTTACCTCTTTCTTACCCATTATATGAGTCCCATTTTGCAAAGATGTGATCCCGCCACGGAGCCTCGTATTTAAGCCACAATAAACAGTACATAGCGGGGTTTTATGGACGGAACCGCTAGACTGTACGAAAATTTATATTTACAGTTCTTTGAAGAAACTTTCCTTGAGGCATTCCCAAAGGCCCGGAAACAATTACGAAGAGAAAGAAACGAAGCGTCCTGTACCATCTCATGCATTTGACTCCTGTAATTACGCTGGCAGGGTAAAACATGTTTAGGGCCGTGGGCTCAAGTGGCCTTGCAGTACGTGAAAAATTCCCTCGCACTTCCCCGAGGGGGAGAGTGTGTAAGTGCGAATGCCCTCCCGCTCTCCCGCCCGAAGTGGAGAGGAGGCGCCCAACACCCGCAGTCACTGAGCGGAGAGAGGAGGAGGAGAGTAGCGCCCGCCGTTACGGCGAGGGCTACACGAGCGCCCTCACGCGTCGGAATGCGGAGCGCCCGCTACGCGAGCGAGAGCTCTCCCGCCCGAAGTGGAGAGGAGGCGCCCAACACCCGCAGTCACTGAGCGGAGAGAGGAGGAGGAGAGTAGCGCGCGCCCATCTCCCCCCGTTGCTAGGGAAGACGAAGAGCGCGCGCACCCGCAGCTGTTGCTATGCGGACGGCGGACGCTTCAGGCTCGCTTAAGAAGTGCATTCGCACTTAAAACAGCTCGAATAAACGGGACGCATAGTAGAACACACCCACACGGCGCTGACTGCCAACTAAACTTTTATTGCTTGCAGGCGGCTTGAGTACACATGTACAAAGCAATGGAAAGGGAAAAAGGAAAGGAGGCGAAAAGCACGAAATGAAACAAGGTTCTTGTCAAATAAAGCGTTCACATTCATCGATAAATTTAAGCCCAGTTATTCATTCGACAGATACATGACTTCGTTTTCATACAGTAACACATACGGTTAGCTTACACTTGTCAGCCCTCTGACTGATGCAAAAAGCTTCAAAGATTTCGCGCTGTTTCCCACGTTTTTAACGCGCACCAACCAGCCCACTTGCGTCCCCTGCTAAGATATACTTACAGTAGGATTGATGATCGCGGCCGCGGTGGCCGCTTTTCAGATTCTGGCGGAAAGCGAAAGCGGCAGTGCGTCTACTTTTTCAGAGCACGTTGAAGATCCCCAGGAAGTCAAAAATTACGCCCATCTTCCCGCGAGGGAACCCTGGTGTGATGCGACGCATCGGGGGGTTCAATTGGTGTTTCCGTTGGGTTGATTCTCTAAATCGCGTGAAACGAGAGAGTGGAGAGAGTGAGAGAGCGAGAGAGAGAGCAACGTGGAGACTTGCAAAATATAGCCTTTGAAGAGCAATTCTCACAGCATAGTAAAACCAACCCCGTTGCTTTCATCTTGCAATATTAACACTTCGTTGGTTGAAGCAGATAGCGTGTTGCCATAAACTGCTCAAATTACCATTTTACTCAGCTAAGCTACACTATGGTCGATAAGGTGCGCCGTAGTGTTTCGTTAGAAATCGTTTGAAACCACCTGGAGATATTTATCTGGCGCAGAAATCCCACCAGGTGGTTCCTTTGGATTTTCCAGTGCATAAGAAAACATCCGCCGAGGCTCGAGAATCTAAACTGGGCCCTCGTGCTCGAGTCGCGGTACCTCTTAGCCACTGAGCCGCCAGGGTGGGTGCAATGAGATTTCATGTGGTCTGAAATTTTGTCTGTTACTTAGTTGATATTTGTACGTTGAACTAGTTTCTTGTCAACGCATTCCAAAACTTTTAAAAATTAGGTCATTGCAATGCTGATATTTCAAAAGCCCGGGATAAAAACTGCCATAAGGCATGAGAATAAAAAAGAAAAAATAGAGAACATTTACCCAGTACCATGGCGGAGCTCAAATAGTCGGGCGTGTGACATGTGGAGCTCTCTGTCATGTGGCTGTTTCGCCAATATCATCGCAGACGACAGGTGTGGGAGCTGTGAAAAAAGAATTCCTTAAAACCCGCAAAGTATCACGAGAGCGCGACATTTGCGTGCAAGGGGCACGTCATTTGAAACAAATTATTTCTTAGACATACCACCTCCTCCCTCGCACAAAAAAGAGGATAATTCTGATGGTGCTTCTCGCAAACTTCATGAGCACGTCAGCCTGATCCGAGGTAAACTGCTCGTAACTTCTCGTTCGCGAAACAGGCGCGTAGCGTGTCTTTTTACAAATATAGCAGCTTTCTTGGGTATCATACAGAGCCCACGAACGTGACATCCAGTGCTATTAAAATGTTTTAGCACCTTTTTTTGTATCTTGTTACAGCGCGTGGCTGCTGCACTTGCTGTCATTACGGGCTGTCAAAAAAGACCAACCTACCGCAGCGCAGTGAAGCACGTAAAGAGGCGAAGGCGTGCATGCAAACTTCAACCAGCTTTTTCAAAGGGGAGAAGCGCCACTAAGGTGTATGTATCTATTTAGTGATGCAGCTGCGTGGCCTCAGAGCGGCCACTTATTCTGGAGCTCGGATTTTTATCTGGTCCTTATGGCTAGCAGGAGACACGTCAGAGCCTTCGCATCCGTGGAAGCCTCGTGGGCACCCACTCTCCCGCTTGTACCTGACACGTCGGCTTTCGACGAAGGCGTTTGGAAATGCGGGGATTGCGGTATATGTTCTTTCGCTACAACGCTATGCCTCAGCGGGGGTGCTTCAAATAAGGGCTGAAGGGCACCTGGCGGGATGGAAGCACACGTGCGGTGGATTTATGCAGAATGGAGGAGTTTCGATCAAAAACACGCGAAACAGAGTAAGAAGTTGAGCAACCGAAGTGCCGTGTCGACATCGAAGCCGAGGTATAACGTGATTCGCATGAACGGAAAAGGTTAGAGACAGCGAAGGTGATAGACCTCGCGCTACCCCGCCGCGAGAGTATGCTGAAGGGCTCAATACGCACCTTCTATTTTTGCTTAAAAAATACTAAAGCGGCGAACTAAAATGGAAAAATTTAAACAAGAACGCTGTACAAAAAAGCAAGCAAAAGAGGCGAAGTTGGGTGGAGGGCGAAGTGCGGAGCGGACCGCAGCGATCCGGAGGAGCGGACAAGCTACGGCTCCTCTCCGTAATGAAATTGTGACGTGCACCTGTCTTGGCCGGCGACGTATGAAAAGTGGGCCCTCTTCGGGGAAGTGTAAAAACTAATAAATATAGCGAGATCCTTTTGCAATTCCCCCCCCCCCCCCCCAGGTAAGGAAAAGGTTGCTTCGAAAAGAAATGCATCGTTCGATCCTTTTTCGAAGCTTCTCAGTTTTCGCAGACGAAGAAAAAAGCAGAGCACTGAAGGAACCAATTAGTAGTGAAAAAGCATTAAGGTACAACTGAAGAACTAAGCTCCAAAGGGTAATGGAAAAAGATGACAGGATAGAGGAGACAGAAAAGAATAACCAACGACGTGAGAGCGCGTAAAATACGTTTCCTGGTTGGCCGAAATGGAGCGGAGCTGCACGATTGCATGTGAATAAACTGTATAGGAAGCAAACCAATTGACAACTGTGCACAAATACAAGAAAATAACGAAATAAAATGAGCACGTCGAACAGAAAGAAATTTAACGGCCCTTTCTGGAAGAAAGATGGCTGAAACCGCGAAGCTTTGCTCCGGTACAAATGCAAAGTCCAGAATCCGATCAGCCAAAGTCCAAATCCACTACAACGCTGAGCTAACCGAATGTGATGTTATGATTTTCTATCTCTTAGTTTGCAATTGGATCATGGGAATGTTCTGATTCGGTTAGCTCGGCGTTGTCGTTGATTTGGGTTTCCCATTGGTAAAGCGTATGGACGTGCCATCTGTGCGCCTGTTAGAGATTGCTGTCATTATCATCATGCTTTCATTATCACCCCAAAGGAAGGCGTTATGCATGTAAGGACATCCCACTGTTTATGCGGTATGTAATTGATGTGACCTTTGAGAACCCATTGTGCGAATTTGGCTTTTCTGCAGGCAAACGTTGGCTTTCCGCAGAGCGTTTTTCCCTGACACCACAACAAGTGAGACATCGAAATATTCGATCTAAAAATAGAGGCTGCTAAGTAAATTAAAAAGATGTAGACACGGCAGTGAAGTGTGAACAGCGATTGTAAAGCAAACGAAAAAAGTTTCGTGCTCAACAGCACAAGCCGGGCCTTCACTCTCACGCATGGTACGTGCTTCGTTTCAACGGGCCAATTTGAATTGCGTACGTTGCGTAAAGGATAATTGCGTGAATTGAAACTCTCAGGTAGACCGATTTGCATCTCGGTTCCACGAGCATGGAACTCAGCGATAGCGTTGTACCTGTATCTAAGATAACTTATGGTTCCAGAAAGAAAATACACGGTGTTTCTCTTTAGTTTTCCTAGCGCTTGTGGAAAGTTTCTCTACCCAGGTGTTATATTCTCTTTTCTTTTTTATTTCAATGATTTAGAGGTGCGTGCCTTACAATTCCTTTAGTGCAGCGGATTTACCTTCGTAGAACCGGTAACCTTGCTATGCTGCTACCTCTTCATGAGATGTTTCAGTAATATATTCTTTTTGTAGATCTCTTAAAACTGAGCGATGCATTTTATTTATGCTGTGTAAATATCTCAACACCTTACGAAGTAACGGAGCGAATCTTTTCCCCATAATTTTGTCTGTGCGTCATGTAGCCCAACTTAGCACAGAGTGCGCATATAAAATCATTAGCAAGTTGTTTAGGTGTGGTCTCATTGGCTTCGACGAGGTGTGCACTTGAAACGAAGAAATTTATTTTCCTCTAGTAGAGTTGTGTAGTCGCAGAATAACCAAATTTCAGGCACTTTGCTTTCTAATGCGAGCGAATGGCAAGAATGCCACGTCCATAATGTATGCCTTTCAGTCACGCATTATAATATTCACTGCATAAAAATTCCATACCTGGAGGTTTAGCAGTGTCAAGTTTCTAGAAGGAAGAAAAAAAGTTCAGTCTTTCTAGAATACTTATTACGCAAATGGCGTCGCGTCCTCATACAGAGGCGTCATTATGAAATCCCGCTTTTTCCTATAAAAAATAATAAACATCCTCAGGCAGTTTACAAACAAGGAGGTGAAATAATAATTTCTGCACATGAAAGAGGTGTTTTTGCCTTTATAAATGATTTACGCCGCAGTAAAACCTTCACACGCAGCGTCACCGGAGCTCCCACAAAACTTGGTGGCGTCCCTTTTGAAACAATGTTTATGAGTGTGGTTCCGCCATTCCACAACAACATGGTGCGGCCTTTCACTTCCGTAGGTTTCGAACATCAGCCGCACCGCTCTGCGGCATGAACTGTTTTCGTTTTCACGAGGAAAACGACGAAGACAGTCGCGTCTCCATATGGAGACACCGTGACTGAAAGGGTTATTCTCTTCCTAATCAGTATGGAAGATAGATTGGCGAACGCCGTCCGTATGTTCTTTTTATTCATGCATGGAAGCCGCTGCGTGCGTAGTACTCTCGCACAAAAATTAGTTCTGACATCTAACAAGCAGCAACCTGCTCAACTAATATTTTATTGTGCCTGTTCCATTTAGAGGTTGGTCTGAAAAAGCATCTGGCCCAAAGCATTACTGATAACAATAAAAGAAGCGGGGGACATATAAAATAGATTATCTTTACTCGATGCTCCTTTCTTTAGACGAACCTTTCTATACTCACTGCTAGCGTTCGATGTCGCTACATAACGCACTCCCTGAAAGCCAACTTTACACCATAGGTTTCACAAGACGACGATGATTCTAAGCGAAGGCACATAGCTTGCCGTGGTCATAATCGAACCTGGGTGCTTGGAGCCATTATGAAGCCGATATCTATTCACTTGCGTCAGTTCGGACTTTGGACTTTGGCTCAGGTTGCATGGGAAGAAGCTTCGTGTTTCAAACATTTTTCTCGCTAGAATAAAGGGGCTTAGAATTTTTTCCACAGAATCTTCAACTGTATAAATACGCACTCTCTAAGGAATCATATGGTTCACCTTCACCGCTACGTACTCAGTACACCAACCCGAGCAGCGAGCAAAAAAATTCTTTCGAAATTCAGAGAACTATCTACTAATGCGTAGCATTCTTATGCCGCCTGTCTTGAGTGTGAGTTTTTCTCCATCCAATTTGTTTGTTTTTTTCTTCTAAATCCGGTCAGGCCGATAATAACCAATTACGCGATAAATAACGATTGCTGGTGAAACTTTTGCGAAATCTTCATTATTGTGGAAATAGCCATTTTCCGTAACCATTTTATATTTTTATTAGTTCTTTAGTTTCTCAAAGTCTCGTTCGACCCATTATCTTCATTTACGCTATTACGATTACAGGGGGAACTTTGGCAAAATCTGCATTATTGTGGAAATGAAATGCGGTATACGTTTTGCTATTTTCCGCAATTGTTTCTATATTTTTCTTATTTCTTTGTTTTTTCGGTATTGCGCTCTACCAATTGTCTCAATTCACGCCATAATAGCGATTTCAGGTGGAACATCTACGATATCTGCATTTTCGTGGTAATGCAGGGCGTTACACGGTCCTGGCTGTGAGGGTACTGTACTCGGCAAAGAATGCTAGGCATTAAAAATCTCGACAAATCAAGGTTTCTAGCATACGTTTTGACTGCATAACGTTCCGCGTTGCGTAGTGCCGCAGCGCAGATCATATTTTTGAACCAAATGGCGTGTAAGTTCTTGTCATTCGCCGAATTCGGTTGGTTGGCGCCATGTATTGGTCAACCAAGTGCACGTGGTGAAGTTGAACTACACTACACGATATGCAGCAAATCGCGTCTTACCACGCAGCCCTGCTTACATGCCTACAAGTGAGTCGTAATATTATTGAATGTAGCAAATTGATCAAATACAATTGTTCTAGTAAGGAAGTTCTTGTTTTTTTTTTGCTTTTACATCGCACAAGAATTTTCTCCAGTGAACGCGGGGCGTACGATTGCGGTTTCGTTAATTCAACGATGAATTTTACCATCCTAAGTGCACTAATTGCGCCATAGTAATTGGACGACCCGCCATCCACATCATTCTTTGTTTCCTTCTCTATTTTATTATTTAGTTGTTTTCTTGCTTACGTTTTCTCTTTTCTTCTTCATATCTTGTTTGTTTCTCTCTCTCAGTATTTTCTTTCCTCCTTCCTTCCTTCCTTTCCTTCCTTCCTTCCGTTCCTTCCTTCCTTTTTTGTTTCCTTCTTTTGCGAAAAATACAAAACGTTTTGGCGCTTTGCTAAATTACGGGATCGTATACCTTTAGCACTATCTCGGAAGCGACTCTAGCATGCCGCCGCAATACGTTGTTTGCTACGCTCATTAGCCGACTGTTTCAGTGATACCTTTCTCAATACACACCGTTGTTTTGTTTTCCAATTTAAGGAATGATATTGCAGCGCAAAAACATCAGGGCTTCCTTCCTCTTGAAAGAGAAGAACTCTATAAATCTTTATATTTCATAGAATGTCCTCTGTTTATTGAAAATCTAGCCTGTCTACTCTACCCGCTGAGGCAATTTCTTTCGGCTTCTTTTGCGCGCCAATTAGGCTCGCGGCCGCGGCGGCAATGCCTCAACATGAATATTCTCCAATACCATTTACTTTACCCAGTGAACTGCATTGACTTGCGCATGAATTTATGGATTGGGGTTTGTTCGAAGTCAGGCTTGTGGTTTTTATTTTAAAGACGATAGTCTTTCTTGGGCTTCTTAAACGCAACAATTTTGGTCTGTCTGTCTGTCTGTCTGTCTAAAACTCGATTCCAGCCACCCGGCCAAAGCGAAACGAAAGCTGCGCAATAGTCTTATATACTCACAGCCAAATCTAAACGTCTAAGTCCGGTGTAGTGTTCATATTTGTCAACATTGTTGAACAAGAACAAGACATTACGCAAATATCAGGCAGCAAATCAATACATAAGTGGTATTTACAGTGTTACTTTATTAAAAAATTCATAGATGCTTAGTTTCGGCGATAGCAAGTGAAATACTACATCAACAGCAGAAAACCGTCGCCTGCTGTCGCCAGCGCTACCTTCTGGCGGCATTTACGAAATCAAACGGCAATAGCAATGAAAGGTTCCACTAAATGAGGTCCACGTTCCGCTTGGAACGCTCGTGGAGTAGGGCAACGTGGTTCTATAAACATTGTAGTAGGGTGCCTCAATTCACGCGCATCTCCGCCGTACGACAGCGCTGGCATCGAAACACCCGACTTGGAGCAGTAGAACGCGGTAAATTTAAATTGACTTGACCAAACCTTTAGCGTGATATCCTGGGAGGAAGGAGTCTGGAGAGGAATAGCATGAGAGGTGAGCGGGAAAGAGAAGGGAGGCCTTTACGGGGCATGGGGCGCCAGTCGACTCCCATATTTCGGCGACCAGTGCAACGAAAGGAGCAGATACGCGGCTATTATTTTATTTACTGTATTGTTATTGTTTTTCTCCCTCTACCTTTCTCCCTTTCCTTCGATCTTGCTTGAGCTACTCTGGCCTATGTTTTTGATTCAATAGCCATTTGGCTGGTTTAGCAAGTTCAAAAAGTCAATGCAATTCAAATTGTTGTCATCACAGGTTACTTATGATGTTTTCCATGAGTGAAACTTAAGCGCAAAAGATTTTCACAGGGACGAGAAAGGGAACGACACAGTGAAAATCTGTCCCTATCCCTGTGAAAATCTTTTGCGCTTAAGTTTCACTCATGGAAGATTTGCGAAACCAACTAGCTGTTCTCCATTTGCTTATGGTGTTTTTGTTCTCCGTGTTGCTTGGTGTAGCGTCAAGCCAATTCGATTGTTGGCGTCATCACCCTTGCATAATTTCATCTACAACTCGTTCTTCATCGCCCGAGCAGCAACATCCCGCCATTTTAGTGTTAGTTTCTTTTACATAAGCTATACGCAGCTTTTAGGGAAATAAACAAACACCCAGCAGTGGTATTTTCTAAGTCTTTACTAAAGTACCCCAATATTATGTTTCCACATAAATGCTGAGTCTAATGGAACGCGTGGTTTACTAAGGATTGCTTCAAGATTCTTTTTCTGAAGAGAAAGGGGGCGAGGGTGTATCGAAAAAATCAGTAGCTCTCCTGAATGGCTTCTTACGCATTGCGAAAAACTAGCATGATAATCATAAGTAAGGAGTCCCTGCTTCTCATAATACGTAGTGCTGCTCCAAATGCATCTTACAAACTAAGGCTAGGAGTTGTACAGCGGAGCCCGACGACGCTGGAGCGACCCCACTGGGGCGTCCATATTTCTGATGACGGCAAAAAGCGAAAACGCCCGAGCGGCGAGATTTCGGCATCCTTGGAAAATGTGCATGTGGCCTACATTAATCCTTAGCCCTCCTCTAGCTTGCGCCTCATTTCCCAAGTGCAGATTCAGCACTAAAACCCCATTGCGAACTTCGAAACTGTAAGAATCATGGTTTATAGTCTAAATTACTATACGAGTTCAGAAGGGTCTCGAACCGAATATTCGTAACTGACGAGAAAGGAAACACGCAACACCCCTTTAGGCAAGCACAGATAAACGAAATTCACATTCGGGAAGCCCGAAGGCTTTTCCTTAGGACAATAAGGCTCGAGCGAGCGTTAGACGTGCACGGTTTCGGGCACGTAGTTATCGCGAAAATGACTGCCCAAGAAAAGAAGAAAGGAAGAAACAAAGAAGACGAGGCTGTTACGGCTATGACTTCTTCTTCACGCCGAAGAAGAAAGAACCACTCCTTGTCGCACATTCTGAAGGTTCAGCTTCCTCTGTAATAAAACGGCCGGACCCATCCATGCCCGGCACTCGGAAATAAAAGGCAACTTTGTTTCAGAGCTAGCGACAAGGGCGCCAGATAGGGTGAGGATGGAGGAACAGAAACTACAGAAACCCTGAAGAAGCAATAACACGTTTAGCTTGGCCGGCCAGCGAACGGCCACTTTAATGCCTGCTTTTGGGGTCTTTTCTTATCCGCGAAGGCACTTCTATGAACCCTTTTTATCCTGGCCCATCGTAATACCGATACCTGCAGCCGCTTCCTCTTCACACCTGAGACGTGAACAACATGGCTCTCGCTCTAAGAAGGTGACGGTTAGCTAAAGTGGTCTTGAGTGAGCTTAAGTGTAGTCAGTCTGGGCAAACATCATTCCTCTTCTGTCTTCGTCCGAGTTTTATCTCTGTCCGGGTACCCTTCTGTAAGCCATGCTTTGTTTTTTATTCTTCTTGCTTTGTGGTCACAGTTTCCTTAACTCCACAAACTGACCTTACGGCAAGTCTTAACCTGGTTGTCTACGCCGCTAATGGTAAATGAAGACTCTGACAAAGGACCAAACAGGTTTCTAGTGTGTGGTTCTAGATTTTCTAGATTCTAGTTCTAGATTTTCCGACAAATTTTAACATAAAGCAGTCTCGTCTGGCGAAGCCAGGAAGTTGAACTATACTGAGGCAGCAGCTAAAACAAAAAATATGGTATCAACAGTGCTGCATTTTTCCCCGTTCTTGTTACGTTTAGAGGAAATTGGTTTTAAAAATAAATTCTAGCTTAACTTAGGTTTTTATTTCTACTTCTGGAAGGGGCGAGATTGTTCATATTTATGCAAAAATTATAAAATTCCAATAAAATTATCGTGCTCACACTCCTGACAAAAACGCTACTGCAACTGGCACTTCTCTTGAAAAGGACGTTGCGTCGAAAAGTTGGACAGTTTTTATCTGCTCCGTGTTCGTTCTTTCTTTTTTAAAGCGAAGCTTTCTTGGTCTTACTGATGGCGGGTGTCCAAACCAAAGCGCACTGTGGGAAAGCCAACTTAACGCAGTGAGAGGGTACATGATGATGTCGGCGATGATGACACAAGAATAAAATGTTATGCACGATAGGACTCGAACCTCGGTCTCTCGCTTTAGAAGTGGACGTCTATTCCATTGCGCCATAATCACTTTGTTCGTCTTTATTCTTTGCAAATAAAAGATCTCCCTGAAAAAACGGATCTTTGAGCTAAAAATAAGAAAAAAAAGGTCACATTTGTATCACATTCATACACCCCTCTATACATGTAATGTAATATGCCCTTTTTTTATGATGATTGTGGGGTGTAACACGCCGACGCTACACAGGCGATGAGGCGCGCCGTAGTCGGGGGCTCCGGATTAATTTTGACCAACAGGGGCATCTTTGACGTGCGCCGAAATCTCGAATACATGGGCGTTTTTGCTCTTCGTCTCCATCAGTAAAGCGGCCAGCGCGGACGGGAATCGACCCCGCGTCCTTGTGCTCTATAAAATATTAAATAGGCCTTTTCTACACACGAAATTATACGTACAATGCGAAAACATATCGCGTTCGGGTTGCTCATTCTCTCCTTTGTTTTTGTTTCGCGAGAGCGTGCCTCGTACTTCGGCTGAGTTGAAGTGGACCAATTGTCTTTGGACTTTAGCAGTTGTGATATTGGACGATGACTACGGCCTAACTACGACGATGGGAGGCGGAGGGGGCCCCCGCTCATCTTTCTCGTGAGGAATTTGTCTGCTGTAGTCTGAGTTTGGACTTTGACTCGCAGGCGGTTTGAACTTTGATCGCTGACGCTCTGACCTTGATTGGAGCGGCTTTGACGTTGGCACTTCGCCATTTTATTTTCGCCACAGAAGAAAGCTTTACGTTTCAACCATGATAGTGGTTGGAAGGAGAGGCTTTTGATTTCTCTTTCTTACCCCATGAGTATGAGGTAAGAGCCCCCATTGTGCCAGGCAGTACACAAAAACGGCTTCGTCATTCAAGGGCATCTCGAAGGGTTGCAGAAATAAGCGCAGTGAGCGCAACAGGGAAGAATTACCGACTTCGAATGACAGCGGCATTCTGGTGAGACGAAAGCCGTGAAGTATTCCTCATGTGTACTATTCCAACCTGAGCAGAGACAAACATTTATCCGGCAGCACCGAGCAACTCAAATAGTGCCCATCTCGACGCGCGCTATTCTAAACTGAACATCGTAATATATACCCGCGTATGAATGCAATCCGCTGCAGCCCCGATGAGTCCGTAATCGCATACAGCTGTAGAGGACAAAAAACGCACTACCTTCTGAAACAAACTGCTTCTAGCGTTCAGAATATATATATCTTGAGGATTTTACGCGCCGCAGATAGACCCGGGCTATGAGTCAAGCCGTGGTGATATGCTACGAGTAAATTTAAATCACCTGCAAGTTTTTACGGTCACCGAAATCACGACACACGGCGTTTTCGTGTCTGGCCTGCAAGGGAACAATGACCACCGAGACAGAGATAAAAACTCGGCACCACAATGCCCTAGAAAACAAGCAACCACGGTGGGATATGATTCCAGTATTGCCTAACCCCATTTTTAAGTGCGAATGCACTTTATAAGCGGCCCTGAATTGCGTTGACCGCCGTCCGTCCACATAGCAACAGTTGCGGGTGCGCGCGCTCCTCGTCTTCCTTGGCAACGGGGGGAGATGGCACATACCCACTTGGGGGATTGGCCAGGAATCTCCTCGTCTTCCTTGGCAACGGGGGGAAATGGGCGCGCGCTGCCTGGCCGCTGACATGGCAAATACCCACGTGGGGGATTGGCCAGGAATCGGGCGTGAGAAGGGCTAATGCACCCGCTTAAAGGAGTACTGACACGAAATTTCAAAGCTGAGATCCGCTCTAGCAATCAAGTACGACGACAACACAAATAGGTGTCTGTGAATAAATGCATCTTTCTTTCTTTGTAGTTGTGTGTGTGTGTGTGTGTGTGATCTCTCTTTCGCGAACATTACCGAACCGCGCAAATTCAACTCCTGCATTCGCACTTTCACATTCTTCCCCTCGGGGAAATGAGGGGAAATTTTTCAGCAGTGTGCAGACTTGCAAGTGTTATTATTATTGTCTGTTAATCTTGTGCTGGCACGTTTTTTTTCCCTCAGTCTGTTGAGACACAGTGAATCATTCCGCGAAGTCTATCCCAGTTCCTAGCTCCTACGTTTCTTTTTCTTTTTTTTTGGTGGTGGGAGGGGAGGTGTAGTCACTGAATAAACGTTTATACAACATCGCGAGTTTAAATCTTCTAACCGCTGTTTTCGCCCTGGTGGCACATTGGTAAACAAACTTCGTAGCCTTATTCTGTTTTTCCATCATTCTTCTCGCGTCTATTTTTGTATCTGCTTTTCTTTTTGGCGATTTATTCCTTCAAATGTGTTCGTCGTAGCCTTCTTTTGATTATTCTTATTGCTCCCTTTATGCTGTTTTTCACTTTCAAGCGCTGTCCTATATTTGCGATGCTTTTCTTGATTGTTTTTTGCTAATACCTTATTGTATATTTACAGATGTGGAGGCACGCACAGGAAGTCCAGCGCAAACGTTGAGGAGGCCGCACTTGCAGAAAAGAAGTGACTACAAGGCATTGGCGATTGAGCTCTCACAGCATTTCCAGCTTCCTTTCCCATGTCTCATTTTGTCGCTTTTTTTTTTCGCTCCAGACCAGCCGGGTGTTTCCCTGCTATTAAAAACCCATCCGTTTCCAATTCACGACTTCTGTTGTCTTTTTCCGTCTCTTTACTCACCGCCTGGGGGGCAGACATCAGGATCAAAGCAAATGCTCGTGTCATTCGTGAATATATTTCCAACCACATCACCCGTGTTCGAAGACACTGACTTTTATTCCACTGACTTTTATTCCAGCCCCCAGGGGCTGGAAAAAAAGTTTAGTGTCCTCGCGAATGTGAAATAGATGTAAAAAAAAAAACCTCCGTCGCATGCCCCCGCGCGAGGAACACGAGTAAATGCAGAGCATTGGGGGTGGTCACATGTCGTAGGTTGTGGTAGTTGGCGGTGGTAGTTGTAGTTGCTGTCGTAGGGGTTGGGTAGCGATACGAGAGAGAGAGAGAGAGAGAGAGAGAGAGAGAGACGTAAGTGCGTAACGTGTAATTTATTGTCATCGTTTGCCCCCCACCATCTCTGCGGGTCAATCGGTTGGATATTTATTATTATTCTTTTCTTTCTTTTCTTTTCTTTCTTATTATCCCTCTGGGGAAAGGGCAGTGCGCCATCGTCGAAGTTCATAAGCGATGGAAGCAACACCTTCAACCAGTACCGCGACGCGAGCCAACGTCAGCGTTGCAGTACCAGTTCAAGACATCGTGCCATCCTCTTCATCGACGGCGGCAGAAGACAAGGCGGCGAGACGGCGAGCTGCCGACTCCGAACTTCGTGCACGAGAAGCCGCGGCCAAACGTCAACGTCGGGCCGCGGATCCTTCGCTCGGGCAACGAGTATATTCGTAGCGCACGCAGTAGAGGGAGAGGAGGTAGCACCTGCTGCTGCAACGCCTCTTTCAGCGCCGGAGCACGCGCATGCGCGCCCGCACCTGTTGTTGAGAGCGAGGAGGAGCGGGGGAGGGGCGCACGTGCTGGCTGGCTGCGGACGCCGAGTTACGGACGCATAACATCGTGAGTTAAAGAAATGCTCTGCATTTAAAAAAGCACACTGGAACGATGGCGGAGCTCAGGACAATGCGCTGTTACTAGTAACAGAACAAACCTGTTGGCTGAAATCGAGTTCATTATGTGCGATTCGCGCTGTCGTTGTCTTTCGCCATTGGTTCCCTAGCGCTTGACCAGAGGCTTGTGGTGATTCCCCAAGTCTCATGCGTTATGTTGTGTTCGACATACCATCCGAGTGCCGTATGTTTTAAAATAGCACAGGACCGGGGTAATTGGAGATTAATGGGAGAGGCCTTTGCCCTGCAGTGGGCGTAGATAGGCTGGTGATCATGTGCAACAAACAGGCTTTCGAACCTTTTGTTGTGATTTCAGGCGAAGCGACTGTGGCGATCTTGGGTATTTCACGCTGCAGCACCACTACATAAAACATTTTCGGTTTTCAGGAAAGTAAGGTTGGGGTATGCTGGTGCGTAGTATAGAGATAGCCTTAGGTGTTCTTATGCTAAAGCTTAGGTTTTCATAGGCCAGCAGCAACCGATGAATGGGGTTCAATATAAAGAGGCATGTCGTCTCAAAGAGCCCCCCCCCCCTCCCCCCTCTATCTCTGTGTTTTCTTTCTCTTACCTCAAAAAGCCAGTTGTATCAACTTATTTGTCTTATTTGCAACTTATTAGTTGTCAGCAGCACAATACACCCCATGATAAAGGTATAACACAGGTTCCTCAGCCGGCTACAGCTGTCGACGAAAATGGATACACAGGAAATGTCATTTGAAGCTTGTTCGCTACCTGGAATATCGCCATTAGTATTCATTATTCAGAATTCAGTATTCATTAGTATTGACACGGCGAACAGTCAACCCCCACTATCATCTGTTCTTGAGCTCAGCCTCGTCGTCATCATCAGTCCACCATAGGAATCATCATCGACTGACGGCCAAAGGAAGACGACGACGTTCGCTCTCGGCAAGCGCGCGGCCACTGTTTTAGGACCTATTGAGTTCGTGGCAACAAAGCCGATTCCATCAACCTTAAACCACCAAGACCCATAGCCTTATCGGTGACAATATTACCTGAAGTGTAAACACAAAGGGGCTGAATTTGACCTATCACGCTGGGATAAGGTGGCAGAACAACAACGTTGTATTTCACTAGCTACCAGTAAACTCTATATGCATTTAAATGAGTTCCCGCGATGGCCTAAACATTTGTGCAGAAAAATAAAATACCAGTCGCTTTAGTCTTGCGAAAACGGGTAGGCTGCACTAGTATGTTTAAACACAATAGGTAAATCCTGAAGGCATGTGTTCGTCCTCGCACTAAACTAAACTCCTCGCAGTTTTACTTATTGCTGTCTTTTACCGTATTGCCAAGATCCCGCTATTGAGTGGTCTAATTTTTTAAAGTTCAAGCCTTGACAGCTTGTAGAAAATAAAACATAAAAAGTCAGGAAAGGGTGCATACAGACCGGCAGAGAGAGATGAAGAATGGGGAGCATTGCGCTTGTTGCATATTTAGATTGTAACCTTTGAATCGACCTCTTGTTCTGTGTTCTTTTTCGCCTTCATCCTCACAGCTCTCGCCTCGCAGAGAGACATGGTTTCTGGTAAAACAAATTACTCTCTTGCAGCTCTGCTTCGTCTTCAGAGATATGCTTTATAGTTTCCGCCGTCTTACTCAAGAGCGACTTTTCTTACAAACCGGTGACTTGACCCAGTACATAAACCCCAGCTTTTGTAGTGATTTGCCAGTACGACAAAAAGAACTTCGGCTCTTCCCCCTGCTTTGCACCCCCCGTTCAGCGTCAGCAACGCTGGAATGTTGTGCGTGTTGTTTCGCGTCCTAACCGAAAAATATAAGGGTCTTTGTAACAATTAGTCGGCTTGGAAAAAGCTGGTCACCATTTTTAGGTAATATAGTGCCTAACACAGGCTAGGCATTCAAATTATTGTCACTGGTGTTTTTGTGATATACCAAATCAGAGCCAGGCCACGACCTGTGCCTTATAGTGGAGGGCTACTGCATAATATAGACCCTTTGGCAAGCTCTGACGTATTCCTAAGTCCCGATACAAGGAGGTTCTCGTTTTTTACCTTTACCGGAAACCTTTCCGTAGATTCTGGATCTAACCCGCGCCCAATATCGACCCAGTAGTGGTAGGGGCATAGTTAACGGGTCATAGAGCAACACATGGACATAGTTCTGTATGACTGTTGTTTATAATAAATTTAACTCTCTTTTTCTAATTTTTTGACTCAAAAATAGATCACCAGCGCTTACGTGGATAGCATAAATCCCTAATGATGCGATAGCATTACTTTTTGCTTCCAAGTGGATAAATTCTACTCTTCAGACCAATATGTAGCACTGGCAAATGGCCCAGTATTAGTCAGGTCAGCTATAGCAACATCTTTACCTATAGGCATATGACCGTGGCTAATTCAGTAAAAATACCAGATAACTACACATTTGACAAAGAGAAGGCGCAGAAAAGCACAGGCGCACAAATGAAAAACAAGGCGAGCTCACCAATTACGGAAGCACAAAGCACTTAAGACTAGGGCGGTAAGGTTACATTGTCAATCCACCTGGACAATTGACATTAACTTGTCATATCACAGGTTGCCACCTGTCACTTTGTATGTTTAATCTTTAGGCCCAGGCTCTCTCAAACCGATTTGGTTTCCATTTACCAAGCATTTTTACAACGGTCTTTTTATTTTATTTTCTTTCACTGCCTTGCCCATATACGGCCATACATTCAGCTCCTCTTCCACATTTTGTAAAGCTAGCTTCGCCGCACAATAAGTGTTACTGCCAGGAAGCACGCCACTCGATGATGGGTTGAATTCCAAGTGAGCTCCGCCCTGAAGGCTGAGCTCGATCAAACCACGATAAATGGTGGCCACTTTATCTTTGGCTGGGAGGGGCGCATAATGTACAGGGGCGAATAACGTAGACGGCAGAAGAGTCACGAAACGCAGGAAGCAAGGCAGGCACGCTATAGTCCACTCTGGCCATAAGTAGGCCACTTGCGCTTTAGTAGATAAGCTTATGTAGTGTTTGTCGTTTCTTGCCTGGAAACTGACAGTGTCTACACTTTCACTTTGTTGGAACGCAACTACTTTAGTTCCCGCCATATGAAAAAATGAAAGAGATAAATTTAAAGCTTACCTTTCGCAAGAAGTGTTGAAGAACGTACGAAGGCGTTTTGTTTTAAAAATAACATTGTGTTGTCTTGACGACTGCGCAGACCGCATTTTGTTTGTTTTTCGCATTCAGTATGCAGCATCTCTGAAAAGCATAACACAAAGTAATCATTGTAGGTGATGTTGCCATCAAACATTTAAAGATGGCATACCTCATAGTAAACCAATTTGCCACTCCTTTCCAATTAGTTTTATCATTCGTATCCCCGTAGAAATTTGGATCAACAACGAACACCGCCGTGTGGTTTCCTAAATTATCGAATATCTAGGTCCCATCGCACGCCTTGACGTATACTGTGAGCTTCATTTAACCCTGTGGCGACTCTTCCCTTCATATATTCACGTCACAGTTATTTCCCGACACACGTCGCGCTATTCACCTCTTCAAGTGACGTGTACCGGTTGAAGTACGTCACTGACGCAGGTGCACTTTTCCGCAAACCCGGCGTGCTTTATTCATATCTGACATCTCAGAGCCTTCAAAAAGGTACCCACCCCTAATCTGTCGCATCAATGGCGCACGTATTTGAATATGAAAGGCCCGTGTATAGTTTTGACAGCAGCCGAGCTCGTCATCTTGATTCCCTAATTATATCAAAATCGTTCATACAGCCACGCGGGAATATTCCCCTCTTTTCTCAATAAAGCATGCGCATAGGTTGTTTTCTCTGCCCCCACTTCTCTTCGAGAACTTTACCTCCAGTTAGAGCTGATGGAAGGCCCTTTATGAGACTAAAAATCCGCTTATGTGAAAGGCTTCCGCTGAAGAGACGCTATTGAACTAGAAGACATCTGACAGTGATAAATGGTGTGGTCTCAATCTGCGGTGCATTGTATGGCACTTACAACAACATTCAGATGTCAGTGGCGAACGTCTCCGCCATGGCACGCGCCTTCCTGCTTCTAGAGGGAAGGCACGTCCCAGTTGTTAGTCATTACTCTGTCCGTGTGCCCTCCGCGGTAACCGCGTGTTTCTGGCGCTTACACTAGAAGAGTTTTTAACAGCAGAGCTATTGTAGCTGCCTGTGGGACATCTTGAAGGTAGCGCACTTAAACACGGACACTAGCGAAAGAAACGAAAAACCACAGCGCTGACTCACAACTGATTTTTATTACAACAGACACACAGTTAAATACTACAACCTAAACCCATGTGACCACACATACCTCACATTCCAGCGTATCATTTCAAAAAACTTGCAGGCACCCCAGACTGCGGTTTCGCGGGCGAGTTGGTTTGCTCTTTCGTTACCCCGCATCCCGACATGAGCAGGTACCCAGTAGAGTCTAATCTTCACAGGCGATGAGGCGCGCCGTAGTGGAGGGCTCCGGATTATTTTCGACCACCTGGGGATCTTTATTGCGCGCCGAAATTTCAGGCACACCGGCGTTTTCGCTTTTCGCATCCGTCAGAAAAGCGGCCGCCGCGGTCGGGAATCGAACCTGCGTCCTTGGGCTCAGCTGCACGACGCCATAGCCACTGAGCCACCGCGGCGGGTAATGTAAGATTTCAATATAGTTAGTAATATACAGTTAGAGTCTGTATGAAGGAAGCTGGATAGCTTAACAGAATTTATTAAAACCTCGCTCAGGTTAATTTTAACTAAGAACCTTACCACGATCAAAATATATACCTTATTATACCTCACTAGACGTACGAACGAACGAACGAACACACACACAGACAGACAGACAGACAGACAGACAGACAGACAGACAGACAGACAGACAGACAGACAGAGACAGACAGACAGACAGACAGACAGACAGACAGACAGACGAAACATTACTGAGCATGCAACCAGCCGAAGCAAAACCCAACCTTTCCTGACAAGCGTGACCTACGCACCAGTCCGCAAGGGTGTGTTGTGGGGTGGCTTGACACCAGAAGGAACCAGATCAGTCATCCTCTTTTGAGCAAATTTGTGAAAAAAACGAAACGGGGCGCTCCCGATTCGGGCGAAAAGGCTCATTAAACAAGCGCTCACTGGTAGACGCGGCACTATTCATGCATACAATAGATCCCTGCTACAGAAGCTCCAATTAGCCTAAAAAGAAACATGACCTACAGACTCAAAAGCTTCTGGTTGGCTCCTGTGTTCGCTCTCTCAATTGGAAGTCATGTTTTTGCTTTCCAGATTTGTTTCTTCGTTTTAGATGAGGCCATTTGAAAATCGGCGAGAAGATTAGGAGTGCTGAGGCTTTCTTTGAGTACCATTAGCATTCCGCTAGTGGGACTTGTTTACGTCCTTCTCCGTGTGCATTTAGAATATAGGTCAATGTGGTTTTGCTTTTCGGGCCTTAAACAAGATTTACTAAGATAAAATAGCGTGAACAGAAAAATTTCATCTAACCTTGATACCCGCAGGGGTGAGAATTCCACAGAACGTGTGCGTTTTATTAAAAGTCCGAGTCATTTATGGCTCAGTGTTGGCTCACCCTAAAGCACACGCTGGGGTTGTAGGCATCTAAACAGACGACCAGAAAACAAAGAAAGCCATAATTGTCAAGTAGTGAATGTCTCTATATTAAATCCCATTTTACCAAGATGCAACTTTCGTACCATAGGAAGAAGAAACCAAACAATACGTGAATTGAATATGGGTTCATATGCCGTCAAACGCATCGGGTTGTACAGAAATGAACAGAGCGGCAGGAGCTCATGGGTTTGTAAAAATTAGTAGTGGCTTAGCTTTGCTATGCCAGGATATACGTAGCGTGAGCTAAGGTTCAGCAATCCAGTCCAATCCAGTCCAGTCCAGTCCAGTCCAGTCCAGCCCAGTCCAGTCCAGTCCATTCTAGTCCAGTCCAGTCTAATTCAGTCCAGTCCTGCCCAGTCTAATTCAGTCCAGTCCTGTCCAGTCACTGCTCCTCGCGCATGCTCAGCACGGCTCTTCACCAGCCACGCAAAACGGCTGTCAAGCGGCTCCGGTGCAGCATCAGACTTGGCTACTGCGCAATTGAGGGGCACACCTGGGCACGCGCCGGCGCCAGTGCGCCTGCCGCGGCTATGACGCAACACAATCCAACACAATCCACTTTAATCCAATCCAATCCAAATCCAAATCCAAATCCAAATCCAATCCAATCCGATCCCAGTCAAGTCAAGTCAAGTCAAGTCAAGTCAAGCCAAGCCAAGCCAAGCCAAGCCAAGCCAAGCCAAGCCAAGCCAATCCAATGTCCCTCGCGCTTGCGCAGAACGGCCCTTTTCGGCTCACGCGAAACTGCACAACCTCGGCCAGTGTAGCTTACGCTACAAAAATGTTAAAAGCATATCTCCAAATCTCTCCTTTTTACACGACACAAGGCAGGTTTCTCCTTTTATGAAAAATAATAGTACCACTGATTATGCTGCCAACAGATGCAGAAAAGCAGCCGAAATATCTTAGCCTGCCAAGTCGCAGAAGGGCAGAGACGATAAAAAAGATGCTAGGCGTGAAGCGATTATAATAATGGGAGAACGCGCTGGGAAATCTGACACCATTACTTCGAAATAATTGCATCACAAGGATTGCTTTGGTGTGCCCGTAATTCTTTTTTTCATAACAGGCACAATGGTGCTTTGATACCTGGGTGTCTCGGGAATCGGAAATGAGGCCTTACATTCTTCTCGGGTTGTACAGAAACAAAAAGAGCGGCAGGAGGTCATAAATTTCAGACGGTTCGTGTTAGGTGTAAGTATTGTATCTCAGAACTAAAATATTTTTGAAAACCCGCGAAGAGAAACAAAAGCCGGTATGGGACAACAAGAATGAAGAGATCCTAAAATAGTGACACATAGCTAGGCCGCTACAAAACTTTCACTGATGAATGTGCTACTTGAGCTGCTTTCTTTTTTGTATCAGAAATTCATTGTCGCTCGCTCGTTCACTCGTTCACTCGCTCGCTTACTCCCTCAATTACTCATTCACTCCCTCACTCCCACACTGATACACACACACTCACCCACTTACTTATTCCCTCACTCACACACTCACCCACTCACCCACCCACCCACCCACAAACCCACCACCCGACCCACTCACTGACTCACTCACTCACCCTCACCTCCCTCACCCCCACTCACTCACTGGCTCACCCACCAACTCCCTCCCTCCCTCCCTCCCTCCCTCCCTCCCTCCCTCCCCCTCACTCACTCACTCACTCACTCACTCACTCACTCACTCACTCACTCACTCACTCACTCACTCACAAGTTGACTTCCGGCGGCTTATATTCAGCTCGGCCAGAACCAAGCCAAGTCCCTTTCCAGTCCAAAAGTCCTTTCCAGTCAAGTCCCAGACCAAGCCAACTCCACGACCCAGAGCAGAACATTTCGTGAAAGAGGTGACGGGCGAACCCATGGCTTATTTCCGTCGCCTCCGGGGCTCTCCCTTGAATCAATCGTGTGTAATTCTCAGTGCAACACCTCGCCATGCGAGCAGACCCCTTTTCGGCTCCAGTAACCTCATTCCTCAAATTGGCACACAAACTTCCCCCAAGCAATTGACTTGCATGAGGGAAGCCTTGTGCAGTACATCTGCAGCAGCGGTAAAGCGAGTCGGCCTTTCCCGCTAAAGCTTCCTGGTATGTGCATCCGGCTACCGAGACATGCTCGGCCCCCCGGCGCTAACGGAAAGTCTCCCGGCGCGCCGTTCCTGCTCGCAAAAGCTACATTGGCACTATACCGCGGCAGTGGGTAATTGTTTATGCATAACCCACGTATCTAAATTATAACGGTCACAACAGCGACTCCTTGCGCGGCGTCCGCTTTTCTGATCGAGGCGAAAAGCAAAAACGGTCGTGTGTTCGAGATTTCGGCGCACGTTAAAGATCCCCAGGGGGTCAAAATTAATACGGAGCCCTGAACTACGGCGCGCCTCAATGTCGGTGTAGCGTCGGCGCCTTAAACCCTACAATCAATCAGACAGCACGGTCGACCCATGTTCTCCTGGACTCCTCCTCCTCCCCTCCTCCTCCTCCCCTCCTCCCTCCTCCTCCTTCTCACCAAATGATTCGCTGACAACCATTTCGGTTTCGTTCGCATGGTTTTCGAGCGCCTGTGGTTTCAGTCGGATTTACGCACTGCTCCGGCGCGTGTAATCTAGTGTCTAATGTTGATGCGTCTAACGGTGCCATACCGATGAAATATAAATAGCGATATACAAGTTCACATCGATGCACAATAAACATTCAACTGCTCCTGTGAAGGCACATTTCACTTTCGTCTTGTACCTATTCCTATGAAAAAGGGATCAACCACATTTTTTATGTCCGAGTTTTCAAAACGCTACTCCAATTCTCGCAGCATGGCCTATATTAGCCCCCTCCTCAAACATTCCCCGCTAGAGAGAGAGAGAATAAAAATTCCCCGCATTTCCCCGAGGGAAGAATGTGAAAGTGCGAATGAATGCACGAGTTGAATTTTCGCGGTTCGGTAATGTTCGCGAAAGAGGTCACACACACACACACCAACTACAAAGAAAGAAAGATGCATTTATTCACAGACACCTATTTGTGTTGTCGTTGTACTTGATTGCTAGAGCGGATCTCAGCTTTGAAATTTCGTGTCAGTACTCCTTTAAGCAGGTGCATTAGCCTTCTCACGCCCGATTCTTGGCCAATCCCCCACGTGGGTATGTGCCATGTCAGCGGCCAGGCAGCGCGCGCCCATCTCCCACCGTTGCCAAGAAGACGAGGAGATTCCTGGCCAATCCCCCACGTGGGTATGTGCCATGTCAGCGGCCAGGGCGCGCGCGCCCATCTCCACGTGCGCGGACATCGCCGGTGGAAGCAGGTTCAGGGTCGCTTAAAGGGGCCCTGAAAGGCATTTTGAGCACACTAAATGAAGTAGCGCAATCGTTAGATTGGGTCGTCAAGGTCATCTGGGCCAAGTATTACTCTTTTACGCGCAGCGGAAAGCTCACACTTTTGTTGCAAAGTTTGTCGCTTTTTTCTCACCCTTTCCTTCGTGTTTTTGGACGCCGCCATCTTCACATGTCTACATCATCGATTCCCAGATGTTCGTCATGAGCTAGACATCCTGCTATTGGGCGGCTTTTTCACGCACTTCCGGCAAAAAGATGAGTCGTCTGCTCAGCGTCGACTCGCCGGCTGATCTGCCAGGGGAGTGTCGGAGTGCTTGAACATTTTACGAGAAACGAAACAAGTGTAAACAAACGCTTAACCGTTTGTATTGAATGCAACACGGCCATAACACGACATGGATATTCTCTTACCTGAGTACGTTCCATAAAGAAAGCGTTGAAGCCCCGTGGCACTTCTTGCAATAGCAGAGAACGCCTGAGCCGAATGCCCGGGTTTGACGGATACATTTTTTTCCACTTCAAAACAATCCAGAGATGCGTTTCGAACGAACACAACGTCACAACATGCGTTGCAAGTCTGAACCGCGATTGACAGACGATGGGTTGCCTCCTCCTGCCCGTCGTAAATTCGGCACTCACCTCGCGCGCGGTTTGCGGGGACGAGCAGCAAGTCACTTAACTCGGCGCGCAAGCCGAGATGGCTTTTAGCCACGCACACTGCACATACCCCATGCGAGGTTGAGTCGTACGTCGCTCGAGAAAGATAATCCAGACCATGGGAAGCACTATCCACCCGCATAAGCACAACGTCGCATTTCATCGCGAAACAAAGGCGTCCACAACACACACACACCATCGCCTCCTGTAATGCCAAACGCATCTCACACTTCCTAATGAGAGTGAGTGGTACGCCTGCAGTGCCCACATGTCGCGAGGTGGGGCCCCGAGCTGAACCGGGATCACGCAACCGTAACTGACTTCTGGGGCGGTTTGTGCCTTTTTTGCCAGGCAACCGATGTTTGAGATCGTCAAAGAAAGGCCTCGCTCCAGCGCTAGAAAGCTCAGAGCCGCGCCGGAGCATGTTTTCCCAACGTTGCCGCTCTCCACCACGCGTCGCCCCAAGCTGAACTGGTCACAGGATTGAAGCTTTTTGTGCACGGGTTCTGATCGGTTTAAAATGTCTTTTTCATATGCCGCCGGCAGGAATTACCACCAACCCCCCAAAATAAGACCCGGCACCAGCGGGGCCACATCTGATACGGCGCTTTTTTGGGTAAACAGTGCGCGGTGCATGAAAGGGACCGAGCGCAAGATCCTCCCCAGCGGCTGCGAGTTCGCCGCCGATTAAAAGTCACGTGCTGCACTGCAGCAACGCACACCGCCAAAGGGCAAGGGCCCGGCCACCGCTCACATGCGGCCAGATTTTAAGTGCGAATGCACTTTTTAAGCGACCCCAAACCATCCACCGCCGGCGGCGGCGGCGGCGGGCGTCCGCAGTCCCCCTCCTATATATAAAAAAAAAAAGCATCCGGCGCCAGGTTTCGATCCGAGGACTTTGCGGCCGCAGCGCGACGCTTTACCGACTAAGCCACGGACGCGACGCTGATATCAGTGTTAGTAACGCGCTTTATATCTTTAAAGCATTCAACTACGTCGTCAGCGGCGTGCGTTGGCGACTCAGCGGCGTTATAGCGGCTTGATACTGCGTGGTGTACACGTGATACTACAAACCCGATGGAAGAGATGGAAGAGAAGGCGGCGAGGCGGTGGGCTGCGGGGGCCGAGCGCAAACGCCGCAAGCGGGCTGACAACCGTGCATTCGCACTTTCACATTCTCCCCCTCGGGGAAATGCGGGGGAATTTTTTCGTTCGCTTATCCATCCTTGAGCGGAGTGCGGAATTCATGGTGTAAAACAAATCTTGCCCGTAGCAGACGGCAGTCGGAGGAGCGTAATGCGGAAGTACGTCACCGCTGACTAGCGCAGCATCATGGGAGGGAGTGCCCGCGCGCCGTCAACAGTTGAAAGAGGAGGAAACGCGGTGCGACGATAATGCGCGGTTTTTGATTTACGTTTTCCCAGCTAATACTCATCGCTTTACAAAATTCTTGCGGGAGGAGATTGCTAATACATTGTCTTATTTGGTTACATGTACATCCATGAATCGGCGGAAGGTATTCAGGACCCCTTTAAGAAGTGCATTGCACTTAAAATATTTTTATTTTCTCCAGCAGAGGCTGATGTGTGGGCCTCGCCCCGTGACGGCGTCCCTAGTCCGGGATGCCTTGACTTCGGTTGGCCGTCCGTGCTCGGGTCACCAACTTAAGCTAGATATCCGGGTCAGGGCTAGCCAGGGAAGCCCTCCACTGCTCGAAGGTGGGGTTGGAAAGGGGGGGGGGGTGGGGCAAGTCTGGAGTTCGTTGGCACTCCCACTATGATGTGGTAGAGGGTGACAGGCTGGGGACAGTAAGCGCAAAAGGGGAAGGTTGTTGGTGGGTGGGAAAAGATGAGGTGGAGGCGGGTGGGATGTGGGTAGGTATAACAGCTCGCTGTTAGTTTTTGCGCCTGCCGCTATCGTTTTTTATATGTGTGGTGAGTGTTGTGCTCCAACAGACGGCTTTCTTTTTAAATATTGCTTTACTAAAAGCCACTACAGAGTAACAAGTCAACGCCGACGCCTAATTCAGTGCCGTACTTCGGATCGCTGCAGCCGTGGGCTTAAACCTTCAAGCGACCCAGAGCTCATGAACGAAAGTCTACCAGATACACTTTGACAGCACCTCGTCGTATCACCACTACCCCGCAACATGCATCCTGAGCATAATCGGGAACGACGGCTCGCCAGGGCGAAAACCTTGATCGACCTCCATGCACGGGACAACGGAGCAGTGTATGTCGATGCAGCCCATCTGCAGCACAACATGTACGTTGCCGCAACGATGCATGCCTCTACGGGAGTCCTTCAATCAGCAGCCGGCGTCCGAGTATCTACAATCGCACAGGCAGAAGAAGTCGCCATCACCCTGGTCATCACAGATCCCCAGTGAACAACGGTCCTCAGCGACTCCAAGACTGCAATCCTCCACTACACCAGAAACACAGTGGTGTGCGGCAAGCTGCTCGTATCCTTCGCGGTGGGCGAGCCAGTGATCGTGCCATCTACATCACATGGTTCCCTGCCAACATAGGACATGTCTCGGGGTAGGGCAACCCTGATCATAATGAAACAGTCCACTTTGCAGCGCGAGATTTAGCTTGCCGCACGGCAGGGAACGACTGCACTGACGCCTCGGAGTCATACAACACTGGCAAGGAACCACTGTTAGCCTACAGTGAAATTTTACAATGATATCGCAACAGCAGAAGATCTATGCCATCCCCCAACACCTGGTCTAACCCGTACGGAGGCGATCCTCTTTCGTCAACTGCAAACTTCACTCTGTTCTTACCCCAGCCCTTGCCCGGTATACGTATGCCCCGAGGTGTACGCCACGGACATCTTTCGTCTATGCCAAGAAGCACGAGCTACCCTGGTACATCTACTATGGAACTGCCAGCCTCCTACTAGCACCACTACGACGTTCCCACCGCAGTTAGAGGCTGCGATGAGAAGCGAAGACTACGAGACACAAGTCCGGGCCACTACACTGCTCAACAACGCACTGGACCAACAGAGGCCGGCTCGCCGTCCAAGAGGGGATTACCCATAGGCACCCGCCCAGGATAATACCGGACAACCACCGGTACTTGGGTTTGACAGTGCCTGGGACAACCACATCCCCCTCACCGGACGGCTGAGCACTGGTCGCTCTCACTGGCGCCCCTAATAGGGTAGCCTCCCGTTGACTCGCTCTTGGGTGCTCTAATAAAGTTTTTACTCACTCACTTGGAACGCCCATGAAAACATTTCAGCTACAGTGACCTACTCGGGATAGCTTCTTATTGAACTCCCGCAGCCTATCGGGATAACGTGGATTCGCTCTCATAGGCACTTTTTCTGAGTGATTGCAATATGCCTGTCGCCACACTGTTGAGGACATTTGATTCCTCCTCAATTTTCACGGCTTGTTTAGAAAAACATTCCTTATTTTATCCTCCTGCGTGTGCTGTCAAATTCTTGATACAAGAGACCGTTCTTTGTGGCGCTTGATCAAGCCTAAAATTTAGCTTCAGACCTGTACTAAACAGATAACTTTGCGTAAAAACTATGAAAGGTATCACGCTCGGCCTTTCATAATAACGGAGAGATTAACTGAACAAGTATAAAAGAATGCTTCACCTCAAACTGCACACTTCACCCTTAAGCCTTATCACCTCCAGGTTGCTTTTTGATTATTCTTTTACAGCCTATAGCAGGGAAACTACTCATAGTCTCCGTTAGCGGAGTTTGGTTTATCTGGTGTTGTATTATTTTTCTGAAGCCTTGGAGCCTGTAAGGCGCTCCTATTACTTACGGCGGGACGGTGTTCGCACATCCCTCTCACCACCCCCCTCTCCCTCTCCATCTCTCTCTCTCTCTCTCTCTCTCTCTCTCTCTCTCTGTCTCCCTCTCTCTCGTCTAATTAAAGAAAATATTAAATCTATTAAGAGGTTCCAGTAGAGTCGGAAAGGTGGCTCCCTTGGCCTCCCAGCGGTACATTTTGGGAGAACCACAGAAAGTGGTAATTTTAGACATGGCGTGAGACAGAACTATCAATCCGAACGCTCCGCTGAGAGGCACTGGGACAGCGCTTCTTCACCCTCTTTACAACATTCCTTCACTTCTACGTTAAAAGCGGCGTGAAATTGGGCCATAACATCGCCTGGGGCACTTAAAGTGGCTTCAGCAAAACAAAAAAAAGGGGGGGGGGGGAAAGGAATGGGAGGTTGTTGTAACGCTTTTAGAGACGAACTTTAGTTTTAAACTTATGAACTCTATTTAAAGAGATACGAGCATAACGTTTATTTTAAGCGCACAATAAGAAGATATACTTGCGTACGTCGTCTACAAGTAAAGGGCCGTAGTAGGGCCGCTCGCTTTGTACTTGAAGTGTTTTCCTTTTGACACTGTTTTTCCCCGCATATTCAAGAATTTCGAATGCGTTACCGATTGGGGGCTGCGCGTGTCTGCTAGGCTAGCGACGTAGAGTACCTAAAACGTAGTTAGCCCTCACAGCAATCTGAGGGCCTAGTTTGTCTTCTGTTATATGATAAAGTGCGCAATAAAGGACGGGACGAACAGAAAGGACTCCTCACACAACGAGTACTAACAGACTGAGTTTATTTTCCACGTGCATACATACTAGTATCCCGTCGACACGTGGGAGCAAACCAAAGAAAAAAGACATTCACTGTAATAGGCAAGCAGCCACCAACCAGTCACTCCTCATAGATGCGATTTAGACCCCCGCATATTTGGACGCCGCTAGTTATCGCCGGCACGATGCTTATGCAGTCACCGCAATACTCGATCCTAAAGAACCTCCATACCATTCACTACCTATCCTGACGTACTCCCCTGTCACTGCAGAAGAGGCGTCCATCGCACTTGCGCTCACTCATCGGCCTACCCCAACAATTGTTATGTCTGCTTCAAAAACGGCCATTCAAAATATTGCCCACGGTAAGATTTCCCCGAAGGCTCTCAAAATTCTTCTTTGAAATCCTCCCTTTTCCCTGCCCACGCGGGGCTGGAAGGAAACGAAGCGGCCAACCTTGCAGCTTGAGAGCTGACCGTCCGAGCTGGGTCAAGTCGCACCCCTTCCCGCGGAGACCACTCAAGGCAGCCTGTTGACTTTCCACGAAATTACCTGCCACTACTCATTCTCTTGCCGGCGCTACCCTCTACTTCACTGGTCTCTTTCTATCGAAGAGGGACGATACTGGCGCCGTCTGCAAACCACCTCCCGTATTGCGCCATACAACACGCAATTTATATTAAAGAGTATAGTTTACTGCTGTTTCGTAATGGTCCTGACTTAAAATGTTTTGGCGAATCTGAAAATAGTTAGAGCTGCAATATCGACAATAAAAGTGTTTATTCACGTAAACAGGAAATAAAACCCTTCCTAACAGTAAAACACTGCGCTTTTTCATTCGTTTTCTGTTTGGTTTTGTGGCAGGAAATTTTAGGTAACACTGTCGTCTGCCATTTTCTGCGATTCTGGGGGGCCAGCTGTTAAAAACTACTTCGAACGTTCGCAAAGCCCCACGAACACCCATTTTAATCATTTCATTATGCTTCTAAAAGAACGAATAGTAAGAACGGTCCATAAATGCTGCAAACATACGTGAAAACAATTGCACCGCTGTAAACTCATATGCAGCCGACGCTCCCAGACGTATGTAAGGGGCACCGAACTGCCGCTCCTACGTCTGAGTGCGGGGCTGGTTTAGACCATTAATTTGGTACAAGGCCAGATACGCATCGCGAAGTATACAGCTATAGAGTTCTTCGCATTAGAGCATCTTCCGTAAAAACATACCCCTATTCTAACCTGGAAACAGTATTTAAGCACAATGTTGTGTTCATACGACATAAGTAAAACAAGAGCAGGGCACCTCAGGTTAATTCTAACTAAGCAAGCTATTAACCTGCTTCTACGTCGCCCTTCTGGAAGTTTCTTCACATGGAAGTGACCTAGTTGAAGTAACTTCTGGTAGGCAACTTTGGAAGCTAAGATGGCACTCGTAGTAGCTTGGTAATATCCTCAAAAGCATGCACCGGAGACACTTAAGATCTTGTCTCAACTCATTGGGAAGCCACATTGATGGAGAACGACTACTGCTAGACGATTCGCAGGATTCTCATTCCAGTCAAGTGTCCCTACTCAGAAAGCCCTTGGGAGAGGAACTGTACATTTTACTGAGACCCACAACGGAGAAGGTAGCGCGTGCAGAAGGCGGCAATCAATCGAAATGACCACGGTCCCTCAAGCAATTTAGGCCAAACTGTCCCAACTTCGGCGGGTGATTGCATGAAGTCGGCCTTCATTCGTTGAGCAGCTAGACGGAAGTCTGAACCTTCATTAGCAGGACACGTCCTGCGGAATCTGGCTAGTTTGCAGCTGTTTTTTTATAGCACCATTTGGAGATTCGGTCCAGGTTCTAAAACTGCTGTGCACTTGTATTTGTTTTTCGCGCCGGCTTTTGTCAAGTTGCCATTTTTTTTTTATATTCCATAGCTTTGGTGACTAGGCCCCGTTCGCGTCGCTTTATCATTCGCTTGTCATGCTTATGCTTCACACGCGGCATCCGAGAATGGTGAAAACTATTTAGCTTCTGCTTGCACGTCCTACATTGGGGCTGCGCCTTCTATCCCGAGAGTTTCAAGGGGCACCGCAAGGTGGTGCTACGGGATTTTCTCGCACGGTCAACGCCACTGACGACACCAGCGTTCCTGCGACTCCAACTTCAACTTTACTGAGCATTTCGTACATAGAAATGCGAGGACAAACACAAAAAGCTACAAAACTGCAGCTTGACGGGGTGTTGGCCTCTTACGGTTGGCATGGCAGAGTATAAAAGGAACAGAAGAGTAGGAACTCCGTCATTCATGCGGCTTTCGTCCCAATATGCTTGTCGCGCTTAGCAGCGACTCTTAAAGGGGCACTGACACAAAATTTTGAAGGCGAGATAACTTCGGAGATAGATTGGTGGGAACACATATACATCATCTGCAAAATATCAGCGGCGAATACAGCCTAGAACATATTTAAAATCAATTTTAAAGTGTGCGAAACGCAACCGAGCAGCAAGCAGAGGACCACGCGCAATCGACATGCCGAGGTTATTGTGTAAATAAACAACATCGAACACGTCACGAGTTTTGTGTTTTGCCGCTTCCGCACTGCCGGCGTTTTTTCGTCGGCTTGCCCTGGCTCGCCGCTCCAATCGGAGGGCCGGAGGGCGGAGCTTCTGCTCTCGAGAACGAACGACCCGATCGTTGGCGGCGGAGGCTCCGTGATTTCGTCAGCTAATCGGGCAGCTGGACGCGACCAAAGTTCTACAGCGATTCCAGGCACTCTGTTTCTATTACTGCTTATTACCATTGGATGCGAAAACGCGCCGGAGCCACGAAAAGCCCACTGAGCTAGCCGCACGGTCGCTGTGCAGGCGGCGGCCACGGCCGCGAAGTGGCCCAGGCCGGCGCAGGTAGCTCGAGTGATAGCTTGTTACCGCTGCACGAAATTGTCCCCAAGTCCCGACCATGGTGGCTTACATGAGAAAGGGGTTAATGATGCGATGGCGGGCTGCATTAAAAATTGTCATCTGCACTGCTTACGAGAGCGGCACTCGAATATCCGCCGCAGTGCTAAGCCGAAAAATCTGTAGGCGGACCTGTAGGCAGACCGGCCGGGTGCTCCCAGCGCGCGTCTTGCCAACCACCGTCTCGAGCGTCGCGCGTTGTTCTTCAGCCGCGGTAGCATTTGCACTCGCAGCGCCTGCGTCACATCCACGGTCGCTTTTTAATTAAGCGCCTCACGAGATAAGTACGTGGGGGCATTCGCAGAAACTGCCGTCGATGCGGATTCGACAGTGCTACGGCGGCTCTGCTCTATGATATCCCTCCGACGGTCACGTGGACAGCTTTGTTCACACAAAATCCACAAAATCCATCGTTTCGCGGCACTCGCTGAAACTGAAACTGCGACTGGCCGCATTGAAAATGCCTCTAATTAAACAACCGTCGCACGCTGAAGCAAATGAGGTTTCTACATGTTATAAATAGGTCACTAGCTACTTATCGCAACAAAAAAAAAACAAGATGCAAAATTTTTGTGTCAGTGCCCCTTTAACATAAATATGCCGCACAAAGGTTCTTGATGAGACGTAACAGGAATATTTCGTTTGTTTAGTCCGACCTTCGCGCGCTTATTGAACTTTGCATAAGTGCGAAAAACGGGGGAGCGGGAAGTAGATGAAGTTTACTAGGAAGGATCAATTACCGCGTGCAGCAATAGCGGGGTTAGCCTTAATAACACTTCACTCACCGGTAAAAGCTCACCTGATTCTTGCCCCTTAGTACATTTTTCATGTTTACCAGAGTGCTCATGCACGTAAGTACGTCGGACCTCCGCTCCTGCACGCTCGACGGAGCTCGTGCTGGTCGGTGAGCAGACTATATCCACCCGATCGCTTTTCAGATCATAAATCTACAACGTGCTGGCGGGACAGACTTCTTGCTTCGGTTTAACATAAGCTTCACTTCTGTCGAGGACACTCCTTTCCAGTCTTCCTGCCTCCCCCAAAAGGAAAAACTACTATTATCATATGCATGCATTACCTGGCAAGAAACATGCTGAAACATTGCGGAAAGAAAAAGACACATTGTTTGGATAGTGTTATTTTTTCTCGGGAAATACGCAGCCGATATGGTCATAGAGTCGATAAAATCGCGCCAGTGAAAACAAAAAACGAAACGAAACGAAACAAAAATGAAACGGAACTTGCTAGCGCATCTGTTGCAAACAATTTTTGCACAGTATCGATCTGTAGTAGCGGACGAAGGACAAAAAACAGCAACAGGGAGAATAAGTACCCTTGGTGCCGCTCAGCAGTTCGCGAGGCAGACACAGGCGCGGGTGCTGGTGCCCTCTGGCTGGCGCGTATGGCCTGCGGTGCCCCAGCGCGATCTATGGGGACTGCCTTGATTCCTGCGCCGCCGAACAATGGAACCTCCGGTCGGGCGCCTCGGGTAATTAATTATCAACATCTAAGGGGGACCGCGATGAGTTCGTTAACTCCCACCACACTGGATCGCGCCTGCGTTTGGTACAAACTTTGCTTCAGGCCAGAACAGCGGAGATAACAGCAGCAGCAAGTGGCAACAACGATAAAAAAATTCGTCTGTGTCGGCCTCCCACGTACGTTTTGAGCATAAGGAGAAGATAAACACGAAAAGTTAGCGCCAGACCTCTGTGCCCCGCTGCCGTATGCGTCATCGAGCAATTTAACAGTTTCGACAAAGTATGCCCTCTGTGGCTCCACCAATGTGTCTCCGTTGTTCTTTTTTGTCTTATTAAGTTTCAGAATCTTGCTTCCCTTTTTTTTTCTAATGACAATAAAAATCTGGCGAAGTTCTTACCAGCACACGTACCCTTTTTCAACCGACCATGTTTGTCAAGCGAAACTAAAGGTTGGCCCCCCTGCAACGTGTACTATTGAAGGCGGGAAGATTGGCCACTTATTATTGAATTTAGGCTATTTTTCTGGCTCTCCGTCAGTTGAACAAAGTTGGCGCACAACTAGCCCCGAGTGTCCATTTTTTTTGCTTATTATCTGACGGCACAATTTCGACGATACGTCAGACAATGGTCACTGTCGCAGCAGATAATTTTCTTTCTCTGCGTTGCGGCAGCCACGGAAGAGTAGTCACTTACAAAGTGGTGATCGCAAGTCGCTAACCTCAAGTAGATTGAAGCGATTTTCTGATCATTTTTTACCTCCGCGACTATAAATATTGTGCTGAAAAGATGGGATTTAACATTTGTTAACATTTACAGAAACAATACACGGTTGTCGCTTGCTAATGTACCAAGTTTATTGGTTAGTGGACTTGATGGCTAGACACCGATTCCCTTCACAGTCGGCTTTACTGCTACACGTGCATTAAGGGCAAGGAATGGATTCTTTAGGCGCAACGTAGGCAGAATCGCTTTGTGCGCAGAATGAAAACAGTTGACGAGGAATGTGGTCGAGTGGGCAAACCAAAACGGTGAGATTATTCCCGGATTGATGAAGGCTGGCCGATCGATGCCCCTCAACAGTGTAACTATGGAAGACGTAGCTTCCAGGGAAGTGTAGGATCAAGGAAAGGGGAGCCTCCATCGCAGACTATCTCTTCGGAGTTCTCGGCGGAGGGATTAGTTCTCGCGGATGCTGCCAAGGGTCTCTTTGTCTTGGCACGCCACTGAACACGCCATTGAGTTCTTCCCTTGCTGGCCGTGCTCGCCTCACAGGGCCGGCGACGTCAGTAACGGTGGCTTGCATTTTGCGGGACTAGATCCGTCTCGGGCACTGCTAACTTCTACTTTGTGGCACGAGATGACAGGCACCACTGATAGCGCCCGGATTCAGACGACTAACGCAACAGGCCAGCTCTTGCCATGGTCAGGATAATCTCCTCTGTCTTGCGTGGAGAGCGCAGGCGTCTTATTAGGCTTAGCGGAGAAAAGCCAGAAGGCGGAAAAATTGCACGCGTAGGAAGAGCTCGGGAATTAAGATGATGACGTGCATCTCGGATAATTCACGGAGTCCCTCAGGAACTTAACGGCATGGCAGGAGAAATGAAATGTTCTGTTCAACATGAAAGCTCCCTCCGTTCGCGTGTATGTCATTTAGTAATCAATTTTATTAAGTTTTTTGTCGCGCCTCCGAGAAAAGAATCTACTTTAGAGCGCGCAGAAATCGACATTGCTGGGCCCTTAAATCTTAACACGCTTTTTAAGCCCGACGTGAGAATATATTACGGCACCAGCTGTACAACTACGGCTTTACCACGAAATGTTCGGAATATCTTAACTTCGTTTTCCGGACACAAGCAGTGAGTGGTTATTGACAACTTAGTTTCATACATTGATAATAAGGTAATGCGGGTCCAACAGAGACCTGTTCTCGTCCCCTTGCGTTCTTCCTATGCCTAATCATGTCCTTATAGCATTAAAATATGCCAATTTGCAAATGTGCGCGAATGACACGGCACTCGTGTTCTTCTATTGGAAACTTCATGAATTACAACGCAATATGTACACATCGGAATTGAAAACTGTCGTTATCGGTTCTATAACAATCTTATAACGCTCATCATTAAGAAAACCAGTTATGCTGTACTTTATTGTGGAGGCAAAGTGGTAGCTTTACTGCTTATAACGCAGAATTGTTTAACTGCGGAATGCACCTCGTCATAATAATTAAGTGCATGGTTTTGCTTCCGTGTCGTTTATACTAGCACCAGAGGTCTCGGGTGAAGAGGCGGCAGTCGAACCAGTTCGAGTTGCACGAAGAACTGGCTTTGAAGTCCACGTGAGACATCATACAGACAGTTGACTGTCGGCAGGGTGCAAAAGTGGAGCTGTGAAGAAATTCGATTGCAGAAGCTTGGCCAGCAGCGGCACACGCCACAATAGTAGCTAAATCAGATATAACAAAGCCACCTCCCTGTTGTCCTTCTTTGAGGATATACTGCTTGCGATGGCAACAAGATAATCATTAAAAAATGCGGTTAGTTCGAACTGCCACCTGACTGGCTGTTGGCGACCATCAAAGTTAGCCTACTTTTTGTCTGATTTCACTGGCAAGGGCGTTCTGAACGGAAGAAAGGCCTCATGCGTACGCGCGGGGTCACCAGTAATTGGCGAAACGAACGGTAGTCTTGTTTGCACCCGGGTGCAATGTTTGCAGAGAGTCTGTGGACGTGCCATTGTTTGTTGCGCACAATGAGAGCAAACTCGATTTGTAGGCGTTGTGGGAACGTCATTACTGCTAGCTTGTCTCCATTATGTTTGCAGGTTATTTCTCTTGTAACGCCTATTGTTTAGGTATGCTAAATTTTCTCTCTGAGATCCATGCACGCTATCTGGGAGTAAAAAAGTAGAATAAATGATGGTTTTAGTGCTGCTGAATGACCTAGGTTCATGTTAATGATGTTGGGCATAGACAGTGCGCATATTTATTGCGTCTATCATTATGAAATTGATGTCCAGTTGTAAAACCTCTCACCTGCTGATTTGGGTATGCATTGCTGCGTTTGATTGATTGATTGATTGATTGATTGATTGAGGATTTGATTGATGATTGATTGATTGATTGATTGATTGATTGATTGATTGATTGATTGATTGATTGATTGATTGATTGATTGATTGATTGATTGATTTAATACACCGAAGCTACACCTGGGATAAGAGGCACATAGTGGAGGCTCCGGGTTAATTTTGCCCACCTGGGGATCTTTAGCCTGCGCCGAAATTTCGACCCACCGGCGTTCTCGCTTTTCTACTGCATCATAAAAGCAGCCACCGTGACCTGGATTGAACCCGCCTCCTTGGACTCAGCAGCACAACGCCTTAGCCACTGAGCCACGTCGGCGTGTGGCATTGCTCTGTGGCTTTTCAGTAGGGGTAGTATGTAATCACTATGTTACCACTACCAAACCCAAACGTGATCTGTACCATGTGGTTCGTTAGTTGACTGGGTTAGTTGCTGCATGCGAGTCCGAAGTTGTTCAAGACAAAAGGCCAGTCCTCCTAGTTGTGTTTCGCAATATCATAATTAAAGTCGCTGCCAATAACCACTCGCATGACTCTCATCCCGGGCATACGTAGTGCTTATGCATGAAGGGGTAGTTATCTGTTTTGAATTTTCCAGGTGCAATGTGAATGCAAAGATTAGACTTCCATCCCTGACGTTTACAACGCAGGCATCAGCATAGTCGGTGGCATTAGCATTTGTCGCCTGCATCAGCGACGATACGCACTGAGTGCAATGCCGGTGTTGGGACTCGCATGAAACGCAAAGATTTCATGCGAAGTGTATTGTGACCTCAAAGCAGGCCACGAAGCACTAATATAAAACCCACTATTTCAACTTCAAAACCCCGTTGCTAAGCTGTGATGAATTTATGATTCGCACGTACTTCACAGTCAGGAAAGCTTTTGAGGTCAATACCGAAAACCAGCGACACCCACGGAGATGAACATATGGACATGCAAATACGCCAACAGGTAATACAGTCGAACGCGTATATCGAACTCCAAGGGGATCGCGAAATAGTTGATATATGAAATTCGATATAAAAAATATGTGCTCTGAGACCTCACCTATGGCGGACGTCACTTACCGATCGTCGCATCAAGAATGACAACTAATCGCACTCACGACGCAACAGGACGCTTCTTCCTGAAAAAAAATTCGCTGATCTGGCCTGCTCTTCGTCCTGGAAATGAACAAGACGCTGGTCTCGATCTTCTCGAGGCTGCACAACTAGAAAATTCCAGCAGTACGCTGCGCTCGCACACCATGCACACACGCACGCAAAAGAAGACAGGACGCAGTACCACAGAACTTGAAGGTAACAATCCCAGGCTCTCTGAACGGACTCCAACAAAGCGCTCGCGATGGTCATCTCCGAGAGAAACAGTATCTCCGAAAGTGCGGGACAACTCGCCAAACAGCAGCAACAGCAGCAAAATGCAAAAGAAGGAGGAGGCCGCCAGCGCCTTCGTTACCTCTTCCCTTTCCTGAGACGACACCGGGGGAAGACAGACCCAGAGAGAAAGAGAAAAAAAAAACTCTTTTTCGGCAAGTCGGGGAACGTACGCAGCCGAAAAAAAAGGACGTGCGCAGTCGGGGCATCCCTACCTCGCACTGTCACCTTTTCCGAGCGTTCAGGCTTGTGTGCCTAGAGAGATTTACCATACCGGGCTCCGTTCGCTAACGCTACGGCGGCCGGTAGCGGGGCCCGACTGGGCAAGCGCAAATTCGTTCCGGTAGAAGGAATTAGTTCCGCTAGCCAGTCTTCGCCATGCCCGCGCATTCCTCCACATCCTCCTCAACCTCAATCGGGGGTGCAGCGACCGCCGAAAAGCACCTTCCCGCTCGCGCGGCGTTCGATATACGCAATGTCGGGAAAAATACGGTTCGATATAAACGTACGAATTCCTATACTTTTACACAGCATTTTCAAGGGGATAATTTATGAGTTCGATATAGACAATAATTCGATATATCCGTGTTCGATATATCCGTGTTCGACTGTAAACGAATTCCTCTGTGACGTGACGAGCGGAGGGACATGGTTTTGGGAAGCTTGACTCAAAAACTGTAGTTCTTTTTTTTTTCTTTTTTTTTTTGGGGGGGGGGGGGTTGGAGGGGGGCTATGGGGCTATACAGGGTCCACAACAGCTATGGCAGCAGCGCTGCCTACACCGACCTCCATTTGGCCCTCGTATTCGGATGCACGGAACTTCTTTAGGCAGACCACACCCATATATGAAAACTTCTTATTACTTTTATTGTCGCCTGCTTCAGCAGGGGCTAATACTGCTGCTGCTCTTATCGGACTTCGAGACAATGTCGCCTAAAGGCCAAGTTATTTTTCATCGCAGTAGTGCACTAGGAGAGTAATAGTTAACGAACTTGTCTCGAACCCACGGATATGGTGATAATTAATTACACAGCCCACCCAATTGGAAACACCATTGTTACACGGCAAGGAATAGACAGCCTTCACAATAAATCACGCTTTGGCAAAATCTGCTTGTGCAAACAGAAAGTAAGTGAAATTTACAAATATAATATAGGCCAGCCGCGTAACTACTCATCCCGTACACAGTGGCCTTTTGTAAACACGACACTACCCTAAGGACTAATTATAAAATACAGATCTGAAACCGACGGGGATGGAGTGGGGCTGCGGAAATACCTCTCAATCCACAGGAATCGCCGTGGGTAAAAACCCGCTTCGAGCCCAAGTAATAGGAGCCGGCAAAAGTGACCCCCATTCCGAACAGCGAAAATAAACTGGCGGCAGTAATATATAAAAAAATCAAAGTCCCAATCAAGCAAGACACGTCGTATTACTGTAGTCGGGGATTCAACGCCATCATTTTGCCTAAATGAGCACCGCCGGCCCCTCTTTCCCTTTCCTCCAATTGTGTTTTAACTGGCAGCTCCACAAAGTGCTTTGGCGTTGTCTGCTATGGTGCAATTTACGCACACAGTTCGTGTTTTATGGGAGCACTTTAACCGTTCAGCACTGAATTTGCAAAGCTTCTCTCATAATATCGACGTTGGTGAAATGAGGTTCGCCCTTAAGTAGGGCTAGCAAAACGGATGCGTCGCCGAAAATTGAATGCGCCGATGAAGGGAACCTGAAGCACTAAAACAGTCAACAGACCTCGAAAAATGGTCTTTCCGGGGTCAAAAATCCATATTGAAAAGGACTTGAGCCTGTCTGTGTCGAAGCGTAATAAAGACAGTTGCTTCATTACGGCCAGTGAGTCATGGAAGGATATTTTATGTAGACAAAGCAGCAAGTACAAATTATGGGATGAATACATGAAAATAAGTCAAACGTGATAGAAAAAGGCGATGTGGGGCACGCTCCTGGTTACTTTTATTTAAAATTAATGCCAAACTGCTTGTCGGCCGAATGCGCCGCATACGTGAAGAGTTGGCGCAAGTCTTTCGGGAATGTTTGCAGAAAACCATTCATCCTTTATTTGTTCTATTTTTCACCTGAAATGTTATCGCAGTTAATAGCTGTTACTTGTGAACTGTACTAATTTCGAAACATCTGTACCAGGGATTTTTATGTTTATTATTTCTTTCTCATTGTACTAATGTCGACTGACTTTGCAAGGGCATTTCATGAGAGCTTGCTATTTGTTATCGGGACCAAAATTACGGCTCATTACAACTTTGCTGCGCGGCGAACCTTTGAAAGAGGCCAAAACCAACCAAATTTTCAATTGACAAATAATATTTGTTTTTTTTAAGCGCATGATAGATATCCAATACATTTTAGTTTACATTAACAAAGAAAAAAACATGTATATAAATGCACGATAGGATGCGAAAGCTCGAGACAATAGGAGACGCAACCTAACCATCAGCGGTCGATGGTTGGCAAACCAAATTGCTTGCACGTGGCTTGATTGAGCAAAAAATCATTTCCGATCTCTCGATGGATCTTTAGTAACGCGTGAGCATATCGTCCATCTCCTTCGTGAACTTGAGGCTTAGCTTGATGCGGAAGCCTTCTCCAGCCTTGCTCCGGACGTGTGAGAAACGCCACAGCGCAACGTGGCGTTTCTCACACATCCATTGTACGCACTCTTAACCGCGCATAGCGCTCTAATTATCTGAGTGGTCGCGTTTGCTAGTTTAAGAAGAGGCATTGGCTGCCTGCCGCTTCTTTTTTCGCCCGCCAGTATTCGCATTTCGTCGCAGTCGCTTCCATTCCGTGCGTTCCACCACCCGAACTGGTGTACACTCGATTCTACACCGGGAAAAAGCAGTGGCGAGAGTCACAGGACCCGACGAGGCAGAGGCAGCTGGCGAGGCGCGCTTTGACTTGTCGTCTCCATGGAAACGTGGCCAGCCTTGCAAAGGCGGCTTTCTCTGCTCTGTCGTCCTCTGCTCTTCTATCAGCCACTGTGTTCTGTTGACAGAGCACCACGAAAACTTTGCTGGTACGCCCAATCTATTGCTTCGAAATAATAATTAACAAACAATCGCCCCTAAGAGAAACGCTGTAATGAAGTGGGCCGGATCACACGAAACGAAGGAAACGCTCTTGGTGCGGATTAGGAAAAGACATTATATTTACAGACTTAACAGCACAGAGGGTTTAAGCAACGACGAAAGGAATTCACGAAACGTTGCAGAGACACTCAGCCAACGGAAACAGCCCAAGCGGCCCGCTCAAGCACCCGCAACTACAAAGTCCGTGACCGTCCCGAGGGCAGGAAACGCTCACAGTCGGTTGTATGGGACGCGGGCGCCGACGTCGGCCTCGTAGTGGTGTTCGCGTCGTCGAGGTTAGCACCACAGGTTCCGAAGCCAGAAGACTCTCAGCCGGGTCCGCTGTCGGACTTGCTCCCGCCTCGCGCCCGGTCACGCGCCGTTCGAAACGCCGGAGCCCGGTCTACGGTGACCCGTGCTGGCGACGATGTCCCGGGCCTTGGCGGCGACGCCCGGAACCGTAGCGGAGACTGGCGACGGCCTTGCCTCACTGTGGCACGTAGACCGGACGTCTTGCCATGAGGTCGCACAGAGCCGTGGCCCGTTCAGTCCGCCTTGTTCTCTGGCTGGGTCTCGCTCCTCTGTCCGTGCCTCGTTTACCCCTCCATCCTCCACCTCAGCCGCAACCGCTTGGTCTTGGGAGCTTTTTGGCGTCGAATGTGGCGTCATTCCCCCTCCCAGGTATGTTCCATCGCATTACCCCCCGCTTAAGAAAGTTGTTCGGGGAACAACTATTCTACAGTCCAAAAAAGACTTCCAAAAAGTCCTACACAAAAACACTGTCCTCGCGAAAAATGTGTTTCACGGACGCATGCAAGTTGCTACCGGCACGTAAAAAAGGAAATAATACGGTAAGCTCCTACAGTAGGAGAGCCTTTGACAAAATCAACACAAATTTTTCCCGTACAATGGCAAGCTACAGTGCAAAACTGCGGACATGCTTAGCCGATGGCAGGTATAGTGACGATAGGTTATTCCCGCTCTTTTGTTTCGGTAAGAGTCTGGGAGACAAGTTGCGAAAGGTTGTCCTTCCTGTGGCCTACACGACAGACACCCAGGTTGGTGTCCGATGCGTCGGTTACCAGTCGAGACAAATCGTGTAGTCCTGCCAGGTGTTGGAAGAGCTTTTGCTTCAGGGTGTGGAACGCGGCCTCCTGAGATGCACTCCAAGCAACACTCTTCCTCTTTGTTGTTTCAATCAAGTCATGTAAAGGCCTGGCGATGGCAGCATAGCTCGGAATGAACTTGCGGTAGCATCCAGACAAGTTCAGAAAGTATTGCAGTACCCTTTTTGTTGTAGGTCTTTCAAAATTCACGATCTTCGCTAAGGACCGTGGACGGGGTACTTCCCAGCTACTCATGCCATGGCCTAGGGAAGACTCATTCTTTCCCACGAGGTCGTACATGTGTTGTTCGCAGACAGCAACCCGATGGAAGGGTGGCTGTAAATCAGGGGCAAGTCCTCCAACCCTGCCCGTATTCGTTCTCTTGCAGCAGTCGCATGATCTAACGAAGCGTTGGACGTCCCCGCGCAGACCCGGCCAGTAAAACTGGTCTAGGATGCGGTAGATGGTTTTTCGTATGCCCTGATGAATTGCACCGAAGCCTTTGTGTGCAAATCGAAGGATTGGTTCCTTTTTTGACTTGGGCAAAACGACCTGTGTGAATCTTCTACCCGTTTAAAGGTGGAAGTGACGATGTAAGTGACGATGTCACTGGTCTTGACGAAACGGTAGCTGTCGCCTTTCCCTGAGGAGACTGTTTGTCCAACTTTGCGGAAACAACTTCTTAGCGAAGCATCGCTTTGCCGCTCCTGGGCGAGCTGTTCTCTTTCGGTGTCGGTGGTCGGAATCACAAGCGCTTTCCTGTGCTTGATGTTCGATGGGGTAGCCTGTGTGACGGCCGACACCAATACATTCTTGCTAGGATAGACAAGCTCCTTGGTGATATTCTTCACTAGGTTAAGTGAGCGTCCATCAGAGCGTTTCCAGTCAGGATCCGGGTTACCCACCGCTCTGACATCCGGAAGGTTCCCGAGGACGAGATCGTAGATCGGCCGCTCCATACACGATACGGTGAGTTCACCCACGAAGTACGGAGTGTCGACATGGATCCTCGCCTGGGTTAATTGCTTCATGGAGCTATCTGTAAGTGATACACGTGTTGTTCTTCCGGTTAAGCAACCGTCTTCAACCAAATCTCTCCGAACGATGGCGGTATTGCTTCCAGTATCCCGAAGGAGTGTAGCAGGCTGCCCTTGAACACGGCCTTAAACGACAGCCATGCCATTCACGCAAAACGCGTCCTTTCCAGTGACTTGACCGCGGTCGTGGGAGGAAGGATAAACATTTGCTCCGGAAGCACTCCGCTGGCTACACACCGGATGATTTGGAGAGGCCATGGTGAGTGCGCAAGCAGCAAACTGCTCTTCACCGTCTGACCCAGGTTGGCAGTCCTCTGTTTTGTGTCCGACACGTACACAGGCGCTGCACTTCGGTGGATCCCTTGCGGTGCTGCGGCAGTCCGAAGGGCGGTGGCCCGGCCGGTTGCACAAGAAGCACTTGGGAGGTTGCTTCTTCTGCGCGTCTTGCGCATTCTTCTACGGTTGATCTCCGTCATCTGGGCCTTTCCCAAGGTTTGAGAGGTTTTGCGCCTCCAGAAACCGGTCGGTATAATCTGCCAAGTTATCCAGAGTTTTGCACTGTCGCTCTTTCAGAAAGACTACAAGCTTCGGATGGCAACAGCGGAGAAACTGCTCCGCAATAACGTGATCGCGGAGACCCTCAAAGGTTCTGGGTATCCCTGTCATTTCAATCCAATAATCGAAATAACCGGATATCCTAGCCGCCAGTTGCCTCCCTGTTTCCCCATCCTCAGCTCGTGCTTTGCGGAACTTATCCTGATAACCTTGGGCAGTAAACTTAAACCGTTGCAGCAGAGCGTTCTTGACTTTTGCGTAGTCTAACGACTCTGTTGCAGTCATCCTTCCGATAACTGAAAGTGCCTCCCCAGACAAGCACATACTAATGGCAACAGCCAATTTGTCTTGGGGCCACCCCTGACCAGTTGCTACGCGCTCGAACCTTTGAAAATAGGCGTGCAAATCGTCTCGCCTCTCATCGAACAAGGGTAGCAACTTCTGTGGGTTGATCACAAGCATGTTGGGGCCAGCGCTACTCTCTCCAGTAACTGCTTGAGTATTTGAGCCCCTTCCTGGATGCGCAGCCTAAGTTGGAGGAGTGCCAACTCCCTTTCGTCGGCTTCCTTTTTCCTTCCGCTGCCTCCGTAAGGGCCTCTCTCTCGGCTGCCCTCTCAGCCCTCTCCTCCGCACGCTAGTTTTCAATCCACTTCCGAAGTTCGGGTCCCGTCAATCCTAGCTGTGAACCTATCGTCATTACCTTGTCCAAATCCATCTTCCAAATATCAAATCACTCGTCCGCACACAGCATTCAACAAATTTCCGCAGATGTTAATGATACGATCTTGGCAGGCTCGCCACTTTTTGTAATGAAATGGGCCGGATCACACGAAACGAAGGGAACGCTCCTTGTGCGGATGAGGAAAAGACATTATATTTACAGACTTAACAGCACAGAGGGTTTAAGCAACGACGAAAGGAATTCACGAAACGTTACAGAGACACTCAGCCAACGGAAACAGCCCAAGCGGCCCGCTCAAGCGCCTGCAACTACAAAGTCCGCGACCGTCCCCGCGTAAACGTCCCGAGGGCAGCAAACGCTCACAGTCGGTTGTATGGGACGCGGGCGCCGACGTCGGCCTCGTAGTGGTGTTCGCGTCGTCGATGTTGGCACCACAGGTTCCGAAGCCAGAAGACTCTCAGCCGGGTCCGCTGTCGGGCTTGCTCCCGCCTCGCGCCCGGTCACGCGCTGTTCGGAACGCCGGAGCCCGGTCGACGGTGACCCGTGCTGGCGACGATGTCCCGGGCCTTGGCGGCGACGCCCGGAACCGTAGCGGAGACTGGCGACGGCCTTGCCTCACTGTGGCACGTTGACCGGACGTCTTGCCGTGAGGTCGCACAGAGCCGTGCCCCGTTCAGTCCGCCTTGTTCCCTGGCTGGGTCTCGCTCCTCTGTCCGTACCTAGTTTACCTCTTGTTCCTCCACCTCAGCCGCAACCGCTTTGTCTTGGGAGCTTTTTGGCGTCGAATGTGGCGTCATTCCCCTTCCCGGGTATGTTCCATCACAAACGCATAGACAGAGGGTTGTCGACGAAGTGTTATGCGGTTATCATGGTTCTCCAAAGAAATTTCTTACGGTATTATGACAGTTCATCACCATCAACCATGACAAAATAATTCTGACGATGATTATCATGATTGCTATAAATCATGGGGTCTGCTCATGCGCACGAATGTATTCACTCAAAATCTTTTCAGTCGTCTGTGAACCTACACAATGTGCGCGTAAGTTCACCCCCCTTTCCCATCGACAACTGTGACATCTTCTTTTTTAGTAGTGATGCAGCGCATGTGGTGTGTTTCTGTCCGTCCTTCGTCAAAATGGGCGCAGTTCTCTCCTTTGTATCTCACCCCCAACTAGCCCAACATAGTACCCTTTAAAACATCCTGTTCGTAATCAACCATTCGCTTTCCAGAGTCAGGCCACAGCCGCATGCTATGTTGTTCCTATCCTTTCTTCCCTGCATTTCACACGTCGGGCAAGCCAGTTGGCTATACAAACATGTAGCTTAGGCGGGCGTAAATGACCCCGTTACATTCGTTAGCGAGGTCGGTGAGAATCCTTTATTTTAGACACCTATCCGCTTGGGGCATTAGCTAGATTGCTCTGGCATCTGAGCGTAACGCAAGACGCGCTGGGAAACGAAGGCTCGACATTGAATGGTGGGCCCTGGGGTGGCTGAAGGGCGGAAAGCCCCCGCCTTCCATTTTATTATCACGGCCGATTCCAGCAGCGCCGACTCGATTTTGTATTTATTCCACGCGTTCGGCTTGGAGTAATTGATGCGGCAGAGCACGCGTTACGGTATTGATACGCAGGGAAGAAAACACGCCCACAAGAAGACCTAAGTGCCTGCTTTGTTTTCAGGTACCGTATTCTCTCTGTTATAAGAAGCACGCATGATCCGCGCTGTTTGAGGGAAAAATGGTGGCAGCCAAGGTGCAGAAAGCAGTGCGCATTTTCTTGGCCGCACTGCGGAGTAGTACGTAACATAGAAGTGTAATATTAGGCTGCAAAGTTGTCTAGCTTGCAACATTCTTGACGGAGTTCAGCAATATCAAAAGTGAAACGCTGTACATGTTGCTCAATTGGTTATTCACTGCGATTACGAGTTTCTTGGGAGCTCCAGCTTCAATATAGCTACTACTCTATTACAGTAGATTTACACCGGTGTCTGGTAAGAAAAAAAGTATTTGGTGTCGAGACTCGAAAAAGAAGCATTTTGCCCCGCTGCTAATGAGGGTTAAAAGCAAAAACATTAGCGAACGGATGATATCTTTCCTTTTGGGTGGGCTAACGAGGTGTCGGGAGGATGGTGCCTTCGAAAATGCTTTTGTTAAGCAAAAAAGCAATGCCATGCAGGCGGCACGCCACGTGCGTGCGTGTTTCCGGTCTTTTTCCGTATTACACACATAGAATTATATAACAATCTATCATCTTCTAGTCGATTTGTTCTCGCTGTGAACGTTCTCCTTCCATTAGGTCTGTCTGAGTCTGCAACTCAAGCTATCTGTCCCTTCGACGTGATTGTCTCAATTCAAAGTAGTCAGAAAGATACAATGCGGGCCAGGGGTCTTAGACTGCGTGGAACAATAGCAGAAACAAATGAATAGAAATTGTCTCTAAAGACACTTCTTAATAACAATTTTTAGCACCAACAACTTTTGATAATACTACTCCTGTATTGACCCTGTGACCGAACATAGAACCTCACAATTCTGCTATGGCGTTCATGGCGTGTTGTTGTATTTGGGGGTTTGAGGTTAAAGGTTGACCGCATCAGAACGCGAGGGAGAAGTTCGAGCAGCCAGTAGGAGAAGGAGGAAGAGAAATACACATTCATGGAGTAGTAGCTACTCCTTGGTAGGAGGCCTACTTAGTCCACGAGGCCTTGGTTCATTGCTACCCGTCGGCCCTATCCACCAGTCGGCGGATAGTGCCGACGACCAGTTCACGCCCTCAAGGGCTGACCAGTTCACGCCTTTGAGGGCGTGAACTGGTCAGCTAGTCCTCTAGCTGTTCCAAAGTGTGCGCTTAAATAAGGTGATTATGGATGGTTAGCGCTACCACATCATATGGTAGAGAGTGTTGGGTGCCAGGCAGTGTTTACAGCTTAACGCGCACGTAGCTGGTTACACGGCATATAGTCGTACGCCGTGGAAGTACGCGGTTTTTGGGGAAGAAAAAACGTTCGCACAGAGATGGCGGTGCCTGAACGTAAGTACACGGTGGAGCGTAGAAACATCGGGCCGGAATGGCTTTCTATAGGGTCCAAGGTTCTTCGTCCAGGGTTTCTCATCATACCTGCACAAACCAATGGCACCCACGCATCGTGTGTGCCCGCACTTATTCTCTGGATTCTCCTAAATCTTCGGTGGACCAATGATGTTGTCACAGTAAATGATGGATGAATGTCACCTTGCCTCCCCGTTCGTCAGGCTCGACAGGCGAGCACGCGCCCTTTTGAAGCATTCGTTTTTCGCCTTTTGGTTGGCCTTGAGTTTAGTAATTGCCGATTCTTCTACGCCAGAGAAGCTCTTCCTCTCCAGAAAGGGCCGCTGCGCGCTTTGGCCCATTCCACGAACAGCAGAAAATTGTCGCGTGGCTCTGCAGGTTTAGTCACACCAGTTGAACTGTTTGGCTCCAGTCGTTGAAGTATTCATAAAGCAAACGTCTGCAAAGCACCGCTCCGTAATATTTCAATGATAATGAGCACGTCAGTGTTCATTTTCTCTACTGTGCTGAGTAAACTCCGATCATTGAAGGAAATACTTGTTTAAGATTGATTGGACTTAAGAAGAATAGACGCGGTACCCCGCAATGCCCTAGGCTGATCACGTACACCATCGAGTGTTGTTTTCCTTTGATAATGTTTTTCGTTTGCAGGCATCCGCCTAGGAGTGTCAGAGATATATTCTGGGCATGCGGGAGGTGGTAATGCGAAACTCCTTGGGTGCTACTATAGCCTAAGCAGACCGAAAGAGGTTGCGATACTGCTACTAAGCTGCGTGAAATGTGATTCGACGCATCAGGTTACTGAGTGTGGTTAGCTGAAAGGTTTACGCATTAGAAGGACCATAGCGCTAATTGTAAAAAAAATATCTCCTGATAGTGAAGCAAAAACGGCGATGGCGAGATTGGCATCAAACCCGGATATCAAAACACGGAAACGGTGGTTCGAAGGCGTATATCAGTCAGCTAAGATGATCGAATGAAATCGCTCGAAACCAATTGGCCCAGCTTGGTAGAAAGCAACCATCGCCGCCCCTCAAAATAAACTGTGATCGGCTGTGCGCAGAGGCGGTAGCAAAGAACTTTCTGAAAGAGCCGTTAATTGCTTACGTTCATAGGTACAATTTTATTTATAATATTTACATCATTCACCACAAAATCGATCTCTCAGTACTCGACAGTCAGCTACACGCAGCCTACTCTTCTTTATCTAAAGAAATTAAAGATGATCAGTGGGGTGATGAAATCGCGTAATATTTCTCTTCATTTTGCCGTTAATAAGCCTTTCGGTGTTTCTTCGCAATGCCGAGTCATTCAAATGTTAACAATGTGGCTGAGAAACGAAGAAGTCATAAAGATCATCTAAAATTAGAACTACCCGATATTTTGTGGGTGCTCTCTGGGCCCGGGAGCGCTCGGCGGCACGTTTCTCTCGCTCAAACTGTTCGCGGTGCGCACGACTGACTGCAGCAAGTCGGGGTGTGAACCAAGATAAACTAACAGGTGCTTCAGTTTTGACACATTGCCGTTTATTCTGAAATATCAATTCTGCTAGAAATGAAGATTAAAATAAAGCACCGCATCAACGGAAGGCAAACTCTGTACTAAAGAGGCGACCGAGAGGCGCCTGTTAACAATGCCGGACAATTTTTGCAAAAAAATTGAGTCATCGTCCTGCCTGGCTGTGCCTAATGCAGAACGAATGTGTCTGCAGTGTTTGTCCAGCTTTTTTATAGATACTGTCATACAACCATGGCCGTCCAGCAATGTCGGACGCCCTCGAGCTTCAACGCCCGAAAGTGTCACCCCCCCCGGGGGTAGGCATGAGTAGGTGACGGAAGCCGAGTGGCCGGCTGACACGACTGAGGCCGCGTCGCGTTTGCAGGACAAATAAGTTTTTCCTCTCTCCTCTCTCTCTTCTTCCTCTCACTTCTCTCATCTCTCTCTCACTATGAGTCTCTCTCGGCTGGTCCTCTCATGACTCTCTCTCTCTTTCTTACGATTCCCTCATCCAGTAGTTCTCAACTATGAATGTACTGGGGCTTGCAAGAGCGATGGGTACCCAACGATGAACTATGAGGATCGTGTTATAATGCCAAGTAGTTTGCACATGCCGCTGAAGTCACAAACCTACTCATTCAATGCCCACCTTGTGTGTCTAAAGTTTGTGCTGATGCGTGTAATATTGCCAAGCTATTTTCCCTTGCAGCTAAAAGTCCCCAAACACTTCATTCGTTTTTTCGTGGGCTTTTTGCGTGTCTGGCTTTCTTGCATGGCTGGCGTGTTTAGCAAAAAGCCTACGTTGAAACTTGTGTAGTGCATTGCACGGGCCGAGGCGGCCAGAACGCCCAAGCATGCCCGGCCCGGCCGGGCTCGGGCCGGGTAGTATGCATTTTCTCAGGCCCGGGTGGGGCTCGGACTTTACATAGAAACGATTCGGATCGTGCGGGCCGGGCGTTGCCTGAGGCCCAGAAGTCATGTGCGCGAATTTTAGTTGAAGTTGAAGTTGAAGTTTTATTCAGACAGGAGTAGCTTGTACAGAGGCAAAAGGCAGAAAACTCTGCCTGACGACGGCCTACTGCCCTGCTCGGCATTGCACAATTAAATGGTTTAAAGGTAAATGCTTTAAATTTTAAATGGTTCATAACAAAAGTTGGATCATTGATCTTAAATAAAACAAAAAGCCGAAATGCAGTCATACGGCGCCGTTAAAAAATAGGAAAAGAAAGTATTGCACTTAAAAGTTGAAATTCAACAAAAGAAAACGCACAGGGTCTATCAGCATAGAAATAGACAGCCGATCTATCTTCATAAGATCAACTTTCCACGGGGCTAACTGGTAACCTTGGTTACTGTAAGCTGAACACTAGTGTGTTTATGCGTACAGAGTGCGCGCGCCGACCTGGCAAGTTTCCCGCAAGGTAATAGCGTTTTTGATGGCGTCTTTTTCTGGCGTAATTCAAATAGACAGAGTATGCATAAGCAATCGCCGCTGGCGGTGACGGTGGTGTATAGTCTCAGTGAATTGGGAGGGAAATTCCCCCGTTTTTCGTCGAGCGAAGATCTTCCCGCTTATGCGAGCGCGGTACGGAGCCCCATCCGGAAGCGCCAGCGGCCAGGCTGCCGGATGCACGTCTCGACAAGTTTCGTGGAGACAAGCCGACTAGCTTTGCCACAGAAGATGCGCCGCCCGGAGCTTCCTTCATGCAAGTCAAGTGTTGGCGGGTGCTTTATGCGGGAACCACGAGGGTAAAGAAGCGGCGCTCGCTCTGGGAACGAAGCGACGGGAGACGGAACGGGGTTCGCTCGGACGAGGAGGTGTTGCACTGCTACCTTGGGACGATTGCATGGGGATGGAGCCCCAGAGGCGACGGAAATGAGCAAGTGATTTGCACGCCGTCTGCGGCCGAAAGCCCTGGACTGCGATAGAAAAATAGTGGCCTGGCCTCAGTAGTAAGAGGAGGAGTGGAGCTAACGCGGTGTTGCTGGCTGTGTATTGCGGGAATCGCTATATATGAACCTCTTTGAATTCTTGATGTGAGTGAGTGAGTGAGTGAGTGAGTGAGTGAGTGAGTGAGTGAGTGAGTGAGTGAGTGAGTGAGTGAGTGAGTGAGTGAGTGAGTGAGTGAGTGGGTAAGCGAGTGACTGAGTGAGTGAGTGAGTGAGTGAGCGAGTGAGCGAGTGAGCGAGTGAGCGAATGAGTGAGTAAGTGAGTGAGTGAGTGAGTGAGTGAGTGAGTGAGTGAGTGAGTGAGTGAGTGAGTGAGTGAGCGAGCGAGTGAGTGAGTGAGCGAGTGAGCGAGTGAGTGAGATGAGGAGTGAGTGAGTGAAGAGTGAGTGAGTGAGTGAGCGAGTGGGTGAGTGAGTGTGAGTGAGTGAGCGAAAGAGTGAGTGAGTGAGTGAGTGAGTGAGTGAGTGAGTGAGTAGGAGTGATGAGTAAGCGAGTGACTGAGTGAGCGAGTGAGTGAGTGAGTGAGCGAGTGAGTGAGTGCGTGAGTGAGTGAGCGAATGAGTTAGGGAGTGAGTGAGTGAGTGAGTGAGTGAGTGAGTGAGTGAGTGAGTGAGTGAGTGAGTGAGTGAGTGAGTAAGCGAGTGAGCGAGTGACTGAGTGAGGGAGTGAGTGAGTGAGTGAGCGAGTGAGCGAGTGAGTGAGCGAAGTGAATGAGTGAGTGAGTGAGTTTAGTGAGTGAGCGAGTAAGTGAGTGAGTGAGCGAGCGAGTGAGTGAGGGAGTGAGCGAGTGAGCGAGTGAGTGAGTGAGTGAGCGAGTGAGTGAGTGAGTGAGCGAGTGAGTGAGTGAGTGAGTGGGTGAGCGAGTGAGCTAGTGACTGGGTGAGTGAGTGAGTGAGTGAGTGAGCAGCGAGTGAGCGACTGAGAGAGTGAGCGAGCGAGTGAGTGAGTGAGTGAGTGAGTGAGGACTGAGCGAGTGAGCGAGCGAGCGAGTGAGTGAGTGAGTGAGTGAGTGAGTGAGTGAGTGAGTGATGAGTGAGTGAGTGAGTGAGTGAGCGAGTGAGTGAGCGAGTGAGTAAGTGAGTGAGTGAGTGAGTGAGTGAGTGAGCGAGCGAGCGATGAGTGAGTGAGTGAGTGAGCGAAGAGTGAGTGAGCGATGAGTGAGTGAGCGAATGAGTGAGTGAGTGAGTGAGTGAGTGAGTGAGCGAGTGAGTGAGCGAGTGAGTGAGCGAGTGAGTGAGCGAATGAGTGAGTGAGTGAGTGAGTGAGTGAGTGAGTGAGTGAGTGAGTGAGTGAGTGAGTGAGTGAGTGAGTGAGCGAGCGAGCGAGCGGCGAGCGAGCGAGCGAGTGCGCAAGGTTCAGCTACGAAACATGATAGACCTATAGTACTTGTTTCCCTCGAACAATGAAGAGGCTGCTGCTGGCATTAATAAACTGCTACCAAATGAGCGTTCACTATCGATGTTAGAACACCCTCCCGGTGGAAAGATACCCTAGTACAGGATAGCCTGGCTTCGACTGTCTCACTGGACCCTCATTATCCGCCCCGTCTTGATGGGTCACAGGGCCCGCAGAAGTAGGTGAGACATCCACTGCTAATAAGAAGATGTGAAGTACACAAAAATATTTGTTGGCGGGCTTGTTGTCGGAGTTTGTTGGCATTCCCGAACCAAGTGAAGCGAGGTGCCCGCGGAAGGGCAGAAATTACATGTGGTGGGATAGAGTGTGGGTAACCAGCACGGAGTAGGATGTTATGTGTTAGACATTGGTTCACCCTCTTTAAAGAGTGAGGGCTTTGTCCACAACCAGCTTTTGGGTTATGGCAAAAAAGTGTCTTCTTTGCTTTCGGTAATGGGCCAGGATGACTGTTCAGGCTTAGGGAAGCCAGTATTTGTCCCGTGTGCGTCTGTGCGAGACCTGTGCCATGCTGCGCGAGATCATTACCCTCGGGCGACTCGTCCACATACGGCCATTCAGACTAGGTTTACATAGGGAACATGTGTCGTGGTCTTGAGCATCTAGAGCGTTGTCACAGAGATATGGCCACAAAGATAGTTACCGCAGGCTGCTTGCGGGTCTGTTCGTGCCGTAATGGTGTCTTCGCCTGCGGTAGCAGTCAGGGCTATTGCCGTTTTCTCCGCAGTTTCTATACCTATGTGAACGCTGCTAAGTCTCGGCAGAAAGCAAAACACATTGGGCACGACTAAACGTAAACGCCGCTGCAGAACAGCGACAGTTTTTGGTCGAGAGAGGGAGAGAGAGAGAAACAATTTATTCATATCGGGGGGTGGCCAGCAGCCGCAGCTGCTCAGCGACCTTGGCTGCTCTGTCCGGCAGAGCTTGTCGAGTCGTCAGATCAGATCAGCCCAGCGCCGCCTCTGATAGCTCTGGAGTGGTGATTGGGGGTAGGGGGTCGTTGGTGCAGGCCCACATGTGCTGCTGTACGATGGCCTTCGGGCCGCATGATGTGCAGTTGGGAGAAGAGAATAGGTAAGGGGTGAATACGGTGAAGGAGAGCTCTGTTATGTAAAGATTCTGTTTGCAGGAGTCTCCAGAGCCAGCCTTCCGTGTAGTTAAGGCAAGGGTGGACGGGTAGGGGGTGTCGGAGGCGAGAGGGCGGTAATACGTGGTGATTTCGTGGTAGCCCAAGAGGCTGTCGAGAGCTGGCCTGGCTCCGTGGGAAGCGATGGGGCTGAGGTATGCTCGGGAGGTGAGTGCTCGCGTGTTGCACGAGCCGCCTCATTGCCTCCAAGCCCAGTGTGGGCAGGAGTCCAGATCAGTTCTGCTTGGGTGGTGGGTGGATTTTGCATAAGGAGTTTTAGGGCCTGGGCTGAGATGGCACCCGCAGCGAAATTTCGAATGGCCGTTTTCGAATCGGATAATATACATTCCGGAGTTGGCCGGTGCGACAGGGCTAGTGCAATTTCCGCCTCTTCCGCCATTCCAGGTTCCGAGATACGGATGTGAGTGAGTTGAGTTGGGGGGGGGTGGCATTAATGATCGCCAGTGCGAATTAGTTCATGTGACGGTACTCGGCGGCATCTTCATACACCGTTGCATGCCCATGCGGTAGCGTTCTGCTAAGGATATGGCTCGTTGCTCTCTGGGGCCCTGGTAAATATGAGACCATATTGCGGGGTACGGGACGTACTTTGAGGCGGGCATGGTTGTCAATACGTACGCGGAGTTTCGGGTCTGTAATTATAGGCGAATTGAGCTGTAGACGTTGAAGGGGGTGTTTGCCGGGGGTGGTTTTGGCTATGGGGCTTACTTGGCTCATACGGTGCGCCTCTATCGGCTCTTGGGCAGTGTTGCATACCCCTGTTCCTTCTAGTCTGGCTGTGGAGGTGCCCGGTGGAAGTTGCAGAGTAGCTTTGTATGTTGCCTAACCCGAGGACCCCGGTCCGCGAGGTAAAGAAAGCTTTGACAAATTGTACGTTCGTAAGCCAGTGGAGATAGAGGAAATGCCATGGAGGGTTGACTGATGCGAGGCCCGGTCAAAGGCTTTTGTGAGGTCTAGCGCTAAAATCGCTGCTGTGTAGGACCATGGCGGGGAAGAAATGATGTCGTGGTAGAGTTCAGATGAACATGCTTTGTCGAGAGTACGGGCCGGAAACCGAACATGGTGGGTGGCAGGGCATATGGTTTGGTTTATGTGTTTGGTGAGTCTGGCGTGTATATGCTCTAGTACTTTTCCAATGCAGGAGGTTAGAGAAATCAGTCGGAAATGAAGCTCAACGGTTTTTTGTGCTTGGAGACGAGTGAAATGTTCGCATGTTCCCATGACGCGGGTAGTGTGCCTGATTTCCAGTGTTTAATCTAAAAGCGTGCGAGCGTTGTGATGGTATTTTCATCAAGGTCTCCGTCTCTTCCAGGAGCGGTACTGGTTTTGAGAGTGAGTAGAGTGGTTCAGACCTCACTTCAGTTATATCCGCGTCGAGGAGTGATTTGAGTGTTCCTTGGTAGTCTGGTAGGGCGTTGCGGCCCCCAGTATGGATACATTTTTCATAAACGGAGGAGAGGAATTGTTGCTGGGTGCCGGGGTAGGAGTGTACAAGCTTGGCTTTGTGGTTGGTCTGCGCAGTTTTGGATCGATGGGGGTCGAGGAGTTCACGGAGGAGAGACCAGGTGCATTTCATGCTAAGGGTACCTCTGAGCTGGTCGCAGATTTCTCCCCATCAGGTTGCGTATAATTTGGCTGCGTATTTTTACGTTTTGTGGCTTAGCTTTGTGGTTTTGCGCCGGTAGGGTCTGCAGCGATAGGTAGCCGCCCGGTACCGAGCCCAGCACAGGACGTACAGTGTCTCGAAGACTATTTTTGGGTAATGTTGGAGCTGTTCATTCGGCAGACGTCGAGAATTTTCAAGCGGGAATTATAATTGATGATGCTGTGAACGATATGTCCAGGAGAGACCGTTTCGGGATATTGAAGATGATGCCCAAGGAGGTATTTGCTGGGGCATGAACGTGAGCCACGACGTCACACCGCTGTTCTTATTATACTTATTTATTCGCCATTTTCGCCGTCTCGAATTAGTTGATACACCCATGTATCCAGGGACTATACTGTAGAGGGTAAATGCTGCCAAAGTACTATCGTTTGGCTGGGACGTTACGGTGCACTAAGATTGCGGTGTATGGATTACGGTGGTCTTGGAATGATGGGTGGCCACTTGTTTGGCGCAGGACCAGGTTCTTGTACGGCTATTATTGAGGGGAGTTGGTCGGACAAGGCAGTTCGCATTTCTTAGTTGGCGCGTTTCCGTCGGAGGCCGCGACAATTTCCCTGGCAGACTAAGACTTCTTTATGGGATGGGGGCACCTAATACTGGGGCTACTGGTCCGTTGATAAAGGCCAATATTCGCTCGAAGTAGCTATGCATTTCCGCTCTTTCTGCTTCTGTGATTTCCTGCATGACTGCCTGATTGTTAAGCAAGGATTGAAGGAGGCTAGTGTACTGCGCTTTTTTGTTTTTCCAGGGTGGGCTCTAGTCTCCCGAGACATGCCTCTAGCTGCTGAAGTGGCTGGTGCTGAAGTTCATCTTGGGAGGCGGAGTAGGCTTTCCATTTATGTGGTGGGGGAGTTGGGTTCTCCTGCTGGGAAGAGCGAGCTGATTGCGATTGATTTTTTTAGGAAACAAAGTTTCGCGCTTGAAAGCAGCGTTTTCCTTTCTGAGAGATGTAATTTCAGCGCGGATACTCCGCAGTTCTGTAAGTACGTCTGCTATGGAGGTACCTAAAGGGGGGTTTAGGGAAACTTGTTGGAGCTGGAAGCTGAGAGGGACGCTTGTGCTGTTCACGGGCTGGAACTCTGGGCCGGACGATGACTTGAGGAGTTGGCGCTGGGGATCAGAGAGAGCTCGACTGCCCGTTGGCTTTTGCGATGCAGGGTTGCGGTCTTCGGCTTGATTTGGGTGAAAGGAGTCAGCTAGGGGAGGGTGGATTTGTGACACGGCTAGTGCGTAGGAGAGCGTCCGTGGTTTGGGCTAGCGGCGCGGGGAGGCTTCCTTCACACACTATGCCGTGTGGATTGCAGGGGTCATTTTCATGAGGCTTGGTTGCGCCACGGCGAGAACAGCGGGGAACAGTTTGTTGTGCAGGGCACACGTCCTGGCGATAACCAGTTATTTAACAGCTCGTACATGCTTCGGTTTTGTGCCGGAAGGGTCCGCAGCGATAGGTAGCTGCCCGGAACCGAACCCAGTACAGTACGCAGTCTGTCGAAAACTATTTGGGTCATGTTGGAGCTGTTCATTCGGCAGATGTCGACGATTTTCAAGCGGGAATTATAATTGATGATGCTGTGAGTGATATGTCCAGGAGTGCCCGTTTCCGCGATATTGAAGATGATGCCCAAGGAGGTATTTGCCGGGGCAGGGACGTGAGCCACGACGTCGCACCGCTGTTGTCCAACGAGGATAGATTCCAGCATACTTCATAGCACGTGACTCAGAGGGTCTACTGACATCGATGAAGTTGGATAAGGCTTGAATGCGAATTTGATCCTGACCATTGGGTTCAACATTCGCGTGCTGTTTGATTGTATCCGCTAGAACCAGAACCGAAAGGGGTATAGCTTGGCCAGGACTAGTCCGCTTCCAGGACGCAAAACAACCTCGACGTCGGTCGCAATCAGAGCTTCGACTGTAGTTATTCGAAGCAGGGTTTTTTTATCTTCTTTGCGTAGAGAGCTTGCATTGGTTGTGGGGAGACTTGCCTGTTGGAATTGTCGCTCGGTACATCGAAGGGCTTGCTGGTTGATTCGTATAGCTTTCCAGCCCGGTTGAAACAGTTCGTCCAAATTGATGTGTTCACCGAAAAACTACGCTTTCCATAGCGGTGGAGCGGGCGACGTGAATCAGGGAGCAGCTGACGGCCTGGCGTGCTAGGGGCGAGCACAGCCGCAGTGCTGGGCCTGCTTAGGCCCAGCCGTGGGAGCGGCGTGGTCCAGTCTTCCAATGCTTGAAATTTTGAGTTGACGGGGTGGATGACCACAAAAATGCTTACCCGGGGTTCCTGGGTGCTTCCGGTGACACTGTGGCGCGCTTCAAAGTCGTTGGTCAAGGCGTACCACACTTAAGGCAAGTAGAATACGGAGCCGTTGTGAAGCGCGAACGCTTGGCGCGGCCCCGTAGCGGGCGTTCACCTTCTTGGTCGAGGATCATGCTGTAAACAACATCTATAGCAGTCACGTCTGCCAGACGTTGCTGCGAAAACAAAACTATGTCAAGCATTTTTATTCCTCATTGTAACGCTTTCCCCCTTTTTTGGCCCGAGTTTACGAGGAGTACAAACAACAGTCCGGGTGTCTTCATTTCACGTTCTCCTCATCCTCTTCTTCTCTTCGTGCCCACCCATCGGTCGACCTCTTGTCTCCGCGTCACACTTAGAACACTCCGCACGGAGGAGCCTCAAGCTGAAAGTTGCATGTTTATATGATTTGAATTTGTCAGCTTACCTCGAATACGTTGCGATTGATCAACAGCAAAGCTTCAAGGTACCATACAAGCGGCGACGACTCAAATCTTTTCACCCCGAAGTACTCCTTATATATATATATATCGCGTTATTCTCAAGATTTTCATTCTTAAATTACAGTTCGAGATGCATTTCCAAAATCAACGGCAAATTGCGCAGCTCGGCATCAATGCACTACACCACGGACCTTCGACGGTTCGCGGCTTACTGCTCTTTGGCCCTGAAGCTCGAGACCCAAGGCCACGCCACGCTTTTCCTTCTCTCCCGTTCACGCCCACTTTCTCCAATCTGAGACAGGGAGTCTTAAAAGCGTTCCTCTGTAACGCAATTACAGGACATTGGGGTCCTGGGAACTCACTGGGGCTCGGTGATTAGAGAAAGAGACCGACACCTCCATCCATCTGCGAGCGTGCCTTCTTTGCTACCTGAAACAAGGTAAAAAGTGAACTTCTTTCGATTGGTTTGAGATATACCGGACTTCCCAGGCGGTAAAAGCGGGCCCGATAATAGGGTGGATGTATGGCTACATCTACAGAAGGAAACTTCGTAATTGAAATAGCCGCAAAAAGTTGTGTAGATTCGTTACTGCGGATAGAAAATGGTCATACGTTCCTTATGTTTCGAATGCCACGCTTACGATCTTTCCCCGTCGTTGTGGTTGCTTGGAGCGAATTTATTCCGTGGTAGGTCAGCCTTTTTGGCCTTAATTAGTCATTAGATGTTGTGTGCACAAACCAACGTTATTGGCCGTGCAGCGCTAATCATTTAGCATCACAAAAGCCCCAAAGCAACATTTTCGTACAACATAACTTAGCGCAGACGTCAGAAAAAATTAACCGTTGTTTTGCCTTCGAATTAAAGAGACCATTCAAAACCTTTTAAAACGTTTTTTCTATATCTTAAATGCTTTCACAGGCACTCGACAAACACATCCAGTACTTGGAATATGGGGTAGCAAAATGCCTCAGCCAAAACTTACTGCTATATGCCTCTCACATAACCAAGAAACTTTCTCAAAAGATTTTTCTCTCTTTCCTGGTCTTGGTGTTCTTTTACCACTGGAATTACGTCACTACAGTGGTGTAGAGGCTATTGACCAGCGTTTTTTTAGTTGCGCCAATGAAAGCAATCTATAGTCATTTTAAAAAGAAAGCCACAAAAGCCAGGCATAAACGGAAGGCCTATCTGCTGCGACGAGCAAATCACGCAGTACCGCCCCGTCCTGGCGCCAACTATAGCGTTCGCGAGGCTTCCAGATGCGAAGGAAAGCGCGAAAGCGTGTATCCGAAGTGTTGCAGAGTACTTTTAAATGTGGAGAGAATTTCAATGTGTCGGCTCACCCGTAAGAACTATGTCGCAAATAATTTAGGTGTGCTGAAGGAAACAGTCAAAGTGTTTGGAATCGCAACAGGGAAAACAATGCTAAACAAGTATTGCTTAAAAGAATGGTTCGCGCATTCTCGAGCCTTAGCCAACATTTTGTGTACTTTTTTTCGGGCCCTCTTACTAGCTAAATTTTTAAGCAGGTACATACGGAGAACGCTAGCGCCTCTCCGCGCTGTTTTCGTATGCGCAAGAAATAGTGGATCAAACTAATGCTTCTACTATCCGAACATAATGTCGCCGCGTTTCGCCTTCATGCTCTAGCTAATATCAATTCGCAATGCTCTCCTGACTGCTGCCGGGGTATTTAAGAAAGATGACGGTTCATTCAAAATACAACGATCAGACGAAAATGAACGCTCAGCACGGAGTACCGCCTGCACCCACACTGGCGGCTCTTGTAAGGACTACACATGAGATTGAGGTAGAAGCTGATTCCTGTATAGTAAATCGTTTCCCTTGGGGGACAAAGAATCACGCGCCACGGCAAAGGCGGGTCCCACTCACCCGTTCCTTTGCAAGTTCCGCCTGCGGCGCTGCAGTTTCGCACTACACCATTCATCACTGTCTAATGCTTGCCAAGCTCAACTAGTGTAGCTTCCGATGCTGCCTTTCAGACAAGAGGGATTTTTTTTTCTGATCGTATTGGGGGCTGTTATCCGCTACCTAACTTCAATAGTCTTCCACGAGGAGGGAGGTGGGCGTAGATATACAGAATTCGTGCAAGTTCGATGCTGGCGATGCAGGAAAATTCCCGCGTGGTTCCATGAATGCTTTTGATATAACTAGAGTGTTTATATTCAGCGCGCACTGCCGCGCGTAAAGGGACGTGAGGTCTTTCACATTCAAATGCGCCCGCGATTGATGCATCGGAAAATTGGAAAGGAGGGCTTAAAAGGGTTGCCCTTTCGACTACTTTAAGGTGCTGCCTCTCAATAATGCACGTCGAGCATTCAGTAATAATGTACGACCCAGGTACGCTTGCCTGACATGGCGTCTTGAACCTCAATTCCTGGCAGGGATGATGCCTGTTCGGAATAAACCATGGATGCATTCAATATTTCACGACCTTGAGCTAGGAATAAGCTAAGCGAACCTTAAATAGCGACGTCGTAGAGTACAGTCGCTGGGTATCTTAGAAAGGTATTATGGGCTGTAGAAACCAAGGCAGTAGAATGCAGTTTGTTCATTTTAGCCGTTCATGTGTGCTACCAAAACATTTAAAATGAGGTGTGAAGCGATTGAATGCGAGATTTGTTGGGAGTCTACACGGTCATTGTTGCACTGAGTACAGGAGATTTAGTAGTTATACTTTTTTAGCCATAGCCCGCAACGGCAGGATGACAAGACGACGGCGGACTACGAAGGACAAAAGGCGGCTTTATTGAGCCTCTTGTAGACCACCGCCTGTCAGCGTCCGTGCTATGCCTTTTCATGTGGTGTAATTTTGTTTATGTTTTGTATGTATGTATTGACCGAAACCAGGCAGTAAAAAAAGTCTATGACCGAAGAAGAAGACGGTGAAGATGAAGTGAACAAGCCGGGCCCATGCCCAAAGCATGCCGGGAAGGCCCAGCGCAAACATTTGGTGTATGTTCTTTTTCCTCTAAAGTTCCAACATCAGGAAGAAAACTTTCAAATTAGAAAATGTATAGTCAAGGCTTGCTCAGGGGAAGCGTTATTGTATCCGGCCAATCTCGCTGTGTGGGTATGGGAAATTTTCGATTGGTTATTTTTGCGCTGTAACCAAATAGGGATTGTGGGATTGGCTGGGAGCTTCTGACGACAGCTGTCACCGTACATGGCCAGTACCCTTCAATGGGTATGTGGAAATTTCCAGTGCAAATTTTGACGTAAAATTCGAATTGGAATTGGTGAAACGGGCTTGAATGTCTGGCGGCAGCTATCAGCGTCATCGGACAATCCATCTGAGAGGGTATATTTGTACGGCCATATTCAGCGTTAGTGTGGGATAGTGTGTTCTGCTCCGTGCGCCACTTGTCGACGTTTTAGAGAATCGAAGGCCAGAAAGCATTCACTAGGTACACCTGCAGACAGCTACAGCCATGTAGCCGTAGTGTTGTCTCGTATGAAGGCTCCACTCGCATCCCAAGGGCGCTGCGTTCGATTCCGATCCAGTCCTCTTTTTTCTGATTTTACTTTCAATTCAGTTACCATACTTATATTCTCTTTGGACCGATGTCCATTTTAGGAGCCGTTTCTCTGCTACAGACGCCGACGCCCTGTGCCGCGGCTTTCCGCTGTATGGCGCATTTATAGCTTTCGCTGTAAAAAACAACAATCTGGAGGACTTACGTCATTATAGACCCCAAAACGTAGTTCCAACTCATATATAGGTGTTCCACACCATCTATCGGTAAACACGACGACTAGCTTGTAATAACATCGTTTTTGTTACAAAGGCCGTTGCGTACGTCGGCAGCTTTCTTTGTACTAAAGCTCGAGCAGAACAACACTCGACGCTCACTCAGCGAGCTCAGGGAGCGAAGCAACGCATAAAATACCGCTCCGTTTCCAACGTTCACGGGAGGAGAGAATAAGCTTAAGGGGGAAGCGTTGTCTAAGAAAGCGATAGTTTTTGCTGTCGCGCTTGCATCATTAGGGAATTTGGGACAGCGTGGAGTGAGGGGAGTGAGCGACTTGTAAGGAGTGGCGGCCTCGAGTTCGAGACGATGGCGGCGACGACGGCAACCATGGAGAACGTCCGAGGAAAAGGCCCGCAGGAATATCCCCGCTGTCATTCCTCTCGAGCGTAAAGCCGGGGTCCTCTCAATGAGACAAGGGCTTCGTGTATAAAAGGAGACTGGGACACATCCTGATAAAAAAGGGGGAAACGCCAAAATCTAAATATAATTCCAGCGCATTCTCCCTCTCCCCCCTTCCACCACTCTTTGTATGTCTCTTTTCGATATCGTTCTGCCTCCTTTCCTGCCCTTTTATATCCCCCCCCCCCCCGCCCTCCTCTGTCGGGACTGGGACAAGAAGTGTGACTTCCGGAGCTTGCCGACAAGAAGAGGAAGCAGAAGTACGGCAGTGGGGAGCTTAGCATAGCGCGAGCCTTGATGGATGAAGCTCAGACGCCGACAGCGTTTGTCTCTGTTGCTTTGTAAGAACAAGGCTTGGGTCGGGGATGCAAGGAGCAAACAAGGGCGCCCTGCTTTAGCACGACATTGTTTTATAGTATGGCGTGTGTTGTTCCGACACGTACCGGGAAATAAAAATAAGTATATGGAGCACACATCGGAGAATAATAATTGGTGTTTAAGAGTAGAAATGCATGGGACTGAGCAAAGCCGTGCCGAAGCAGGCTGCTCGAATTTAAAAAAAAAAGATTAGCTCATAAAATAGAAAAAGGGCTTAGGAAACTCTCGACGCCACGAAGAGGTTTTAGCGTAGAACATACTTTCCCATTTGCATTCATTGTAGTCAAAATATACGTAGGCCGTAAAATAAGCAGTGTATAAGCATTGTGGGTATAAATATTGCCGCTGTTTACACGCTGCTTACTTATTACGACGTAGCATATGGGCGATTTCCCGGCCCAAGGGCACCTGAGCGAAATAGCACGAGTGGTAAACTTTCTGTGGGGGAGTGCTGACCTTGAAATTGTTGTTTTCTGCAGCAGCATGTGCTTGCCACTTAATAGTTGCCCATACAAGTATGTATTTTGTTGCCAGGAAGCCATGGACCTCTGATTGACTGTTTTAAACCATAATGTTCTAGTACCACTTCTTAGTGGCAAACTTCAAAATTTCTACCGACTTCGTAAGATGGCTGCCCCGACCATCGATGGAACCTTTCTGAAAGTAGTAGCTGTTGCGAAGGATCACGTGAGTAGACGCTCAAAAGACGCGTTTTAAACGCAGATCACGAAACAAACATGGCCACTGTCGGCGATGGCAACGAACAGAAGAACAGGCCTGCAAAAAAGTCCCACTCGGTTAGAGGGCTGTCAACATGACGTCTAGCACGTTACATTCACCAAGCGACTGTCTGAAAATACTGCGTGTTTGCCGCCGCCGTATATATTTTTCGTTTGAGTCCGTACTGACGTATACATATACATAGTTCACCTGGAATAATCCCTCTGTACGAGTGCTCTTTTTTTTTTTTTTTTGTAAGTCGATGCCAGAGTAGCGTGCCGCGTGCTTCTGATGAACATCTGCTTCCGCAGCGGCAATTGACAGCGGTACATGGGAAGAGTGCACCCTTCCCTATCTGCTATGGGACGTTCATTGCCAGTTTAATTATAGACAGAATAAAAATGGCTTTAGCCTATGAAAACTCGGCGGACGTGGTGTAAAAAGGACAAAGCAAGCACGCCCCCTCCTCCTGGCATATCCAAAGTCAATCAATCGATCGATCTATCGATCAATCAATCTATCAATCAATCAGTCAATCGATTGATAAATCAATCAAACAATCAACCAGTGGATAATTTATTTCTATGAAAATAAATAAGAATCAATTTATTGTTTTGATACATTCTCATAATTTTATATGACGCTGCGAAGCCGGTCTGTGGGTGGGCGGGAGCGAAAGTGACCGCGGGTCAAAATTTTCGTTTCGTCCCCAGTTCAGGATGATCCCATCTAACTTCCTTAAAGGGTGAACGATACATTTAAATTCGCAAAATATCCTGTACTATCCCTAAGACGATCTGAAGGCAAAGCCTTGAGTGGCGATGCATAAAACACGTCTCTTTCTTTCATGTTCTCTTTTCCCACATTCACGTCCTCCGTCAATGTATCTTTCCCTCACTTCCGGCTTGACTATTTTATCAGGCACCTCATATTGACACAAACACAATTTCGCTTTGAGATCCACAGCTCTCGCCGTAATTTTTAGATGCGAAGCATCTCATGGTCGAGGCTATGTCCCTCCCTTGTTGTTGTTGCGCCGTCCACACCCCACTGCGCATGCTCGGCTTGCTGAACGCCCGCTGGTGTCTTACCCTTTAATGGCTCCTGGAGCGACAGTGTTGCCGGTGTCTTCCTGGGCCGGCACGAGACGAGCACGCTTCCCCTTTAAGGGCTCCTGGAGCGACAGTGTTGCCGGTGTCTTTTTGGGCCGGCACGAGACGAGCACGCTTCACGGGCCTTCGACGTTTCATCGTCGTCGGCGGCGGCGTGCGTCGGCGAGTCTCGGCGGGCCGTAATTACAAGCAGCCCACAACCATCCGGGGAACGTGCATCGACCTCATCTTCAGCAACTTTAGGGTCCATCCACTACAACAGCCCTTGACTTTACATTTCACCGACCATAAGGCGGTCATAATCAAAGCGGAACGCCAACCACAGCTCGACGTCACCTTTGTTGAACCTGATGATGGTAACGCCTAAATAAAGCCGAACTCATCACACGTACAACGTCTCTCTCTCTTTTAAATGCAGAGCATTTCAGTAACTCACGATGTCACCCGCGTTGGCGTCCGTAGTCCGCACGGCACCCCTCCCTACTATATAAAAAAAAATACCACCCGGCGCCTGGTTTCGACCCCTCGACCCTGTGGGCGGAACGCAAGGTACATGGTACTCTACCGACTGCGCCACAAAGCCGACACAGAATGCGACGCTACGGACGCGCCTTATATCGTTGACTCATTCAAATTACTGCTGACGAGCGCTTTCTTGTCAGCAGTTGCCACAAGGCAACAACATTAACGTAACGCAAACTACTTAACGTCGTGCGCCCCGGAAATGCCCTGCATTGATCGTGCCCTCGCGAGGGGGATGTTTCTTTGTGTTTGGAGAGGCGCGAACGGACGTTGAAGCATTTCTGCCTCTAGGCGGCCGCGTGGGCGCCATCTGCATGCTTCTCCGCGAGACTCGTAGAAGCGGCCCTCAGGGCGGGAGATTCAAATTTTTTTTCCCTCTTCTTTTAATCCCTCTCTTTCGCCCTTCCTCCTTTATGGCTTTAGTCCCTTCGCCATCCCCGCAGAGTAGCATGTCGGTCAATACATGCCAGCAGGCCTCTCTGCTTTCTTCTAATAAGAGCTCTCTCTCTCTCTCTCTCTCTCTCTCTCTCTCTCTCGCTCTATCTCTCATCGGCTCTCTCTCTCGTCTCTCTCTCTCTCTCTCATTAAATTTTGAATTGGTTTTTGTGAAAACAGAAAAGAGATTAAAAACCGGGAGCCAAATCTTCCTCAAAGGCGTATTAACAAAAGTTCAAGAAAACGACACTGTCTGTCATTGTCGGCTCGAACAGCGCCAATATCGACATTCGGGTGGCTCAAACCGTGCAGATACCGTTAACTCCGCCAGGTCGACGTTTAATGGGAAAATTCGTTGAACCGAGAAATGTGTGTCGGAGACATGTGCAGCTTGCTTTAAAAGCCTATTTCGATTCAGTATGTCCCATCAATCAACACGAATACAAATTCTGGTTTCAGTCACAGAAAATTAAGGAAAAAAGCACAAGCATGGCAATTCCCGCTGTATTGTTTTTCCAGGAATGATATTATCTGACACAAAGAGAAACACAATTTTATAATGGAAATCTTCAATTAAAGTAAAAAAAGCTGAAAAGGTAGATTTTCTGCCACCTGGAGTCGTGCCAGGACAACGTTGCTACAGATATTGGGTTTTGGATACTGTTTATGAAGCTAGGAGCATTGGTTGTGCTGAGGATCTGCTGCATTCATTAAATCAAATTGGTTTTCCACTAATAAAAATTTCTGGTGAAGAAAAATACAACAAAGGCTTGAATAAGGTACACTACCCGCCAGGTCTACGGCGTAGAAAAGAGGTCAAATTCACCCATGGCTCGAGCCCCGAAAAAAAAAAAAAAAACTCTTCAATAAGGCTGCGAATTAAACGTACTGGAGATATACAGCTCCGGTTCTCCCGTTACTTGCATTTGGACTTCTTCTCACGTAAGTTGCGGCGCCGTGGATTCGTTGCTTTCTACTTGATAACAACGCTTACGGGTAGGATGCAATGAGCGCGAAAAAAGGAGATCAAAATATTAAACATTACAAGAACGAGTTCCCCATTCCGCGCCCATCGTACGAAGAACTGTGGTTGCGATCAATACACCTTCTGTTGGCAGGGGACAGGGGGCTCACTCTGCACGAACGCTTCGTCACAACGCGGGAGATGCTGCCGACGCGTGGGCGACACCGGGGAACATCCTTTGGCTTCGGGCTCTCTCTCTCTCTCTCTCTCTCTCTCTCTCTCTCTCTTCTTCTCTCTCTTCTCTCTTTGCTCTCCTCCTCCTCTATCTCTCTCTCTCTATTGCCTCTCCACTCTACAACTCTAACTAACATCCCCCCCTCCAATAAAATTACACCATCTTCCCGTAGGATGCTTATGGTCGAGCCTGTTACCTCCCTTGTTGTTGCGCCGTGCACACCTCCCCCTGCGCATGCGCGTCTCTCCTCCATTCTCCACCTCACCCTACCCACGCGTCTCCTTACTCTACCCCACACACAAACTCTACTCACACTACTTCAACTCTACTTACACACCAACCAACCCCCGCTGCTGCTTCGCATCCTCGTCAGGGTTCCCCCCACGGGAAGATGGGGAAATTTTTTTCGGTTTAATTAACGTTGCTGCTGATACGTTCATTCCTTAGGCTGCCTTCTCTCTGCTCTTTTCCTCTACAATGTACTGGCGTGCGCAGCTACAACTCGCAAATGCCTGGTTTTAAAAAAGCTGGCGCTATGGAATGCCTCGGGCTATGACACGCCTCTGAAGGAGGTCCTTTTTATACGAAGGTCAAAGTCGTGCGCTGAGAACATCAGTCTTGTGCTAAGAACTCTTCGTGCGCTTTCTGTGCCAGACGAATCCCTAACGACGACGCAACCATGCATTCTTCAAGGCATACACTTAAATACACTCCTCACGACTGCTCGTTCCTGTCTCTACCGTATCCGGCCATCCCCAGCTTGTCCGAATGGTATCAAACCATGCGCTAATTTAGAAAAGAGTATTTTTTTTTTGCCCCATTGCCATTCAGTCGCCACATTTTTCACACCCTCCTCCTCCTTGAACATGGCGGACTTGGCTATCCTCGGATCAGCTTACGGGCCAGTTGGCGTTGGTGAACCTGGCCCGGTACATTCTGGACGTTTAGGGTGTGTTTAAATAAAGTTTTTTTTCCTCCACCTCCTTTTTATACCATGGTGATCGCGTCCGAAAAAAATTCTTTTTATTCAACGATGGTCTTCCGAAGGAGGATCGGTTTCATACGATAGCAATTGGTTTTTGCTCAAGGACGTTGAAGGTGGACTGAACAATTAAACATACAGGACGTTCGTTTTTATAATCCACTCTGTCACGCCCGATAACCACGTATTTACACTTCGACATCTGGCTCTTTTAACACTTTAAAGCTTGCTTCGCCCCATTGTAAGGCTGCTTGAGGTGGTGCATTCATTAAAGGGGGTACTTGTAACAGATTTTCCTAATTATTTTCCGCGGCACACCGTGGTTCACCCTATACGTCTTAAATACAGTGGCTCCAAAATTGCAGAGAACCATTTCTGTGTCCCGCATTTTTCCCCCATAATAGGAATGGTACCTGCAAAAACGCGATGTGCCTTAGCGTGCAAGGTTATGTTGAAACCGAACCACTTATTCTCAGGTTATCACTAGTCTGTCAATTTTGTCCAACTCCTGTTTTCAGCAGGGACGAGTAGTGACTTAGACCCATGATCGAACACGCATACTCATAACATTCTAAGAATAATCAAAATTAAATTGGATATAACTTGTTTAGCGATCGTTTTTGATAAAAGAAGAGTTACAGCCGTTTTCTGTAACCATACTCCTTCTTTAAACAGCCATGTATCGATAGCAGACGGGAATCCTGTGACGTTTACAACTTCACTGAAAACTATCGATCATTACGCCGTGTTTTTATTTCTTTTCACAAGAACGCGCAAAACAGTCCGCAATAAATTTGATAAAATCTCCAACCATGCTTCCTTTTCTTTCTTCCTTTCTTTCTTCCTTTTCTTTCTTCCTTTTCTTTCTTCCTTTCTTTCTTTCTTCCTTTCTTTCTTTCGTTCTTGCTTTCTTGCTTGCTTTCTTGCTTTCTTTCTTTCTTGCTTCCTTTCCTTCTTTCTTTCTTTCTTTCTTTCTTTCTTAATGAAAGCAACCCTGAAAAGTCAATGCCAGCAAACCTGGGAAACATCGGACGTGGTACGGCAGGGAATTGCGAAAGCTTCCCGTAGAATTCATAGTTACTTGAAAACGCGCAGCTCCCTTTTGTATGCACTGCACGCGTTCTCAGTGTTTCCCACAACGCGCGTAGGCACTCCTCGGGCTGCGCGAAAACCCATTTCGTTTTGTTTTTTTTTCCTCCTGCGACAAAGCTGCCCTTACAGGCCTGGGACCATGGTCGCGCTTACGTAAGGGCCCACATGGACGAGCTGGGAATAGCTGAGTGGGACGGCATACCCCAGGTTCCCATATATAGCGGATCTGTTGTCTTTCCAAAAGAGAACATAGACGGGACGACATAGCGGAATTCGGGGCAAAAAAAAAAAAAGAATGCCGTGACGAGAACAAAGATACTTTCTGCCAATGCAGCGCCAGCCTATCACTTCCCTAGCTTTTCCGCTATTATTTTTTCCTGCTTTCTGTTTCCAGATACGGGATCGGGGCTTTCCGATGACGGTATTTGTCAGCCCTATTGCGGAAATTCATGGCTCCGCACACTCCTGTCCTCGGAACCGAACAGAAGTGAGGGGCATAGCCAGCCGTTTCTGGGCATTCTTTTGTGAGTAGACACGTCATACCTTGCTATCTAGTCTTTTATGAACGCCTCTGTTGTCTTGTCCACTAGGCGTTTTTACAAAGTCAACTTTAAAAAAAGCAGCTGTGTACCCACTGCTGTGATGATAGTTTCCGAACTTAGGGGAGGCCTATAACTTTAATTTCGATGTTCGGCCCCATTTATGCCCATACGTTTGTTGCTATCATTATTTACTATAACAAAGCATGATTATTCGTGAGGCAATGAAATACTGGGGTTCAACAAGACCATTGCGGTTAGAATAACACTTTGTGCTCCATTACAAAATGAAAGTAGTGATCAAGCGATAAAATGAAGTAAGAGGTCTTAAGAATAAATAAAACTCACGTCAGTACTGAACGACAAAACCAAGTTGAAGGCTTCATCCTAAACACTCAGCGTTAAACTCACAGTTGTTGCATAATGGGTACATCAAACCTCAAACATGAGCCTTTTCTTGGAATTTATCACCACAGAATTTTGCGTAGTAATCGAAAGAAATCAAATGAAACGAAAGCACACTGCCCAGAGTGTGGAGTTGTGCTCTCTAAAATCCTGGAACGCGCACTGTCTTCTCGTGGCGTGACTCAGATATAGTGCAGCAGTTCACATCTGCTGCCGCACGCATGCCGTGACTGAGCTGCTGCGAGAAAAAAATATTGCTCCTCTTGAGTTCGAGGAGAGGCCCCCTCAGCATCTGCCACGATATGCTGCAGTCACGTCTGTGTTCTCCCGACTCATCCGTGCGTTGCTTCACATTTTTTAGCTTCCACGTCTCCTTGTTGCTCTGTGTGCTGGGTCGTGTGCTCCTCAGTACCACCCCACAGCCAACCCCTTTTCCCTCTTTCCCTCACTCCCTCCTCTCACTTTCTCCCTCTCCCTCTCTCGCTGCAGGAAGCCAGGACATGGATCAGCACATTTTTGGTTCTCACAGGTACTATCGTGGTAAATTGAAATACGAAGAACGGAGCGCGTGGCTTTCAGTACATGCCACGCATCCTGGCGACGGGACGCGTATGCGCAAAGCGAGCAAGTTACAAGAGCCCAACGTTGATATGGAAACACCGGCGTTCGGCGTGTGGGCGTTTTGGTTTGTCTTCTCACCGCGTTCGGCACCCGTTCACGGAAGCGTCATCTAACTTTGTTGCTGCGATGAGTGAAAACAGCGCATGCTGCCATGTTCCAATATTTTTTTATTTCGTGCTGAGCGTCCAAGGGACGATGGAAATACGGTGGTCTTTCCATATCAATGTTGGTCGCGAACTCTCGTAACTTGTCCGTACTGCGCATACGTGGCTAGTCCCCAGGATTCGGGGCATGTACTGAAAGCCACGGGCTCCGTTGTTCGTATTTCATTTATCACAATAGTACATTGCATAAGACGTTTGCCTTAATAACAATTTCTCCTTAGTGAAGGTTCTTAACGTATCTTCTACTAAAGCACCATCGTAGGGCTCCAGCGTTTGTCTCTTCGCAACACCAATGAAAGCTAAGATCCTGCGTCTTCTGTAGATAATTTTGTGCATGTGTTTTATAACCACACCAGAAACATAAGTGTCTCTATTTGTGAAGTATCTCGATTTGACAGAGAGTAATAACAACTGAAAACAAAAGTATACATTTCTGAACACGTTAAATACCGTGCATGCTACACACAGACCTCATCCGTTCAGGGCCAGCTATCGCTGTAATCCGTTAAGCTAAAGCACCTTCATGGCGCGATCATCGCACTTCAATCAAACGCACATTTATTTTTGAAACGTATAACTCACGCTTTCTGACAGGTCTTAATTGCCAACATCCTTCGTTGATTGGATTCCCTCAGCTTTTTCCGTGTCGCTGCCTCTACCTAACGTAGCTTGGCAAAAGAAAAGACAGAGACATATATAAGCATAATCGTGATGGGTCTCCTCCCACGAACATCGCAACGCCGAACGCACTGGTGACAAGAGTAAAGACGCCTCCTCTAAGAGTACAGATAAAAGACAGGCCTCGCAGCGGGAACAATCTTTTTTTGCGGAGACAACGCTTCTGGATGAAGCAGGGGTATTTGGCAATATTGCGCGTGAAAAACGAGGGCGCCTTTGTAGGCGCGTCATCAATAAGCTAACGCATTCTGCCCTTGTGGGCGGGCTCCTTTGAAGGCGAATGGCGTCGTTCAGCGACGAATCGGTTTTTATAGATTCGCTTCAGGCGCACCCTTTCTCCAGCAGAACCTTCGTTCGCCGTCTCGAACAGTCGCTCAAGCAGCAACGATGAACATAAAGTGCAGCGTTCTTCGAGAGATTCCTCTATTTTATTTTCTATTCAATCCCTATTTTATGTATATTTATGTATCAAGCTTATATAACAAAACACCCAGGCTTTTTCCTTTTGCGCCGAATTTTTTGTGACAGTTTTTGACGCTACATCCACCTTGTCACTTTCCATGGGGATATTAGGGCTGTGGAAAGCTTGAGCTCCGATAGTAAATGGGCCATTCCTAAGTGACAGAATTTCCGTGGGCAAACCCGTAAGATTGCCAACAAAAATTTGTGAAGCCCCACTGCTGGTAAAATGTGCTTCACCTTTTACAAGCTGTACCGCTAGGAAGCAAGCTTTACGCTTAACTCCGGAGCAAAATCAAGAAGCAAGGAATTGTAAGAATAGAAATGTTCTTTAAAATGTTCATCCATCGTGGCTTGAAGAAAGCCCTTTTTTATTTGAATTCCTGTTCTGGCTTGTTTCAAAGAAATTTAAAAATTTTTTAAAATTTGTTCAAGGAACCGAGAAGAATCAAGTAATTCTGTGCGGTCGTTGAAAGGTTGGAAATCGCAGCCATCGAAGTTCCGTCTTGCCGCAGACAGCCACAGCGGTCTAGTCTAATGCACATGGCTAAACAATGTTACTATGGATACATGATCGATGTACTACTGCATCTTTTTGCCACTTTCAAATCCGCATAGAAAAAAAAGAGAACCCCAACGACGACTACAAGGAACTGCTCCGCAAGCTGCAAGTGAACGTGCTCAAGGGCGTGGAAATGTCTGCGCAGGAGGCCGCCTGGTTCTTGCTGCGGCAGGAAACTAAACATCCCCCTCGCGAGGGGCACGATCAAATGCAGAGCATTTCCGGGGGCGCACGACGTTAAGTAGTTTGCGTTACGTTAATGTTGTTGCACTTGTTGCTGTTGGTTGTTGTATTGTAATTAAATGAGGAGACATAATTACGTGGTCACGTGACATCATTTATTAGCAGGTGGGTATGATTATTGTGGCGCAGTGGGAAGAGCACCATGTACCTCGCGTTCCGCCCACAGGTAGTGAATGCGTTGTATCAGCAGCTTCTTGACGTAGTTTGAATGAGTCAAGGATATAAGGCGCGTTCGTAGCCCTCCATTCTGTGTCGGCTTTGTGGCGCAGTGGGTAGAGCACCATGTACCTTGCGTTCCACCCGCAGGGTCGTGGGATCGAAACTAGGCGCCGGTAAGTATTTTTTTTATAGTGTAGGGGGAGGGGTGCGGACTACGATGGACAACTAGAACGGGTGACATCGTGAGTTAAAGAAATGCTCTGCATTTAAAAATCATGCGCCCCTCCATCAAATGACGACGATGCTGGAACGCGAAGCTTTCTCGTGAGGTATTGCTTGGTTATTGTCTAAGTTTGGACTTTGACTCTCAGACGGCTTGAAGTTTGACTCGTTGAGCTTTGACTTTGACGTGCACGCAGTTTGGAGTCTTGATTGCAACAGCTTTGACTCTGACCCTTCGCCGTTGGAATTTACACAAAGAACGCTTCGCGTCCAATTATCGCCGTCATAACACGGAGGTGTGCATAATATTTCTAATTTTGCACTCCCATGCACCCCCTCCACATCCAAGATACTTCAACCGTGTCGGAATGGCGCCGGCTTGAAAACGTGAGGAACCCAGGTTTAATTACTTACCTGGGAAGCGTTTTTTTTTTCCTATCACTTCACCAAGGATAATCATCGTCAAAAAGGTTGGCTCTCCTGCAGTGCGTTTCGGACGTGACATACGCTATCAGTGAAAGAGAGAGAGAGAGAGAGAGAGAGAGAGAGAAAATAACTTAATTCTCTAAACAGTCCTAGTCCCGGCCGTCGTGCCACGGTCTCTTCGTTAGGTGACGGCTGGTCCGTAGTGCTCCCAGAGGTCCTCACTAACACAAAGGCAACAGGTGGCCAAGAGTTCTTGCATCGACTTGACATCCACACCAGGACCCGGGTTCAACTGTCCTCCCAGGAAGCGATGCGGGAACGCGAGTGTGGTGGTTGGTCTGGTGGGTGGCACTCCCATTAAAGGTGTCGCACTGATGGGTAGGAAGGGCAGTTGGGTGTGGGGCAGGCGGGACGCGAGAGGTTGCCATGTATGTACTGGATACGGAGTGGAGTGACAAGAGAAAAGGTTTGTGCTTTCCGGACCACAGATGCGGATTCCCGGGAGAGGGTGAGGTGGGGGACCGGGAAACACACTGCCTGCTTGCGTGCCTGTTGTAAAATCTTTTTAGTGCCAGGATGGTACACATTTGGCCACAACATGGACGGACCCGGGGAGAGTTCCCGGGGAAGCGCGTGTACTCCAGCATTGCCGTCCAAGTTGGCGTGGCCATGGCCCATACCAGCGAAACTTGGCTATAATAAGGCGAATGACAACTACGTAGGAAGTTTTACCTTCCAAACGCCGACTTTTTTGCGCTGTGCGACGGTTGTAGCATAACAGCAACGTCCAGCTCCCACTTGTTTTTGGCAAGGGTTGCGAAACCATTGCCGCGAATTTAGATAGCTGATTCAGTAATAGACAGGGGCTGCGATTTACCGCAACAGCAATAATGTAACTTATAACTAGTACCATTATTGTCCCTTATTTAAACTTATAACGGTCATTAGTTGGTAACCGTAAAACCAGTAACTTACACCCTTGCTTCCTGGCTTCAGACTTATAGATACTGCACTTGTTTCGACAGCGAACACAGCGAGCTTTTGTACTGCCACACATTCAAGTGTTAGATTTCTACAATCAATGTAGAAACTTTTGGATAATGGCAAACGGTATCTTTTGGCTTTTCATCGCTCTCTTTAGTGACTCCATTCATCTGCTCCTTTTTAGAGACACATGCCTCACTCCCAAGATTTTCACGGCTGCTACCTGTCGCTTGCTTCCTTTTCCTCTTTGTTACTTCCGGGTAGTACCGAATAACTTTGTAATACGGACAACCACTGTTGCGTGAAAACAGGTGGTCTAGCTGGCTTCGCGTCCTTCTTAAACCTGCCCCTCCCATCGACTCACTTCTTTGGCTCTTGTCGATGAGGCGTGCATCTTAAACAAAAGTACCCTACGTTAAGAAGTAAAGGGGTTTCCACAACAGCAGCTATAATCACTCTCTCGCAGTAAAATGAGCGATGTAGCAACTTCACTAGAAAACAATTCAGCCTAACTCAGAGAAAGCATGCGTTGAGTTGCGACCTCGCCCACAGACACGTTAACGCGTAGGTTCATTTTGTGCGCTCTGTTGCTAGTGTTCCCCACCGAAAACGAGTAACATTTGTAAAATAAAGAATCCATGCTGCGGCGAAGGTACGTATAGGCGGTATTCCTTGAAACGTTTAGCTGTCAATTTCTTCGCTTGGCAACACTGTAAACGGCCACGGATATGGTCGAAACGCCACGGGCATGGCGCGGCTTGGGCCACTGCGCCAGCACGCCGAAGAAAAAAAAACACCAGCGTGCGTCGTATTCTCCTTTTCAACCTGATTCTCAACGGTGTTGTCAACAGAGATGTTATTAATCGCACTCGCATAGGAGTCGAGGCATTGCTTTGCGTTCGGTGGGGTAGAGCTTGGAGTTTCAACCCATATCATGTCCTCAGCACGGACAACTACCGCCATCCCGCGGAGCCCGACGTAACCAGTGACGGCGCACTCACATGGATGCCTGCATGCGTGCCTCGCCAGTGAACACAAGCTATAGTAAACGTAAAAATCGTTGTCGTAAACCTCAGACTATGGGGAAGAGAAGCATCCCCGTTAACTGATTGCACATTCAGCAAAGTACAAGACTTGCGCTTTTATCACTAGGTAAGTTTCCTATATAATGTTTCGGGGCTTTGTCTTTCAAAGGCACACAATAAGCCATAATTTTTCTTACCGTGTTACAACAACAACGCATCGAAGTCATTTATATAGGTTAACTGTGAGTTACCATTAGTGTCGGAATCTTCGAGTCCGGACATAAAAGGGACTCGTCCAGTAGGTAAATGATTTTTTGTTGTACAACACGAAGTCACAAATTTCGCGTTATAATACTCCAGCAACGCAAAAACGGAATTTCTTGTCGAATGTCGGAGGACACTCAATAACCACATGTTCTTTTGCGGCTAGAGAAACGGTGAGCACTCTCCTACGCTGTTCCTGTTCCCGATTGATTTTCGAATCCTCTACGTCCTCCTCTTATATGACGACAGAGTCACCTATGTCACAGATGTAGCTCAGCACACTGGGTAGAGTCGCGCCATCATTTACACCCAGCATTGACCCGGCAGGCTGAAGGAAGAGGCGGCGTGCAGCTTCCGGGCTCGAGGTCATCATCATGATCAGCATCATCATCATCAGTGGCAGCAGCAGCAGCAGCAGCAGCAGCAGCAGCCGCCGCCCGCTAGGTCCCCTGCCGAACGAAAGCCTCTCCCATTGACCTCCAACCGCACCTATCCCGCCCGCGGAAGCCTCGACGATTTATCACTGAGATACCTCGCCTCCTGGCCAACCCATTTTCCTTCCCCATCGACACGCTTCCCCGGCCAGCACCGATTCTGTTCATTCATTTCGTAGTATAAGTAAGCCCGTTTTGACTTACATGAGGGAGTCCTGCGAGCAACACATATTTCACACCGAGGAGAGTCGTCTCGATCCTTGAAGATATCCGCGAAATGGCCTGGCAACTAAGAAGCTTCGCGGCCACTGAAATTTTGGAAGCGGACCCGCTAACGTGAGAATCATGCAGTAGGAAACGTTTATTAACTCCCCCAGAATCCGAAGGGGTGAGCCTCTGAACCCTTTTTTTATTGGTTTCGACGCTTACTTGTTCATGCTCCGCCTTCCTGGATTATGGAAAATTTAGTGGCGCTTAGATAAATTGGAGTTTCCGGGAAAGGCGCTTAAGTGAGAAGTTGAACCCTGCGACATCTGGAAAAGTAACACTTTACAACCGTTAATGGAAAAATTTATGTTCCAAGTCAGCTACCGTTCATCTCTTTGTATATATCGTTATCTTTCCACGGCATCCTCTCCTAGTTAAAGCATAATCACACGGTGAGTGTAGCCGTTTGAGTGCCTTGTTCCCGTCAGGGTGTGTTTATTATATATATATATATATATATATATATATATATATATATATATATATATATATATATATATATATTATGTTTCTGCGCTGGGTGGTTACTTTTCTGGCGCAGTGTCACTTGTCCCTTTACGACTTAGGTCACACGTTTTGGACGTCTGCTGGCGGATGCGGAATAGCAACCCAAAGGCAAACAAGGGAATAGGTTCAATAAGTTGAGGATCGAATGTGACGGCAGGAAAACAAGTTGTGCAACTACATCCCCCAAAAAAATAAGGAAGAGAAGAAGAGGGAGAGAGAGCTAGACTGAGTTGCACCGGAAACGTCCAGCTACCTTTTCAAAAGCACTTCCCAAATTGGTTTCGCAAACGTGCTTGAAAACTACTTACGGCTTTGCCTTTTGCTCGTTTCAGCTTGTTGGGGGAGTGGCAGCCCCAACTCTCTACTGTACCTTGCCTTCACGCATCATCACACGTGCTGCTTTCTGCACGTCTTTTCCTTTTTTCCGAAAACGTTGCCCGGTATCTTCGTCAGCAAAATGATGGACACAAAATAGTTGGCTCCCTAAGTACCCTCATTCTTTTTCTTTTGTCCCCTCGCCCATTTCTTCCTACTTCCGGCTTCCCATATTTCCTTCTGTTTCCTAATACAAGAAGGGGATCGTCGTCTCATCCTGTTCTGCTGGTAACTCACAAGTTGACGGACGCAGTCCTGCTTTCGCAGCCGACAGCGGAAGCGGAAGAACTTTTCGCACTTTTACTCGTCGTGTCTACCGTCTTTTTTTCTTTTTTATATTTCTTGCGCGGTTTCTGTTATTGCGACGGTTTGGCACTTCTCTGTCATTCTTTTTTCCCGACTGCCTACGAGGAGAGTCAACAAGCATTTCTAGCTTCCCTTTTCATTCCGTCTTGTACAGAAAGTTGTATGGCTTCCCTAGTTATCGATGTTCGCTCGGAGAAAAAAAAAAAAAAAAAAAAGATATTTTGATTTGTTGCGCCGTAGACTCTGTGACGAAAACAAGGGACGATAAAGCCCAACGTTGCCGTCCAAGCTGTACACTGCCTTGGGGCTGTTGTTTCTGGCAGATTACCGAAATTTTATCCTATTTCTGGGGCCGCTGTGAGTATGCTTCTTATCTATGGTTAACATATGAATTTGCGGAGAAAATACAGATCGTTTAGACATTGCTTTAAACATTTGCATAAACAATCGTGGCGCTTCTTTCGCTTTCCGATAAGCGTCATCTCATTGAAATCCTTGCTCCTGAAAAACAATGCGATAACGCGAAAAGATATCTGGTATATATTTTTTTACTTTTCACATTGCATGAGTCGTTCAAAATAGTTTCGCTTAACTCGTTTTGATTCATTGGCCGCACCAAGTCTTTTTACTTGTCCCACAGCACTGAAATAAACTTTTTTGACTTGTTTTCTGGCCATATATTTTTTGCAGTAAGCTTTAAAAAGATTGGCGCAACTTGCACAAGTGGTGCAAGCCCGGAGAAACAGCAGATCTGGCGGCCCCTCTGCCTTCGTCGCAGACCGTATGTTGTACCTCACATGGATTTCCGAACTTGATTGATTGTGGGGTTTAACGCGCCGACGCTACTCAGGAGATGAGGCGCGCCGTAGTGGAGGGCTCCGAATTAGTTTTGACCACCTGGTGACCTTTAACGCGCCCCGAAATCTCCAACCCACGGGCGTTTCGGTTTTGGCCTCCATCGGAAAAGCGGCCGCCGCGACCGGGAATCGAGCCCGCGTCCTCGTGCTCAGCAGCACAAGTCCCTAGCCACTGAGCCAACCGGCTCCGCAAACTCGGCGTCTGTGCTCCGGAGCGTACGTTAACTGGCCTGTAGAGAGGGAGAGAGAACAAACTTTAGTCAGGCCTGTAGAAATGCATTCGAGTGGTCACACCACGAACGCTGGGCAGAGTGTTTTCGAAGGCAGAGCTGGCCGACGTCGGGTGCTCCTCACGAGGCGCACGCTCACGTGCGCTCGTTTTTAGAAATTTGTGCGAGCTTCTCACGTTGCGCAAGCTCCCGCGCAAGCCTCGCCGATGCCGGGGGCTCCTCACGAGATGCACGCTCACGTGAGCCCGGTATTTTTTGTTGGTATTTTTTGCAAGCTCCTCACTTGGCCAAAGTTCACGCGGTAGCCTAGCCCAACGTTTATAGATACTTTTTCTATAAACGTTGGCCTAGCCGACACCGGACGCTCCTCACGAGGTGGACGATTCCATGCGCTCGGTGTTTTTTCTTTCTTGTTTTTTTTTTTTTTTTTTTCTGGTAACGCAACATGGCGGAACTAAAACCTAAAACAGCTCTGCTGTAAAACCAGCTCCTTCCTCGGCAGCGGGCCATCTGTTTACCCGGTCTTATGCAATTTACGAATCCCGAGACGGCGTCAAAGATCTGAGATGAATGTGCAAAATTCAGGCTTCCTAGCACACATTTGCAATGCGCATCCCAACGCTGTCGTTTTGGTGACCTCTTTTTCACGCGATTCCCTGGGATACTTCGAGTAGCAAAGAGCCCCCCCATACACGTACACCCTAGTACAATTACTCCCGGGCTAGGACCAACATGTAATCCTTATTCCCGACTTGGCAACTGCATCGAGAATCAGGCACTCCGCCCCTCACGCCTACTGAATATTTGGCCGGATGAGTTGATAGCCCTTCGCTCCGAACTGTTCATCCATTCAAGTCGGGTGACTTGATTCGCTCTTGCAGACGCGATTACTTTTTCTCCATCAGGATGGATCGCCAGCGACTTTTCTCACCCGGTAGAGCAGACAGCCACAACCGCATGCTACAAAAGAAAGAAAGCACCGCGGTAATAGTTCAAAGGCGATGCTGGCCTGGTCGTGAAAAAAAAGAGGAGGCTACGTTTTTTAGTATAATGTATAAAGAAATAAAGGCTGCAAGAAAGTGCACCTTTTTTATTACATTGAGAGCGCGAAAATGTAGCCTTTCTTTCTTTCTAAATGAATTGAGCTCTCGATTGCGAGATTTCCCAGTTCTCGGAAACTGAGCGGCACGACAGCTGTTCCAGCTTTGTGTGACCAGCGCGCATGCGCCGGCAGTCTCCGATTCTCGCCATTCGGCAGCGGCACTTCGCTGAGCGCGGTGGCCACGCGCTTGCCGGGCTCAACATGGGTGGCCTCCATAGAGTTCCTTACTGTATACACCAACTTTACTAGCCTATTCTAGTAACGTTGGTATACACTAGAGGGGAATCTGGCGCTAGCGTCTATGCGACTCCTATCACGTCCATATGTGTCGTCATGGGCCGCCATTATACCGTGCGCTCGCCTTAGTTTCATCATTGGCGTGGATTGAAAGGTTTTATTGGCCGTATATCCGAACACGGTGCCACCACAATGCAAAGAAAGCTATGGTATTATATAAGGGGAAAATAAAACAGGCTGTTTTAAAGCTAGAAAAAAAGGACGTAAGTCGTAATTTTGCCGTAACGGTTGTGCCTGGAGACCAAGCCGGTAGTTAACGACAATGTTAATATTTTGTGGGAAACTTATTAGAGACTGGTATCTTATTAATTTTACCATTATCTCAAGTAATAAGCAGTTTGAAGAGCTTGCAAATAATTTTGAGCGTGCCTGTACAAACGTCGTCTTCAACTGAACCGGTGCACCGACCGTAAGCGACAGTTTAACAAAACTTTTTGCTGAGCGAGTTGGTTGTTCTTGAAGAAAAAGGAAAACATGGCGTTAAACAGTCCTGGGCGAAGACAAGATATGGACAGCCGCAGGCGCCCGTATCTGTCGTATCTGGCCTTCGTCGAAGCACGCTTGGTTTCTTTTTTTTCGTCAGCTACAACTTTCGCGGCGGCATATTACCCGCTCAGTCATACATTCCTTCGAATCCGGCATGACCAACGTTAAGTACGATCACGTACTGCCTGCTTTTTCACCAAGCACGCAGTGCCGTGACCACAGAACAGGGAGAATTTCGGCTACCTCGTAGCCCGTAGACGTGTTAATGCATAGTGAAGAAAGCAAATCCAAAAAAACCACTCAAGAATATAATTGTCGTGCCAAGCACAAGCCAGAAGCTGTGGTCTTCCCATAACACCCCCCCCCCCCCCCCTAACCGTCGACATGGATTCCCAGGTGGTTTCCTCTCTAGTATACTTACTAAGAAACTCTATGGTTGGTTTCAGTCTGCCTTGCTTGCAAACTAAGTCGAATGTGCTAGCGGTACGCGCAACGTTTGCCCTCGTTGACTCTGCTGGGTACATTGGGAGTACGCTGCAGTAGCACTTCTCTGGAACACCTCGCTTCTTGTTTTACGATGAACAGATTAAGGTCAGTGTGCCAAACAGCCGCCGCCACTTTATGCGTACGTTGTAAAAGCATTTAGGATTTTCCGGTCAGTCACTCGTTATCACCAGCCTGAAACGATGGCCAGGCTCACTCACCACACACTCGTGAGTTGTTGGTGAGTGGGGTGTGTGAGTGCACTCGTGAGTGAGCCGGCCGACCTATGCTTTCGGGGAATGATTTGTAGTTACTAAATCAACAGCTTCCGAGGAATAAATGCAATATTGTAGACGAGAGGGGCCGGGGGAGAGGGGGGGGGGGGAGTTATTCCCCAATACTTCGATACATTCGACAGCACTTGTTAATTTTGTTAAATAAACTCTGTACAACCATGAAAAACATGTCAAAGAGTTGACGAAGAGACACACTTTAGGAACCTAATTTTCCGGTCCTGCACTAAAATATTCTTGTTAATAAGAGAACAATAACAATAATTCATTCAACCGCCAACTGTGTGCCTTCGCTTCATGTAAGGGGTGTAATACGTGCCGTGGAATACTTTCATTTTTACGCGTCCACAGCTATGGTAGGCTGGCTCAAAGGTTTATGCGTCTCTTACACTTGAGGACACCCTCTGCAACAAGCGAGGGCAGTACAGTGAAACGCGTCCCCCAAAACAGACATACAGTGTGGTTTCCAGTGAAAGATTAGCGAGAAAAAAGGCAGACACATTAGACACATTGTAAAAAAACATACAATACTGCCAACAAAGAAAAAATTAAATTACTAGAAGAAAGTAAAAATCCAAGTAAATATCGAAAGAACGAAAACAGAACTGATAGTAAAAAAGAAAGAAAGCATAGGTCTATGGAAACGAAGTTGCAACCATTGCGTTATTTTGCAATATTTGATAACGTCAGCAAGACACCAAACAAATCAAGCAGGGGCGCCGTAATTTCTTCTTCTTGGCCGACGTTTAGTTCTATGGATGCCAAATTACAACACACAACCAATAAAAAAGGGCGAAGCGACGTCAAAATTCAGACCTCAGTTCCACTTGGCCAGCTTTCAGCATTGTTGTGTAGCCGATAATTGTGTTCCAGAGAAAACCCCCGCAAAACAAGAAAGAAGACAAATAAGGAGCACAAAGCCTTTTGGGCCTAGTTTTTTGAACATCGCTGTCTTCCCAATCAGGAATCGATCGTACTGCGACAGGTTTTCGCGATTTACGGTCTCATCGGTGACAGTTACTGCGTCGCCCATTTCTCTAGGTGTTAACCTGACGGGGGCAGAAGCCCACAACAAAACGAAAAAAACAGTGACCATTTCTTCTCGCCTGCCTAAAAAAAAAATAGGTGAGAAAATTAGGAAACAGCCCGCAACTCTGGAATCGGATTGAGTTTAGTTTTCTTGGCACGCGGCTTTCTAAGGTCCTTTAGCTACCGCGTATACCGTCGTCTTGTATTTCTTGTAATGTTTTGTTTCAGCATCGTTGAATCCTGCGATGCTCAAACGAAGTGGAAAATAAGCTACCGTCGTCCTGTGTTCGGTGCCGTATACAATGGCCGCGAATGGTGAAGCAACTCGGCATTTTCTGCAAGCCGTTTCAAGAAATATGGCATCACACGCGGGCCTTTTCCTTATTCTTTCTTGTCAATGAAAAGGCTATTGGGGTCGGTGATAACTAATGCCACAAAAAAAAAACGCTGAGCTGCAAAGTTACCGCAAAGAAACTGCTTACAACGTAAAGGCGCGAAATCCCGTGAAAAAAAAATGTTGCTAGACACGGCCGGCGAGTACGAATGTGGCGAGGGACACCGGGGGACGCGATCCTGGAATTGTTGTTTGGTTTCTGGAATTTATTTCTCAAATCATTTTCAGGTATTGTAAAATAAACACTGTCAACTAGGGTTCATTTTCCTGCTTGTAGGTATTCAATTAATTAATTAATTAATACTTTACGTTTTCTACAGAACTGAGAAGGCAGTTTTGACTCTAAAGAGGTATTGACATGCGCCGTAAAACGGCTTTCTTAGTCTCTTTTAGGTGCATAATCCACGTATTTACTTCGCAAAGCACCAGGCAGGCGGTCACATCAATTACTATTCCTCTCTCTCCCTTCCTCGCTATCTACCCATGTTGCAAACGGTTTGCCGCCGCAGCTTAGTGGACTGCAGCAAATGAGCGAAGATTATCTCTTTTTCTGTAATCAAGCAGAGCTCACGCGTTTCCCACTCTCCTTTTGTGCCGGCCGCAGGACGCACAGGTCGCTCTGTTGGACGAGCGCAAACGTGAACGAACGCTCGGAACATTAGCGTGACGAGGCCTGCCAGGGCGCACCGCGGTCTTTTATGAACCTACTTAACCAGAGTACTCCTCGCTCTCACTTTTGACCTGCATGCTTAACTAATTTCTCGGCGTATACCTCGCGTTTGGTTTGCGTTGTGCTGGAGTCTGGTCTCGTGTCGGTGCCCTACACACTATGCTGTCGCTAAATGGAAGATGTAGCATGCGCCGAAATCCTGGTCGCTTCCGTGTAGCTCGTTGTCGCCTTGCTAAAAGGCCGTTTGAGTGGCTTGCTGCCGTGGTCAGGCCGGGCTCTAACGGGACGACGAGCACGTAGACGTTAGCTTGTGCGCGCATTGGGGTCTCCGATATGCACGTGCACTGGACCCGCGTACATGTTCACGTGCAAGGACATGCTTGCGTGCAGCCATATTTTTGCAAGTATAAGCGTGAAGTTTTGAATAAGTGGGGCTGCGGAGACTTCTTGCTCTTTCTTACAACTATGCCGGAGTGTGGGGAAAGTACAGAAGCAGGCATCCACAGGTATGAAACGTGAGCCATGCTGGCATAGTTGAGCAGCCGACTGTTCATGCTTGGCGCTGCAAGTGAATATGGGAGGTACTTGAGAAACCACGTTTCCACTGTCGATCACCTAGATCTTTTAGGGGGGAAGCCCCTTGGGTGCTGGGGCTGTTGGCGTCTCCTGTCGTCGCCGTCGTCTTAATCGTCGTCTCTTGTAGTCATGGTAGTAAAACACAGGGAAACTCGTTTACACCTCAAGCTATAGCTTGAGGTGTAAATGAGGTGTAAGCGTAACACGTACTAAAAAAATTGGGCCCATCTCCCCGCGAGGGGGACTCGAGTAAATGCGTCGCATAGGGGGTAGGTGTATTGCGTTAACGTTTAGTGTTTGGGGAGTTGGTGGTAGTCAATGCGTTGTATCAGCAGCTTCTTGACGTAGTTTGAATGAGTCAAGGATATAAGGCGCGTTCGTAGCCTCCCATTCTGTGTCGGCTTTGTGGCGCAGTGGGTAGAGCACCATGTACATTGCGTTCCGCCCGCAGGGTCGAGGGATCGAAACCAGGTGCCGGATAGTATTTTTTTTATATAGTGTAGGGGGAGGGGTGCGGATTACAACTACGGACGTCAACGCGGGTGACATCGTGAGTTACTGAAATGCTCTGCATTTAAAAAACACCGAGACACTGTTTACGCCTCGCGCTGGAGCGCTTCGTAACGAGTACTAAAGAAAACACCGGGACACTCGTTTACGCCTCGCGCTAGAGAGCTTCGTGCTTTAAAGACAAGAATTTTTTACAGCAAAGCTGTATAGTACAGGCGGTCACAGAATAAACCGGACCAAGCGAGCGGTGCGCGAAAACTATCGGCGCGACACCTTCCGGCCCAGCGCCTGCTGTCGAGATAGCGGAGGGCGCATGCGTGTCCCTCCCTAGAGTTTGTGCATGTCAGTTTCCTTGATTTCGGCTGCAGCACTTTGATCCCCTCCAATGCGACGCGCGGCGGCGCCTTGCGCGGCGCGCCTACCGAGCGGGCGTGATGCATGTCAGCAGCCGGCAGCGTGCGCCATGCGCTGATGCCGCGTAACTGTGCGTTCATCTGAGAATGTTCGTTCGGCGCTCTTTTTATCATTGTAATGACTGGAACGCAAACTGGCGTTGAAGAAAGGCTGCGATAAAGATTCACACAAGACTGAACCAGTGCTGGTCGTTATGCGACAAACACACAGTTGATAGTACTAAAAACAGCGATGTTTTTTTTAATTTCGAGTTTTTTCCCGTGCGGCATGTGAGAGGCGGTTTAAAGGTCGGAGGAGGGAAGAAAGTAGGAAGGAAAGAGTTCCTTCGCTTCGGAAAAATAGACCGAAATACACAGCTGTACGGCTGTGAGTGGAATTGCTATCGAAAAAGCAATGAGGCGTTTCCTTCCAATGTCACCCATTGGACAGTGATAGCTATGAAGTGTGTAAAGCACGTAACTCGTCCTGCATGGCCATATTCGTGAAGAATGCCTTCCCGCGTCCCCGTCGAGCAACGGAGGCACATCGTGCGACTTTTCATCGAAGGGACTACTCAGTGGGAAAGTTTGCCACCTCACCGGAGGTCTAGGACTTCTGTAAGCCGCATTATTCAAGCTTACCGCGATGATCAGGACAGACTCATTGACGCAGAGCGCAGCGGGCGGCCTAACGTCACCAGTGAGGAGCAGGAACTACTGATTGTCGCAGCCGCTGTGGCAGATCCCCTCCTGTCTGCAAAAGAAATTCGACAGGAGCTGTCATTGAATGTCTCTTGCGAGACAATTCGAAGACGACTGAAGGAGGCGGGACTCGGGAGTTGCGTGGCAGCGCAGAAACCGCGCGTGACGGACCGCCATAGGCTGGAGAGTTCGCCCTGGCAGTGGAGTGGTGGACAACGGACGAGTGGAAGGAAGTTATATTCACAGACGAATCGACTTTCTCCACTCGCTGGGGTCAACAGCGGCTTGTTTGGCGTCCGATGAGCTGCAGGTACGAAACTAAACTGTGAAATGTAGCTGGTAATGTGCATTCTAGATGATATATAAACTACTACAGTGTAAGAGGTCAAATCGGGAGCACGGTTTAATGGGAGAATTGCTGATGCATTCCTTCGGGGGTCCCGAGTGAAACGCTAAGCGTAATTGTTAAGGCTAGCAATGCATAACTACCTGTTAATAACTATATTTCGGAGCAGCCGATATACAATGTCCCTGTAAATTTCATTCAGCTGGGTTCTTTGAAACGTTTTAATCGTAGTTTTATAAGCACCGTTTGTTAAGCGTTTCTTGTCGCTGTTTTTTCACGAAACACTTCAGGTAACCCGCATCGGCTAACGGGGCTTTTGTAATTCCCGATGAGGAAAGAGGATGAAATTGATGCATAGTTTTATACAGGATACTGTTCGCCTACGTGGCAGTGGGGGTGCAGCCTCCCGCTAAAAATAATGTGCCAGTAATTTCAATCGATGTAAACTATCAAACACGGCGAATGTCCTTTCATTGATTTAGCTAGTATACCCTCCGAACATCTTCGGAGATATCTTTCCTGAATCTATTTCTGTATTTAGCCCGATGGTATTTAGATACCAGCCCGGCTACATCCAAAGCGTCCTTTCCAATGGGAGGTGCTCCGTCAGCGTATGGGGCGCAATGAGTGCGGACGGCCTGGGACCCCTCGTCAGAATTTCTGGGCCATTCAATGCTTCCCAGTACTGTAACATCATTTCGTCAAGTCTGCTCCCCTACGTCCTCGACGGGTGCTTCATCCTGCAACAGGACCGAAGCCCTGTCTTCACAGCACGAGCTGTGAGCTCACTGCTCGAGGACCACGCGGTGCGACAGCTGCGGTGGCCTCCGTGCGGGGCAGACCTAAATCCGATAGAAAATGTGTGGGGGATCATGAAGATGAATCTCGGCAAACTAAATGACTGCGGTCGCACGGGGGACGAGTTGTGCCAGGCAGTGGAAGCTGAATGGGGACGCCTGCGCTCCCGTCCCGAAATAATAAAGTCGCTTGATGAGTCGCTCCCCCGAGGCATTCGTGAAGTTATCAAAAACGACGGAAACTTCACATACAATTAATAAGGGGAACCACTCGGACAATCACTGATGTCTTTTTTTTTTTTTTTTTTGTTCCGAACCGAATAAACCTTCGCTGTATTCAGTTCTTGCTATCAACTGTGTTCGTCGCATAACGACCAGCACTGTTTTAGTCACGTGTGAATCTTTATCGCAGCCTTTCTTTCAACGCCAGTTTGCGTTCCAGTCATTAAAATGATAAAAAGAGCGCCGAACAAACATTCTCAGATGAACGCACAGTTACGCGGCATCAGCGCATGACGCACGCTGCCGGCTGCTGCCAAGCATCACGCCCGCTCGGTAGGCGAGCCGCGCAAGGCGCCGCCGCGCGTCGCATTCGAGAGGAACGGAGTGCTGCAGCCGCAGTCAAGGAAACTGACATGCACAAACTATAGGAGGGACACGCATGCGCTCCTCCGCTATCTCGACAGCAGGCGCGTGGGCCGGAAGGTGTCGCCACCGATAGCTATCGCGTGCCGCTCGCTTGGTCCGGTTTATTCTGTGGACGCCTGTACCTTTACCCCCAATGGTTTCTTCTTCGTCGGCAAAAACGCCAAGGCGCCAAGAATATATTTATACACTACATGCTTGCCTCTCCCCAGGTTGCACGTGAGTGGAGATGCTTCTTTCTTTTTCCCAAGCTAACTGTCAAATAAATGTTAGGTAAGTACTACATTAAAGCTTAAGGGGGAAGGGTGAAGCCCTTGCCACAAAAGTTAACCCAAAGATGTTTGTTCAATCTAAATAAATATTTTGATACCGGGCTTCATCGCAAATGTAGGCGCTGTTGATAGCGGAGGCCTGCACATATTAATTATATCTACTAAGTGAAAAGAACGCATAATTATCTAATTACCGTAACCTTAACAAAATCTACGGCAAGTTAGAACTGTTGTTCTATTAAGCCCCCGTTACATTTACACAGACTCCCAAAGCACCTCTACCGGCCTGTATACGTAGTCGCATTTGCACTAAAGCTCCCCACATCCTCGACACCCACCAACCACGTGAAGAGAAGCGCATCACCTGTACTCTGTACCATACCGACAGCGAAGGGAGGAGCAATGCCCGAGCCCATCTCTTGGCACGCGAAGAAGCTGACGCCCGTGCCTTGGTTTCGCGGCACGATGATCCGGAAGAACGACTGGACCCAGCCACCCCCTTCACCACCAACAGGAGCATCTCAAATAATGTCAAGAGCAACGGGTGCACTCTACCACCATGGCACCATTTGCTTGACAAGTCTGAATAAGTCACGTGACGCCTGCTCCAGAGAAACACCTACTCAACACCATCCACCAGACTGAACATGCTATAACGTCAGATATACCGCTCACCAACATATCCCAATTCGCAAAAAACCCGTGACCCCATATGCCACATGGTCCTTGTCTGTTTCAACCATCCGACCCCTCAAGACGCCGCAGGACTGCGAGACCACCATAACCCCTGGGGACAGCCATCAGGGCTTCGGACGTCAAGGGTCTTATGGCTTCAATAAAGTCTATTCCTCCTCCTCTTCCCTCTAGTTTTTTATCAATGTGACAAAGGTACATCTTGCGTGTTTAGGAAAACACAAAACCTGCTCTCAAAGTCACCGTAAAACTGTGACTCTGTTAACGAACATGTTCTGAACACAAATAAGGCGGCTAAGCACTTTTACTTTGGCCCACCTTTCTCCGCAAGCGCAATTCGAAATCAGGCAAGCCGTATTCCACGGAAAGTGCATTTGGAGCGCATAAAACGTTAACTCCATGCTCGCGCTTCTCAATGACGTCATATGTGCCGCAAGGTTACAATGTGCGGGTGATAATACTAAGAGCATAATGGCAAACAACCACGAAAGAAAGTTGATGCAAAAAAAGATAAATGTCGCTATTGGAGAGGCATGCGAGCCTCCTTGGGGAGTCGTTATTATAAACGTGAGCTGTTCGGACGCACAGGAAAAATGGGACTTACGTAGGAGTGAGGGAAGAGGTGATGCACGTGGGCAACATACCGGAAGCACGACGGTGAACGGTTCCGGCCGTAGCAGTGGCAGGAAGGCGCCCTTCAGATTTACGGCGTCCGACGGCAAGCTTCCGCTGTCCTCTCCGAGAAGGATGGCTCAGCGCTTTCGGTCCGCTCGGTCAAGGCGGGTGGGTACAACGAAAAAAATGTGCGGATCGCACACCGATGTGTAAATCCAAGTAACGCAAAGCTTTCATTGTGGGTTGAAATCAACTTACATGCGACATTTTTAAGAGAGTTATTCTGCTTGGCATAGTTGTAGATTTTTCAGAACGGTGAGCAGTGGCGAGTATGTCGAGAAATACGAGGCGTAACGAGAAACATCCAACGTCTCAATCTTCCTGGTGAAGCCCGCCACCAGCTTCAAGCGCAGACAAAGGGATACGCGCATGGACCGAACTACAGCAGTCGCTTTTTCCGCCAGAACATTGAGCGCGGGACAAGAAGCGAGCGTTATCTAATGCAACTTCCCCGTGCGCCACCCCCCTCCCCTTTTGCGAATCTCTTTACCGTATACCTGCAGCTGCGATATGAATACCGGAGGCCAGCGTCATCTGGTGAAAGACAAAACCAAGCGGTGCGCCTGCCAGGAATGCCAACATCAGCAGCTCCCTGAAATCCGGAAGAAGAGCCAAGGAAAGCTCCGCTTTGATACGAAATCAGTAATAGGAGGTCTGGTAAGATATCAACCGAGACTGCGCGAACCCAAGAGTGCGGAGGCAATTCTACCCCGCTTACAGTTTGGTTGAGACGTCTCCAGAACCTGGCGCGCAATGCGCTGTGCAAAACACGATTGCGCTTAGCGCTACTTGCCGCTCACTCGACAGGCATCTTGCTTGCACTGTGAGCCTGTCCGCAACGTAAACCGTCGTGCTCGTGTGAAGCTAACCTGCTTAATTAGGCCACCGTAGTAATTACCTGATTTTTTTTTATTTCAACCGACGAGCAGCTCCTTCCGAGAGCAGCTGTTTTGTTTTTGGGACACTGTGGATGTCAAATAGGTGTTTCATGTGTTTTATGCAATAGACGAGGATTCTCCCCTGGCGTGCGCTACCACACCTGTGGACTTATTTAAAACGGTCATACGGCAAGTGGTGCTCAGGTTGCTGCGAGCGTTGCAAGCAAGAGAGCGCAAACAGGCCGTGGACTAAAACAATGCAGAACTAACGATGAAGGCTTCGAGACAAAACACCCCGTACCTAAGAATGGGCGCGGCCGTCATTGCCACTCGGTGAGCAGGTGTCTTCGGAGATCTAGCAATGATTGCGGGCGCTGGCCTCATGCCCGAGTCACACCAAGCATTCATGGAACGCTGGACCTTTTGGGTCAGCTCAGCCTGCAGCCGCGTGCGCTGTTCTTGTCCTCGTTACCATAGAGCATGCAGTAGCTATGGCGCTGTGCTGTTGAGCCCATGGACGTGGGTTCGATCCCTGCCGCGGTGGTAGCCTTTCTGATGGAGAGAAGAAGCAAGAACACCTGTGTGTCCGAGATTCCTGCGAACGTTAAAGATCCCCAGGAGGTGGTCAATCAATCCGTAGCCAACCTCTACGGTGTTCCTCAGAGCCAAGCTGTAGATTTGGCGCATTAAAACTCACAATCATCAATCAACTATAGCGCAGGCCCAGAGAAGAGGATTGTTCGAGGCTGGCTAGTGTTTGCTTTCTGCCCCTCTCAGCCTCACATTTTTTTTAAGTCGTCCTCGAGGTTTGTATGCGGTTTACGCGGAAAGAAAATACCGATTTTTCGAGTGTAAACCGGCTCGATAAGGCTCATTGCTTTGGTGTAGATCTCCAGCGATACTTTAGATGTTCTATTTTCCAACTTATGCCGCAGATTTATCTACAGTATACGAGGCTTCAGCAGAATCTGGTTTCAGTTCCAACTGGATTTATAAAGACTGCATCCCACTCCCACTATTTCAATGCTCAGGTCACGCCTCAATGTTTTTCTTCCTTTGAGCATCTGGCCGGGCTCCCTATAGCCAGACTTAGAAGAAGCACTTCGATTAACAAAGGAAAAGCAATTGGGGAGAACATGACAGGTAGATAGGAAGGCAAATGGTATATCGACTGGCTGGCGGATGCCTTCAGCGGGGAGCCCGATCACGTATCCGGAAACAGAGAGGAAAAGAATCTCAGGCAGGCGAGCGACGGACGCATCAGCTGCATTATCCTTCGGAGCCAGCGATAGGCCAGTGTTGCTTCGGAGGACATCTTCAGTATTCTACCCACAAAGTTCTTCTTTGCCTTCTTCAAACCATGCTGCCGTGTTTAGAGTACGTTATCTGACGGAGAGCCCAAAAACATCCGACGTAAAAAAAAGAAGACTCCGCGCCCCACTCCATCTACTCTCCTATAACTCTACGAGTGGGCTCTTGAGTAAACGGTGTGGTGTGCCGCTGGCATCAAACATCTGTTTTGCTGGAAGGAATGCTAAAAGAGGATAAAAATGCAATGGCTTTGTGTGAGAGGGAAATATTCACTCACTGCACAGTGTTATGGGGAATGGCAGGTTTACTAATAACGTAACTCGAATTCAGTGAAGAATTCGCTCAATCCTCCGCTAAACAATGGCCAGTGTTTCGCAAGTATACATGCGTAAATGTTTTTACGGATTTGTTGTCACAAAAATGCAAAAAACGCTTAGGTGGTGTTCCAACTTTTGTAGCTGATTTATTGGTTCTTCCAAAAAAAAAATAAGAAAAGAAGATTTAGAAATAAGTATTGTGACCAAATGATTCCTGCAAGCAAGAAGACCGGCATGCGGCTCCCGAAACGGAGCCGAAGAGTGAGCCAATGGGCACAGTCGATACTCCTCTTCCTCGCTTCCTGCGGACGCCCAGTGCCGGCGCGCCGCTATACTTCTTAACAACTATATGGAGTATTTCATAAAGGAGCCATCCGGTCACAACACATTCTTGCTTGCAAGTGGTCTCAGCAAGTTCTTTCAGCAATGAGAGGGTAAAACCTGCTTGCCAACTAACCCTTCATGAGATTCTGTCTTCAATTTTTTACGTAATTTCAAACTGCTTTCTTCAACTCACCAACACCGAAAACAACTAAGATCGCAAAAAGCAATTTCACTCATTTATCACAGATATTGAGTTACGAGTTTCCCAAGAGGTTAGGACCGGTGACAGTAATAATGATTCAAAGAAAAGCTGCGTTGATTTTGCCAAAAATGTGCAGCTAAAAAAAAAAAACGACGCGCGGTTGAATATTCGGACCTATATTGTAAAAATACAGCATAGGTTTGCCGATGCTGGTACTGGGGCTACAATACGATACTGAAAGAGAATGCTGTGGGCGAGCAGGGGGACCTATGATTTATCCCAGCAAGGCTTGCGGTAACTTCTCCGCCGTTTCAACGCTACACGCTGGACACCACCAAAAGACGCGAAGGAAACCACGATATTGAGCTGATGCTACCACATTATGGCAATGCTGCATTTATAATTCGGTGGTGCTACGACGTCGAAATATTTCCGCTATTATGATGCGATGATTTAGGGCTTTTAAGGCTATAAAACTGGATCCACATTTCGTTCGTTGTTCTGAGATCTACCACGAGTACAGCTTCGTAGATGCAGCCCTCCGTCACGAAACGTTTCCGAGGAGCCATCAAAACTAACGCAGCGCAAATAGTCCAGCGTTACCTGCTATTGACACCGACACCACCCTGACATCACCGCGCCTACGAAGTAGCCGCTCTCGCCAGCGGGCAGAAAGCATGGGGCACAGCTTCTGAAACGCACTACATGATAACGCAGAAGCTGTTTCCGTCCTGTGCCAGAGCGTTCGAATTATTATCGCAGATTATGAAACAGTTACCCCCAGCAGTTCCCTTACATGCTTAGAAATCCGTGTTTTTTCTGAAAAACCAAAACAAAAAAGGGAAACAGCCTGCTCCAGCTTCACTACGGCGGCTTTCCAGTCCATGAAAAATAAAGAAAAACAAGGGCGAACACCCAAACATTTTTGTTGAAGCTAGTCTGTCGTTGAATTCAAATAAAACCATAATCCCACAATAATTTCCCTCGTGGGTATCAGGGTGATCCAATTATACGGACATTATTTTATTTTTCTTCTTTGAATGTAAAACGAGCGCGTTTTTTCAGCTGGAAATCTTGTTTGGCCAACACCTTTTACATGGCATGAACGGGATCGGCGTGTTGCAGCTGTGCATGATTTGACACAGTGGTTGACACACAAATTATCATCTAACGCATCACTAACAGCTGCATTTTAAAAATATCCCGTTCGTTATTCGAATCAGTCCGTCACAATCTGGAGCAGCTGCTCCACTAAACGAGATAACCGGGAGCCGCGGTAGCGCAGAAGCGAAATAATGGGAACCTCGACGTCAGGTAGCGCTGTTTTGTATTAATGCAAGGGAGGCATCCCAGGAGGAGTTTATTTATTTCTTTAAGACAATTGCTCTTCAACTCTGATGTTTCGTAATCACACCAAAGTTTGTCCAGCTGGCAGTTTGGGAGGACAAGTGTCGTTGATGATGGCAACGTAAGCCTCGTCTGCGAAATGAAATACAATACCGACGGATAAATGTGAGTGGGGTTTTAAGAGAAGCACCGGATACGGGGAGGAAACTAGTCCAAAATCAAACGAACGGAGGTACTCAGAGGCGTCAACAACCTGCACGGAACGGAGGTCGTCAAACAATAGCAAATGCAAGCCCATCGATTTCCCTTAACACATGTGTTCCAGTACTGTCAGGAAAGGGGAGAGGCGCTGCGGGCAAGAGGAGGAGTGGATTCTTAGATGCCCCCATTTGGGCTCTATATGCGATGGAGGAGTTAAAGTGGACGCCGCAGAAGCTACAAGGGCCGCTCTGCTTCTCTAAGCCACCGAGAAAGCGCCCCTTCTTCGCATTCAGCGTAGTGGCGCGTCGACGGGAGTGGTGACACCTCTGGTGTCGCGATCGCTGGTCTCGCCTGTGTCGTCTCTGCAGTGCCGATCTGTTCCAGAGGAGGCCGGTTTCGACGTGGAGACTAGGAAGGGGGCCTTAGAGCGAGGGTGCGGGAGTTGAAGGAAACGGGGACCAGCTCGTGTAGCGTCGGGAATGGTGTCGACCGCCGGCTATACTCGCTGTAGCGTGAGGAAGCGGCCCCTCCTTTGGCGTGTTCTATGAAGGAAACAAAACGCAGAGTGAAAACGTACGAAAAAAATTAAGCGCCTGAATGTTGCATCAAAATTGATGCTTGTTTATTAGCTTGGCAGCTTAACTGAGAAAACGTAGTACTCAGGCCAATGGCGGCTTTACAAAAAAAAAAAATGAGAGTGTTCCTGGTATCAAACCCGCTATATAAAATAACAGTAGCATGCTGAATCTACTCAATACGGCATCAGCTTTAGAGCCCTACTTATTCCGAAAATGTTTGATTTGTTCATTGTGCCGTGTGGACGTAAAGTCCCGCTTACATTCGTTCTTTTTGAAGTGAATGACCAGCGAAATCCTCCGAAGCCTCATTTTCTGCTCATGTCAAAATTGAGGTTTTAATTTTTATTTTAAAATTGTATTCATGTGGTTTGATATCTAACTCTCAATATCCTTTATAAAAAACCCTTATATTGGTAGTAGTCTAAATTAACTAAGTCATGTGCACATGGATTAAATATATTACCCGTCCCTGCACGTACAGTCGAATTTATACCTTGCCTCCAAACCCTCAATGCATTACGTACTATTCCCAGCGCCACTGTTTTTTAAGCTGCCTTCCTGCCAAATTAAACAAAGGTTGAATCCCTCCCACTGGCTTGTATAGTTGCACCCTCTTTTTCGAAATTAAGCCAAGACCATACAATCTGTCACTGCTGGAGATCTTGTGCCTACACTTGCTGAAGCGCTTTACTATCTTTCTCTTCCTTCTCTTTTTTTGTGTTGTTTATGCACTCAGTTGTTTATCTTCAATGAAGTTCGCTGCGCGTTCGTATAGCGCTCGTACTCTACCTTGTATTCCCAGGGAAGTCCTCTCGACGGACAGTTCAATTAGAGGACCGAAAATCGAATACCTGCATAGCACTGAAACCACTCCCACATTTGCAATGCAGAGCCCATTGTCCGCCGTGGCAAGACGGCACATCACTGCTGGCGCGTTAACGAACAAGGAAACAACGCCATGCTGTTCTTGAGAATTGGAGAGTGGTACGGAAGAAAGATTTGGTTATTCCATGTGATTTTTTTAAAGCGGAGCTTACTATGCCTCCCTTGTGGCTTTGAAAAGTGGCAATGCACTGCAGGAAAGCCAACTTTACGCGAGGGGCTTTCCAAAACGACGATGATCATAAATGAAGGCACATAAAACGCCTCAAGAAAAAAACACTCGCCGTGGTCGGAATCGAGCCTCGCGTTATGAAGACGACATCTATCCGATTTCTCCATTCCGACACGGTCGAACCACTTTCGTTCTTGTACTTTGACTTTACCTCAGGTTTCATAGCAGGGAGCTTCGCGTTTTAACTAATTCCCTCAAAAGGCTGTTTTTTTTTCTTCTCGGTGCTGTTTTGAAGCGTGGTACGTAAGAAGACAAAGTGCGTGTTGCTTAAGGCTCAAGAATACAAAAAACTCCGATATAGACATATGCCTCAAAGCTCTAATAGATAAACAATCCACAGCTTGCCTCGGAGAAATCTTATGTACACTTGAGAGCTACGGATTCAAAATTCTGCTTTCTCTAAAGGCTCGAACGTTTTTCCTTTTTTTAATAGCGTTCATTGACCGCTCGTTTTTCTTTTATTTTCACTTTTATGTGGCACAGGAGCTTGAGCAACACCCTCCTCGACCCAAATTCTTCCACATGGGCTTTTTTTTCTCTTATCTATTTATTGATGTATGTATTTCAATGCTCTTTTCGGACCGTCTTTGGGGCGGACAGCCGGCACAGTGTGCAGAGTGACTACCGTACAACGGCTTGAAGCTCTGAGTGGCTGTCGCTGGACAAGCGAATGAAAGGCAACCGACTGGCCTAAAAATACACACCGATTGTGGGAGTGGTTTTGGAGGTAGAGGAGGGAGTAAAAAGAGAGGTAAATAAGGGACAGGAGAAAGCAGGAGCAGAGCGCGTGCTCGCAGCGGGAAAATCAGGAGGCGAGCGCGACGGCAGATCTTCCATTAGACGGAGCTCTGTCCCTCAGGGGAGCCGAGGGCAAATTGAAATGAGTCTGCAATCTGATTGGCACTCGCGGGCACAGCATGACAAGGGAAAGAGAAACCCTTGTGGAGAGAGAGAGAGAGAGAGAGAGAGAGAGAGAGAGAGAGAGAGAGAGAGAGAGAGAGAGAGAGAGAGAGAGAGAGAGAGAGAGAGATGAGAGAGAGAGAGAATAGGTGTGGGCCATACACTTCAGAAGCCTTCGAAAGACACAGTGGAAAATAAACATGAAGGGTGAAAAAAAGAACCACTGATTCCTGGCACTTCATTGTGCTGCCGATGCGATTTTTGTGCGGGATAATAAAGGCCCGAAGCCAAAGAAGGTCCCCCGGTGTCGCCAAGGCGTCTGCAGCATCTCCCGCGTCGTGACGAAGCGTTCGTGCGGAGTGAGCCTCCTGTCCCCTGACAACAGAAGGCGTATTGATCGCAACCACAGTCCTTCGTACGATGGGCGCGGAAGGAAGGAACCCGTTCTTGCAATGTTTAATATCTCTATCCCCTTTTTTCGCGCTCACTGCATATTACCCTTAAGCGTTGCTATCAAGTAGAAAGCAACGAAGCCACGGCGGCGCATCTTACGTCTGAAGAAGTCCAAATGCAATTAACGGGAGTACAGGACCTGTATATCTCCAGTGCGTTCGTTCACCGCTTATTGCAGTGAACCACCGCCCTATTGCGCTGGCTTTTTTTTTTTTTTCGGGGCTCGAGCCAAGGGCGAACTTGACCTCTTTTCTACGCCACAGACCTGGCGGGTAGTGTGCCCTATCCAAGCCTTTGTTGTCGTTTTCTTCAGCAGAAATTTCTATTAGTGAAAAACTAACTTGATTTAATGAATGCAGCAGATCCCCAGTACAACCACTGCTCCCAGCTTCGTAAACAACCTCCAAAAACCAATATCTGTAGCAACGTTGTCCTGTTTTTCTAACGAGGCTCGACTTCAGGCGTCAGAGAATCTACCCTTTCAGCTATTTTTACTTTAATTGAATGTTTCCATTATGCAATTGTGTTTCCCTTTGCGTCAAATAATATCATTCTTGGCAGAACAATACAGCGGGAATTGCCGTGCTTGTGGTTTTTTCCTTAATTTTTTGTGACTGAAACCAGAATTTGTACTTCGTGTTGATCGGTGGGACATACTGAATCGAAATGGGTTTTTAAAGTAAACTGCACATGTATCCGACACACATTTCTCGGATCAACGAATTTTCCCATTAAACGTCGGCCTGGTGGAGTTAACGGTATCTGCACGGTTTGAGCCACCCGAATGTCGATATTGGCGCTGTTCGAGCCGACAATGACAGACAGTGTCGTTTTCTTGAACTTTTGTTAATGCGCCTTTGAGGAAGATTTGGCTCCCGGTTTTTTTTTATCTCTTTTCTGTTTTCGCAAAAACCAATTCAAAATTCAATGAGAGAGAGAGAGAGAGAGAGCTCGTATTAGAAGAAAGCAGAGAGGTCTGCTGGCATGTATTGACCTACATGCTACGCTGCAGGGATGGGCGAAGGGATTGAAGTCCTAAATAGAGGGGGTAAAAAGAAGAGGGAAAAAAATAAGATAACATGGAGTTTTCCGTGCATTACGTAAAAGTCCAGGTGGTCTCACAGGATGAGGATTTATAGTTCTAGATTGTCTCTGCGAAGACGATGTCGTGTAAATAATGAAGCACTGCAACTAACACTTTTCGCTGGGATGATGGAGATGACCAGGGTCCAAAAAGAGCTTTCAATGGAAAAGTCCGTTGTTGAGGCACTCGATCTTCTTGCTGAGGTGGTTCCTTTCCTGGCAGTATGCCGGACACTCTTGCAAGGTGCGCTCAACAGTTTCCGGCAAACCGCAGTTATCACAATGAGGATTTGTGGTTTGACCGAGGCGATGTCGGTAGGAGTTAGTAAGGGCTTCGTTGAGGCGCAACCAATGGTAAAGCGTCTCAAGTCGACGTGGGATCCGCTCTGCAAGCTTCATTCTCAGATAAGAGTCTATGCGGTACAGGAAGGGGTGATGAGTTTCGGGGAAAGAACAGAGGCGGTTTCGTTCCCCTAAGGCAAGCTGCCTTCCTAGAGCTGCAGTATCATGATTTATGAAGAAAATGTTTCCGACATTTCGCTTCTGTAACCTTCTCCGAGCTGCCTCATCTGCTTTTTAGGTTGCCGAGAATGCCCCAATGTGCAGGCGTCCATTGCAAGGTCACACGATGCCCCGGTGACGTAGGCTATACGGTGCAGGTACGTGGCGTCGCGGGATACAGGCTCGTGAAGGCTGTCCCTTCGTTATTGTCTTGTCTTTTATGCGCAGTTTTTCTACCCGTGAAAGCTGAAGACAGTGGCGGGCCGTAGGTTTTGCAGCGCTGTCTGTGAATCCGCGAATATATCCCCTTCTGCTGGTGGCTGAAGAGGAATACAGCGGAGGGCTTGCTTCATTGCATGAAGCTCGCCCGACGTGGATAAGATTGCACGTTCAAGGCGGTAGGACAGCGCTTGGCCGGTGATGAAACGTAGGCGCCAGATTAATTACTGTGTGGTGCAGATGAACCGCCAGTAAAAATGTGGGCCACCCGCCGCGGTGGCTCAGTGGCTAAGGCGTTGCGCTGCTGAGCACGAGGTCGCGGCTTCGATTCCCGGCCGCGGCGGCCGCTTTTCTGGTAGAGGCGAGAAGCAAAACGCCCGTGTGTACGAGATTTCGGCGCACGTTAAAGATCCCCAGGTGGTCGAAATTAATCCGGAGCCCCCCACTACGGCGCGCCTCATCGCCTGCGTTGCGTCGGCGCGTTAAACCCTACAATCAATCAATCAATCAAAAATGTGCGCCATATGTGAATAACGGGCACTTATGTGGCCAAGCGCTACTTGAACGAGGCAAAGTTGAGGGACAGTTTTCTTTGAGATGACAACCGGTATGCTAATTTTTATGTATACACGTGAGAAAATCCGGGAAGTGGGTGGGGGAGAATCAGACGGCTTGGTTTGTCACGCTTGGGATGGTACAGAAATGGTAATAGAGTTCACCCTTTCGTTGGGCTGAACAATGCGGGTCAAAAGATTTGTTTTCGTGCGCAATCGATACCTCGGGTATATTGGGAATGTCTCCAGCAGTCGGAGAACATCTAAGGGCAAAGCAACCAGCCTCCGGACTGTACCAGCGCAAGAAGGGCCAATAGGAAGTCCAAGGCAGGTGCGCGGACAATTATTTCTTCCCCCATCAAGCTGCTTTTTTAAAAGACTATAGTCTTTCTTGGGCTACTTAAACCCAGAAATTTTGGTCTGTCTGTCTGTCTGTCTGTGTTTGTGACTAGATTCAGACACCCGGCCAAAGTGAAACTAAATCTGCGCAATAGTCTTATATAAGTTATATACTCACAGCCAAGTCTAAACTTCTAAGGCCACTGTCAATGTTCATACTTGTCAAAATTATTGAACACGAACAAGACAGTACGTAAATCTAAGGCAGAAAATCAATACATAAGTGATATTCGCAGTGTTCCTTTAATAAAAAAATCATGGATGCTTAGTTTTTGCGATAGCAAATGAAATACTACATCAACTGCACAAAACCATCGCCTGCTGTTGACAGCGCTACTATAGCTCCTGACGGCATTTCGGAAATAAAACGGCAAACGCAATGAGCGGTTTAACTATATAGGCTCCACGTTTCGCTTGGCATGCTCGTGGAGTAGGGCAACGTGGTTCTATAAACGTTGTAGTAGGGTGACTCGAATAACGCGCGCCTCCTCAGTGCGGCAGCGCTAATATCGAGGCACCCGACTTGGAGCAGTGGAACGAGGAATATTTAAATTCACATGAGCATACCTCTACCGTGCTATCATGAGAGGAACGAGGCGGGAAAGAAACAGCATGATAGGTGACGGGAAAGAGGAAGGAGGTATTTATTTGACAGGGCCGCCAGTCGACTATCGTCTTTCATCGACATTTGCAACGAGAGGAGCAGATACGTGGCCATTTTGCCTGTAATCGACAGCCGCTGCAAAACAGGCAGTCTGTATAACGCAGCAAGCAATCGACATAAGTCTTGCAGAGCAGTACCATCGATCGACAGTCACTGCCCATTGACTTCCGTCGCAACCTGGAGAAGAGTGTTTCTACCTTGGCGGCAATTCTCGGCGGTTGATGTTCCGAGTGTTGTAGATGAAAAGTATATCTTTTGTGCTTCCGGTTCTTGATCAGCTTATATTTATTTCGCAAAATATGGCCTCGCCAATTGTTTGGCTAATTTTAGCGCCAATACAGAACACAAATTTCGAGAAACTTGCCTTTGCCATGGAGACCGAATAACACTGCCTCAATGACTTAGGAAAATTGATTTAAAGCAGCCTTTAGTACTACCATAAAGCGTTTCGTGTCGTCATTCTGCCTCTTACTTTTTATACTTTCAGATTAAATATGTCATCAAAATCAATACTTAGTGTTGCCTGTAAAACCACTCTTATAAAAACCTCGTTTCATTAAGTGGGTCCCTATAAAGCTTTCATCGTACTACCTTGTGTATTGATCAACTCGTTGAGCAAGACGCGGTTACAGAAGAGCGAAAAATTATCTTAATGTGTCTACAGTATCTGTCTGTGCAAGACACGTGCTGATTGCGATAGATTACGGGGGGGGGGGGGGGGGTAACTTTTCTTCCACAGGCACCACTTCTATTGGCTTTGTCAATTTGCCAATATGCTTGCGGGACATAGCAGAGCTCTTGTAGACGGGTCTCCGAAATGCGAATGCTCAATTCACTGGCATGCGGTTGGCTTTGAAGCGCGCGTATTCTTCCAAAAGATACATCACTCCGCTATTAGGCTATTTGCGGGTATTCGCTCTGAAGCCGCCCTCCGACCAATCCGGTGATTGTTCGCTCTTTCAACATTCAACAACGGGTGTCTTTATTCGGGGGATTAATTTGCTTCTTCTTTTTTTTCTCCGGTCACGTCCTCCACCTGTCAAAATAAGAATTCAGTGCTCTTCCGCTCTGTGAAAAAGGATGACCAGCGGAGCTTGGTGCAGCCCGAGGAGGGCACGAAACAAAAGACGTTTTTCCGTCATTCGCGAGTGACCACACTTTTTGGTTACCTGAACAAAGCTTGCAAGGGCTAGAGTTTTGCACTAGCGGCAAACATGGGGCTGTCCTTTTCCTTTCTGTTGAAGGCCATGTTACAATCCGACGCTAATTAAACAGGGATTATGAGCTTGCCGAACGAGCGATTTGCGTTAAAATTTAGTGCACATTCCTTTTATAGCGGTAGGAATGGTGGGGTAAACAATGTAAGTTACGAACGAACACGTAAGCGTAGACGCGTAAGTGCGTACTGCGCGCACCATGGCAGCCATAGCTGCACAGCCGTCCGGTGCGATGGCTTGTCTGACACGACACTGACCAACTGGCATACGCGACATTGTATTACGTGACGATATTTGTCAAGCATTACCACGTTTGACGAAACGATTACCATCAATCATAACAAAAAAACTGACGAAGCTTGCACCAAGTCGTGCAAGGCTTGAACCATAGTGAAGCTGCAAGGTTTATTTCTACATGAGCACAGAAGGACACATCACCGCGACTTTTTGTAAGTTTGAAATTGTTTATTTACATGTTCCGATGTCGCTTTGCGCTGTACTAGTAGCAGTCATCGTCATACCATCGATATCGTCGCGTTTCTTATGGCAAACATTACATGCGCGGTAGCGCTTGACGACAGCTGAGACGCAGCGGCGGCGCGTGCAGTCCCCAACGCATGCGCGGCGTTACTAGGGAGTTTTAGAATAGGGGGCCCCAACGCTCTGGGGCCCCCAAGCGCCTTGGGGCGTCGTAGTGCGCATGCGCAGAACCCAAGCCGTCCTTGGGGTTTTGGATTTGCGTTTAGCGCGCACGCTATTTTGCTGAAATAGCGGGCGCCCCAAAGCTGGAGTTTGCGTTCCTGCGTCGCTCTCGCAGCCAGCGAGACTGCGCGTGACCATGGCTGAAGCGAAACCTGCGGCTCGTTCCTCGACTCACCCGATCAACTACGACGATCGCTGAGCTGAATTTGTTGATTCCGCGCGTCTTTCGCTATAAATGGATAAAGCAGGTAATCGTGAAGCGTTTTCTTCCTTCAGAAACAGTCCGCGCACACGCTGGCCGCGCCTGCCAGCTCGGCACGCTCAGCGGCTCGAACCGGTGCAGACCACGGTAGCAACCGCTTATCGCTGCTCTTCCGAATCAATCTGATCGCTAAAAAGAAGTTCCACATGCGAGAAAGTAGGTGTTAGTGTGATGAATAATTGTGCTAGGGCTTGTTGTGAGGGCTTATTTTAAAAGCGGCGATCAGATATCTGCCGCGAGCTAACCCTACGCTGACCGGCCGCGGACGTTCGGCGATCCGACCGATCGCCGCGCGTGGCCTCCGCGATTTGCTGCCGGCGGCGCGATTTGCTGTAGCCGATCGCGGAGGCCACGCGCCGCAGCGCGCGGTGCGCGGAGCGGCCGAGAGATGGCGCTACCTGCGCGGAAGCATCGAAACAGGCAATGCAGATGTCTTGGTCACCGATCGCTCAAACGGCAGTCATAGCTGAAATACACTTCCACATGCGAGAAAGGGGATGATAGTGTGGTGAAAAGTTGTGTTACGGATTGTCATTCGCAGTTGCACAGATAGCGGCGATCAAATTTCCGCCACGCCGCTAAGCCTAAAGTTCCCATCACCCGAGCCGACCTGAGCAACGCAAGCCGGTTGCGGGCTGTCGGGGGCGCCCCTCTCCTAAAACTCGCCGCGCGCGAGCGCCTTGCGTTTGGGTTCCTCTAACTTCTTGGGGGCCCGAAACGCCGGCTTCCCCTATTCTAAAACTGCCTACTGTGCATGGTCCGTCGAGGTTCCGTGGGGCAGGTGTTGCGCCAGCTGTGGCGTTGTTGGTTGCTAGGCAACGCGAGGTGCCCCTCGTGGTCTTCCCAGTATTTTTTTTTTTGGTAAAGCCACTGGGCGAGCCGGGGATGCTCGGCGGTCGCCTCTAGGCACGCGCTCACAAGCACTCGGCCTTCTTCTTGGTATTGTTAACGCGTTACGCGCCACACATTACGGCCAGCTACAGCAGCTCCACTGTTAAAATAAACCAGGCGCAAATCCGGTCACAAACAAAGCGAGCGCAGGCAGCGGGCCTGAGCGGTATTGTGGCGCCATCTAGACAACGGACGCTAAACGAAGCAACGAGAGACGTTTCGTCTTTCGCTAAGTCCTAGTCAACATACTTAACAGTCGTTTCAACTGCCTTACGGGATACGTAATTGCTGGCGTCACGAAACACGGGTTAGTGGGTGAATTGAAATTTTGTCTGAAACTGTGAATTTCTCCGTGAATTAAACACAATTTGCTGCCGGGCAAGCGCTGGAGGCACTGTAAGACACCTAATACCCATAGTGTGCGATTTTTCAGGCAATAACAAATCACTAAAGGCTACGATAAAAAAAATTCTAGGGTCCCTTCAAATTACACCAAGTTCATATTTCATAGGGGAATCCAACCGAAGAGAAAACATAAACAAAGGAAACTGCCTTACTCAGATCTCACACGTCGGTACAACCCACTACCGGCGCCAATCTATTCCCCTTTTTATGCTATTTCGTGCCTAAGGGAAGTTTCTGTTTCTCGACTGGGGTTTCGCACTAGCGCAACTCATGTCTCCCATTTGCTCTATTTGTGTTTGTTTGTTATTATTTCAGGGCTCAAGCCTTGCTTCCTTTAAGGCGCACTCTTAGTGTCGAGGGCTTCCGTGGTCTTACGAAAGAAAATAATAAATCTATTAACGGTTCCCCGATCAGTCGAAAACCCATCGCCGTTCCGCTCCCAGCGGTATTTGTTGGCAGGACCGCAGAAATTGGTCGATTTTTGAGGCAGCAGCGAGTACTGCCCGATCGATTGAAACCTTGTGCTGTGCTAAGCATAACTCGACCATTGCGCTATTTATTTTTCGCGGCTCTTCTTATTTCTCGTGAAGGAACAGCCCGCAGTGTAGTCGTTTCCTAGTAAGAACAGCCAAGCGGCGCATGGCGCCATCTAGGGGCATGTTTGAAACTATGTCCACGAGCATGTGGCCCTCAATTTAATCGCTCAGAACTGTTTGGTCTCGTAGTGTAGTAGTTCCGCTGTGTCTGCTCTTGGTATAACTCATTTTGCTATGCGCCTGAAAGCCCAGCAGATCCAACAGTGTGGACGCCACATTAATGTACTTGGCTGACGAAATGTTAAACGTAAAATCTCATGGCTCGGACCAAAAACCTTCCGAAACACGTCAGAGTGCTGGCACTTGCGCTTCCACAGCTCTACAGTTGAGAAAAGTGCAGCTGAATCGGCCTTGTGACGCGGAGGGCAAAAAGAGGTGAACCACTTGGGCAACAAAGTGGCTACGAAGAGACGGGGTGGGTTGTAGACGGCTTAAAATTCAGTGAAGAAGTTAGATGAGAAAAGTGGGGACAGGGGACGAATTCGGTTAACACCGGACCGGCGCGTATGGAAGTCTATGGGATAAGGAGAGTTTCTCGCCATCGACTGCAAACAAACGAAATGAAGGTCATCGAGTGGTTTTCTCTGAACCTGGAGGATATTTTCTTCAAGCGAAACAGACTCACCTTTCGGACACCGGGGTGTGTAGGCGCAGCCAGCGAAACCAACGAAACAGACATGAGTTTAAGTTTGCGAAATACACATTTGGTTTCCATTCTGAACTTACTTTGTAAGAACCTGTACTCTTGGATCATCTCAAGAGATCATTTTGTAAATGAGGATAATTTCGGATTTTAGGGATGCTTCTGGAGCAGGACAATGCCTAAAATTTACTTTATTGCCACCTAGGCTCATGCCGGAAACACCAGTGCTGTGCGGTCACAGTCGAAGGTAAAAAATTCACGATGGCGAGCCGTTCGTCCTGCAATTGATATCAACTTACTGATGCGGATTATGATTACGATCTGATATATTTTCCTATATTTAAACATATTTATTGGACATGTACAAGACAAATTATCCATAAATAAGGAAAAGGGCCAAGGACTTGGAGACAGTAAGACAGGAAGTTCGGGACGGAAGGATCTTTTCGGTGGCCGAGTACCCGAAGCTGGAGTCATAAATATTGTTTCGACGTAAATATCTCGTCATCCCTGCGGGCTTTCAGACTCGATACAATTCTAAAACACTATTTTTCGTGGTATGTGTGCTGAGTAGAGAAAAAAAACAAGAACCAAGCACCTTTCTTAAGAGAAAGACAGTTAAAACGCGAAGCTACGTCGACCGTATCACAATGGCGCGACTGGATAGACCAGGTTCGATTCCGACCACGGGAAGAAATTTTCTTTAATTTCATAGGGTGCCTAATGTGCCTCCGCTATCATCATCATCGTTTTGCGAAACTCTTTGCGTGAAGTTGGCTTTCCTGCAGTGCATTTTGGCGCTAAATCGAACGCCAACAGTGAGCTATAGAAAGTTTACCTTTAAAACAGCGCACTAGGGCTCATTAAAACGTGATGTCGTATTCGCGACGCTACTTGCTACGTCACGCGAGAGGTTAGGACAGCCACTCCAGGAAAGAAATAGAACGTGCGCCACGGAGGGAGAACGCTGAACAACCCAACAACAAATCTGAACAACCCAATCTCTTCCCGGGTTCTTTGTTTCCGCTTCTCTAAGAAAAGTAGAACATGACGTGTTTGTTGCCTTTTAGGGGCGAAGCCCCTTAGGGGCTTGAGCTGCCGGCGACTCATGTCGTCGTCGTATCATGTCGTCGTAGCATCATGTAGTCACGGTACTAAAACACAGGGACACTCGTTTTCCAACACCTCGCTCTAACACGTAACGCGTACTAAAGAACACACCGGGACCCTCGTTTTCCAACGCCTCGCACTAGAACGTTTCATCTCCGTGGGAAAAACGCGCACTAAAAGAACACATAGGGACACTCGTTTTCCAACGCCTCGTGATAGAACATCGCTTAGCGCTTCAAAGACACGAGCCTTACAGCAAAGCTGTATACCTTGATTCCCCAACGGTTTCACCTCTATGGGCAAAAACGTCAAGGAACCTAGAATACACTTATACACTGCATGCTCCGTCCCTCCCCAGTTCTCACGTTAGTGTTAAAGGCCCGGGATTTTTTTTCTGGGATAAATGGCGCCGGGATAATTGCCTTCGACTCTGAGTGAGAGCATGGAGCGCTGAGTGCACGAAAAATCGGAAGGCATTTATTTTTAAAGCGAACCTTTCAGACTCTCACCTGTGCCGCCTGCAGCTCACCCAAAACGCACTGCAGGAAAGCCAACATTCGCTGGTAATGAATAGATTTTTGGGGATACGAAGAAAAATTTGAACGCTTCTCGTGGCAGGAATCCAACCTGGATCCCTTACGTTATGAGGCCGAGCTCTTGCCGATTCCGCCATTCCGGCATCTACGAAGCAGTTTGAATCGCCATACGGGCGCATGGAGGTACAAAATTCACAGAAAATTCACCCGTGCGTCTAACGACGACGGTGGTTGGACGCTGTGGAAATGGAATGCCCGTATCAGTAAAGCACTAGAGAGCGCAATCGCGGTGCAGTGAAGCGTCCTGATAAGAAATACCTTATGCGCACAGTGAGGTTGTGGGATGTGAGTCCGCTCGCTTCTGGGTTGGTTAGTTTGGTGTTGGACTTGATTTCAGAAGGCTTCGCGTTCCCCCATCGTTCTCGGTTCGACATAGCAGCAGTTGATTGCTCTAGGATTTGTGGTCGGTGCATTACTTGTTTCTAATTGCTTAAAAGGCGTCTCCAAACAACTGACGCCTCGAATTCTCTGGGATAACGTTCTAGCAGCCGCACAAGTATCCGGAACGACGGAAGGAAGCACAATAAGAGAGAGCGAGAGGTAGAGAAGATTTATTGGAGAGGCTAACTCAACTCCAACCAAACACGGAGCTGGCTACCTCAAACAATGGAGTTAAAACGGATGTAGTGACGGCCTTAATAACTGAAAAGGTAACACAGATCACATCAAAAATTAAACGTTGAAAGATGCTACGCGCGCTGTGTGAAAAATATGTTAGGCTCAATATATGCACCCACATAGAGCAATAATAGTGCCAGAGTTTTTATGCACCCATAAGCACGGGAACGTGATGCAGTAAACGCAGTGTTATCTATATACAAACTCCACAAAATTTCCACATTCAAATGTACGCACAAATACTCGTCCATTTATGCTACAACCACGAACTGACATGTATGTTGCCACCCGCGTCCTGGAAAACGTGCGTGCCTTTAATAACGTTCGCACATCTGCGTAGCTTGAAAGAAATCTCTTTTGGTACGGAATGCTTTGTTCTGACCTCGTAGAACGTCCCACAGCACTAATAGCTTTCGCAAACACATAAGGATGTCCGACATAACAGGCACTCCGTACACCGGCCCTATATGGCGAATTTCGGTGCAGAATGTCTTAGCAGCATCTTGAGCAAGCCAGTGCTAGTTTAAAATGCATATAATTAAAAAAAATGCACGCAACGTGTCTTCATAAAGATCTAGATAGTTTAATTACGACACCTCGGAATGCAGACCGTCAGATTATGCACCCAACATATTGCAAGAAACACACGCGCAACAAAAAAAAAAAGAGAAGACAAAGTTGTACGTCGCAAAACTAAAAGCCGAGAAGCGAAACTAAATGGGTTGGGGGAGTCAACCGGGGATTGGCCGCGGTAAAGCGACGATTTCCGGCTGATAGAGCGGCGGTAGGTCAAACAGCCCGGGCAGACAATTTATCTGCTCGGATGAAAGGAAATCTTGTTTATCGCCGCTGCTGTCACGTGGGTAAATCCCGTGTTTTTATCCGCTTAGCCTTCGCGTCGTTTACTCCAACGAGGCGACGTGATGTGGCTTGCACTGCTCGACGCCGACGGTGTGTTTGGTACTCAGGGTCTGTCGCCGTCCCGCAAAACACTTTCTTTTCGCCCCTCCTTACTTTGCGACCGGCTGCAAGCGGTGAAGCACAGCCACTCGACGGTAGCTATACGAAAACATGGCTAACCCACAAAGAAAAAAAAAAGTCTCAGCGACCAAAAAAAAAGCCAGTGGCTGCTACAGGTCACGTGGCTTTAGGCACGCGCCGGGCCTCCAAAATCAAAATAATTTTTCATCATCATCACCATCATCATCATCAGCCTACTCAGGTGCACAGCAGGACGAAGACCTATGCCATTGACCTCCAACCGCTCCTGTCCTGCGCTGCTTGAGTCCACAGTCTACCCTGAATTTTTTTTATTTCTTCCCTCCATCGGGCAAACTCAAGTTCACACGGCTCTACTCGAGCACATTTCAAACAACATTGATAGATGGAAGCAGTTCATTTATGAACGCGCCAGCGCACCTCTGTACAACTGCATCCGCTGCTTACTTCTTTTGGTTTTCTCGGTATCGAAACGAACAAAATTCCTTCAGCGTCCCACTATCAACAAGAGTCCGTGAGTAAAGCGAATAACGATAGAAAGAAACGTAAAAAAGCGACAGAAAGAAAGGAAATACGGGAGGAATAAGGAACAAACACACAGGCCGAGTACGACATTCCCATAAGAGCTCTTATATTTCTTTCTTGATTTTTTTGTTTTCTTCCTTTTGTTCCTACTTGCCTGTACATTTATTTTCCTCCGTTATTTATTTCGTTTTTGTTTCTTTCTTTCGCTTTCTCCCTTCTTCTTTTCTTTGTTTGATCTGTTCTCTTTTCCTTCATTTCTTTTGTTAATTCTTTCTTTCCCTTTCCTTTTTTTCCTCCATATTTTTCCCGTGTTTATTGTCGTTTCCTTCATTGCCTTGTTTGCTCTGTTCTTTCTTCGTTTCGTTAATTCGTCCTTTCCGGTGTTTTTCTTTTCTTTTTTCTTCTTTATTTTTCATCCCTTGAGCACATTCACTAGTCCTGATCTAGAACCCCTGGATTCGCGTACGGGGCCGAGGTAACGCCCCCGAGCGAGAACCTAACAGTGGAGCAGTCTTCTCAGCCCAGTTGCCTTCGAGCTGCCTTGACTGTCGTTGTCACCGCAGTCTCGTGGTCAAAGTAACAGAAGCCTGACCAGGAGTAGTTGGTAAAACATACTGAATAATTTGAGGCGCTGAACAACGAGGACCAGAATAAACACGTGTACACATAGACAAAATGCCTTGTCTGTGTCTACGTGTTCCTTCTGGTCCCCGTTGTTTAGCGCCTCGAATTATCCAGCGTGGTCGTAGGCGCCGCTCCTTGCAACCCGCTCACTGAATCCCCTTTGTCGCGCTCCAGCTGCCGTAATGGTGCATGCTCGCTAACAAGAACCTCACTGCTCGCCTCTTCAGGCACCCGCTCTGTTTAGAGTGTCTGCACCTCATTTTATTTCATCATTGTCTTAGCTTCACCGAGAAGCACCCTGTTTCTGTATAATCATTTGTACTCTTTTCATCATCGTCTTCCCGTGCACTTGGAGCATTTCCTGCGCTCGAGGCTTTCCTGAAATGAAGTCGCTGGCGTATACGAAGATTCTATGTTTTAAATACCTGGGATGCGAAATATGTTAGACTCGCCACATGTTTAATAACATAGCAATAAGAAGTTCACTAAAAAAATTAAAGCCGTTTTCATTCAATGTGAAAGCTGTCAGAAGTGCAGAGCAGTGATTCGCCATAATGCGCTGCACCGCCGTTATCCCCTCCATACCTGGGCCAAACTGAGCGCCACTAACTCCCACTCACGCAGAAAAATATATTTTTCTTCACAACCTGCAGTCAATATAAGTTCAAAGAAGCAGTGGGAGGACCGCGCTACTCAGCTCCGACCCTAATGTCCAGACCCGGCTCGTCCAGATAGCCACGACCGCCGCCAGGGACCAAGGGCTCCTGACTAACGGCTTAGCGACAAATCTGGGCAAATAAAAATTCTTCAATAAATCAATTCACGCGCTCACAAACACTCAAGAGTCGTCCTCACCACTCGCACTCACTCGCGCGCACTCCATGCCCTCACCACCCGCACCCACTCGCGCTCACGCTCACCACTTGCCGTGACCACTCCCACTCACCTGCGCTTACGCTCACGGCTCGACGTCACCACTCGCAATCACTCACGCCCACGCCCACCACTCGCCATCAACACTCGCACTCACTCAGGCTCACCCCTCGGCGTCACCACTCGCACCCAATCCCGCTCGCGCTCACCACTGATCGTCACCTTCGCACACGAGTGTGTGCAGCAGACCCTCCATGAGTCATAAAACTGAACAGTATCGGTGCATTACGACATCAGAAGTCCATCCAAACGATATGCCTAAATCAACACGCCGCCAGAGAAGTAATTCTAGGGTTCCTCGTAGCAGGAGCACAATGACTACATATTTCCGAAGCTAAAACGAATCCAGCCATTACAACCACCACAATGACCGGCTCCTGCGGCAAATTGCCAACAGCGAGTACAAGCGCAATAGTGGCGCTCACCGCAGCAAGCTCCGCAACTGGCGCGAGTAGCGCGAGTGAACTCGCGAGTCGTGAGAAGGGCTCACGGCTAGTGACATTCACACTCGAGAGGGGTGAGCGGGACTCACCGCGAGTTGCTCTTGCACTCACGAGTGGTGAGTGGGGCTCGCCGCAAGTGGCGCTTACACTCGCGAGTGGTGAGCGGGGCTCACCGCACGTGGGGATCGCACTCACTGGCACTCAAACACGCCACTCCAAAACGATAACGAGACTCACTCACCACTCAATCATGAGTGGTGAGTGAGCAGTGTGGGAGTGCACTCGTGAGTGGGCCTACCGACCTATGATCCGTTCACTGCTGCAACCCAATGCATTTTAAATTTCCCGCCTTCGCAGTGCTCGCGTGCTCCCTGCATGAAACTGCCCCAGCGGGAGTTTTGTTCTTTTTGTGCTTGCTTTAATTTCATATGCTGGAGCTGTTTTGCGTCATTTCGAATGCCTAATTTTTTTCTTGCGTGGCTGGAGCGTTTCCGCGACATTTCGAACGCCCCATATTTTTCTTGCGCGACTGAAGATTTTCGCGGTATTTCGAACGCGCCATTTCTTTCTTGCGCGGCCACTTTTTTCGCTTACTATCGTAAAAACCAACCCAACAAACGTACCCCACTAAATGAACGCGGGTGCTTCCGGTTATATACGCAGATCTCGCCTGAAATGTACATGAAGTTTTCTTTGCGCTAGACAACGGGGAGATGTATGACAAGCGCCAGCTGTTCACGAGGTTCGAACGGTTATGACTATTTAAACCACGTGGTTTCCGAAGCCTCAGCGTGACTCCCTGACCCCGGTGTTATAAAGAAGGAGGAGGTGTTAATAATAAAGAGGCGGCTCGCACGGGCACGGGCATAACTCGCTCCTCGCGTTCGTGGCAGTGGCTCGTGTTCTGCCCCGGAAATCGGGTGACTGACTGTGTGGCTCCTTTTCTCCGTCGCTTTCAGTGACACCCGGTGCAGAAGGCTCTACTTGGGTTCGTTATCTCGCTGCACCGCCTAATTCCGGCAGTCGCATCGACCGTTAGCGAGCTACGACGACAAGGCGAGCCCATAAAGTGCTCTGCACTTAAAATGCGACCTGTCCGAATCACTATAGCGGTTGCAAGCTACGAAGTCTGAACCTCGCACACTTCAATTGATTGTGGGGTTTAACGCGCCGACGCAACGCAGGCGATGGGGCGCGCCGTAGTGGAGGGCTCCGGATTAATTTTGACCACCTGGGGATCTTTAACGTGCGCCGAAATCTCGTACACACGGGCGTTTTTGCTTTTCGCCTCCATCAGAAAAGCGGCCGCCGCGGCCGGGAATCGAACCCGCGACCTCGCACACTTCAAGCGCATAGACATATTTGAATCGCTGGGCAGAGAGCTTCACCTTATACATCACCGCAAGCAAGCGAGATAAAAATCCCCGCCCATCTCCACTGACGTGAAACCTGGGGAGGGGCGAAGCATGCAGTGTATGAGTGTAATCTTGGCGCCTTGGCGTTTTTGCCTGCGTAGATGAAACCGTTGGGGGGTAGAGGTATCTAGCTTTGCCGTAAAAGTCTCTTGTCTTTAAAGCACGAATCTCTCTATCGCGAGGCGTAAACGAGTGTCCCGGTGTTTTTTTAGTGCGCGTTGCGTTCTAGCGCGAGGCGCAAATGGGTTTCCCGGTGTTTTTGTACAGTGACTACATGAAACGACGATTGCGACGACGATTACTTCTACGACGTCGACAGGAGACGGTAACAGCCCCAGCCGCTAAGGGGCTTCGCCCCTAAAATAAACCTCTTGCCTAGCCCCGCTATCTTTCTTTACCTTGATGCAAAAATCCAGGGCCATCTCCACTAACGTGAAACCTAGGGAGGGGCGAAGCGTGCCGTGTATAAGTGTGTTCTTGGCACATTGGCGTTTTTGCCGACGGAGATGAAACCGTTAGGGTTTCGTCTTGTCTTTGTCTCTTGTTCTTTGTCTCTAGTTCTTTGTCTCTTGTCTTGTCTTATATTTGTCTTGACTTGTCTTGTCTTATCTAAGTTATCTTTCAAGCACGAAGCTCTCTAGCGCGTGGCGTAAACTAGTGTTCCTGTGTTCTTTTAGAACCCTTTACTTTCCAGCGCGAGGCGTAAATGAGGTTCCCGGTGTTTTAGTAACGTGACTACATGAAACGAACGGCGATTATATCGAAGGACACGCCAACAGCCCCAGCCCCTAAGGGGCTTCGCCCTAAAATAAAGCACACGAATAAACGCGAATATTGATTACAGGAAATCTGTGCCCGTAATCTCAACCTCGTGTACACACTCTCAAACCAACCAAAGTGTTACACACCTACATTGTAGTACATACGACAATGCGGTATTGGAGGACGTTATAAAAGCAGGAATAAATGCTGCTTTTGGATAATATTCAGTGGTTGGCGCAGCCAAGCGTCTGCATATTTTTTAAACATAAAGCGAAAGTAACGTTAAGGTCCACCAGTCTCACAAAAGTATATTGAAGATATCATCAGGAACATGAATTATTAGCACGTGGGACTTACGTTTGTGTGTGTGTGTGTGAGGGGGGAGAGGGGTTGAAAAGCGCGTTACGCCCTTGCCATTCATGCTTAATAATCACAGTACCGTCTAATTTTATACGCTGTCCTTCGCACACACAAATGCAAAAAAAAAAACGTAAACGTAAAACACGTGTTGGCTTTCAATTTGAAGAAAAGCGACCGCCATAGACGCGGAACCTCTCCGAGAAATAGGCGAGAAGTTGTCGTATTCAATAAAGCATTTTCTCAGTCCAGATACAATGGGGGACTACATTACTCCAAATCAAGTAATACATACGAGAAAATGTCCTGACCAGCATAATGTCCTCGGTGTTGTTAGGAAGCGATCTGGCAGCTTTTACCGTGCGAATCTACCCCCCCTCCCCCACTGCCCGCAAAACCATGCAAAATGCATAGTTTCTGAGGGGCCCAAGACAGTTAAAAAGGATAAACGTTTCCTCGTCACACTCAGCTGATTCTTCGCTTTAGAAAAGACGCCGCATCACGTGTAAAGGGTGCGATAACAGCGGCGGCAGACACTATAGCATGGCAACCAAGGAAACGGGAAAAGCGTAGCCTTCTCCGCTCTAGAAATGGCATATCTCTACATTCCATGGAAGTCCTGTGGTTCAGCCACGCAATGGTGCACTCGATTGACCTACCCGTGCAGCCAAAGATTAAATTTCGCTGCCTGACGATACCAGCCACGGCCGGACGATAGAGGAGCGGCGGGCGCGCACTTTCAAAGTGCGCGCCCGCTGCTCCTCTATAGTCCAGCCGTGGTCAAGCATACAATTTCGCTCAAAGGGTTTTTGCACGCGGTGGCATCACCCAACGAAGGCATGACGTTCTCATTGCTCAGTGGCACAGTGCAGATCGCAATTTTGTGTCAAATGAAATGCACTTTGCCGTCAACCGAAGAAGTGCTTTGTTGGCGTCCTGGATTGGTAATTTGTGTGCATTGCAGTCAAGCTAAACCACGGGATTTCTTCAGGCGTATACGCCATGCCAACAAAGACAATCTTGTTTACTAATAGCATCGTTATCCATTCTCTGTATGTGTGATATTGCAGGGCATGCGTATTACAAACTGTTACCCGGCGTTGTGAGTCCTAAAGGGCGTTTTCTGTAAAAAGCTGTGGACACGGGAGCACAGAAGGCATTTCTCTTCTTTTGGGAGCGACGGCGGCGTACAAGACTGTGCTGCAGGGTTCGCCCAGAATAATCCGGGGAAGACACGATAAGAAGGGGGTATAAAAAAAAGCTCCTGTCTTTTTTTTTTTTTAAAGGCGAGCGTGAAGGGGCTATCATTTCCCTCCGGAGATGTCTTGAGCTGTCAGTTGGCCACACGCCGACGTCGCCGTGTGCTCCCGTCCGCCTCGAGAGCTCGCTCGTTTGCGCCGGGCCGCTGGACAGGCGGGAAAAGCTTCCGCTCGCGTTGATGGAAAGGAGCCTGGTTCAGACAGCTGTACGACGTGTTGTAAGGAGTTCACGGCTAACATAGCCGCGGACAGAGTGAAGACGACGAGAACGAAGGCGACGGCAGCTTTCTTTTGCAGACACGCCTGGCATTTTCCCGATTGACGCAAATAACGAAAAACTTTCTGTATTGTTTGCTCCGTTTCCGCCCTTTGCCTACGTCCAAATTGTGTAATGTGATAGTCTAAATTCAACAGGAAAAGACAGAATGGCTTAAATGTTACAATCCTTTATACCATCAAATATTGCTCTTCTTCTAAGTTAAGTATACTTTCTGTACTTTTCAGAGGTACAAACAATTTCGAAGCTAGCTCAGGTGAGATTTCCCGTCATTCAGCGAGGTTTCCCTTCAGGCTAAACTTGCGATAAACTTTAGATTTACAGCGGTGAAAGGTTTCCGGGCCTATTTTATTTTATGCGTATGTTAAAGGGGAAATACGCAACTTAGCCAAACATTTACTCCGGGTTGGTTGTGTGATCCGACTCAAATAATCCTTACCTGAAAAATTAGGCACGCGTCCCGACTTTGTTTCTTTATAAATTACGAAAAATTACAAGATGTCTGTTGGAGGGTTGCTCAGGTCTGTGAAGCATATGTTTAATCCATTATGTAAAAAGGTATATGTAACCGTACGTCTGTATCCTTCGTTTAAATCAGTATATAATATTATTACGCAAATTAACGCCGCCTAATAATCCCACCGCCTGTCCTAGCCAGAAGAGAACGCTTAACGGAAAAAAAAATCGTTAGTTTGAGTAATGATGATGAGGCTTGTTGTTTATGGCGCAAGGACAACTAGGGCAAAAGCGCAAAAACAGTGGTTATAGATGAGAGATGAAGAGGTTAACACCAGGTTAGCGCACGGGTTATTTATTTTTCAGCGAAGTTAGCTTTCACCGGGGTCATCATACATACCGTGAAATGAGGCGTGACAGCATCGCACGATGCCCTCCTGGAAGGGAGCCAGCCAGTATGTTCAGCCGCACGCGCAGTTGCCGGATCGGCGGAGGAGCTCATTAAGTGGCCCAACGAGCATTCAAGAGGCCTTCCAGTGTGCCGTTAGACATGATACCGCGAATTGGGTCGGGCGTGATGGTCACTATGGGGTGAAAGGAGCGAATCGTAATATATGTAGACAGTCAATGTTCCCCGAATCCATGTCGTGGATATTTTCAATGGGCGTGCGGGTATGATTGTGCCTTTGGTGTTTTTACTACGGTATTTCTAAGAAAAATAGGAGAAGGTTCTGGGTGTTCATTTCGCATAAACACATTCTAAATTAAAAAGCCAGAAAATACCCCTCCGAGACTTGCGATGAAATCCGCTGAATTTCGGATATCGGCGGAACTACGTAAAGAGCTTTAACAACGCAAGATCGATTATTTCTCTAGTTGCAACAAGTGCCTATCTATCGCACGTCTGTAGGTAAATAATTATGTATTTCCAAGCTTCTATCCTTCCCCACATATCTGTGTTAGCGGTACAATGGTAACACTTCCAGAAGTGAGGTTACTTACGCTTATGTTTTTCACGTCTGCGGTGAAACGTTTGCAGTTTTTGCCTTGCTAATAGCAGAAACTGTTGACGTTGGAGCTTCTGTAGTGGGGCCTCCACGTGGCCTGTTTACCAGTGCAGCTCTTAAAGTCACGTGAGGTACAGGTTCGCATAGGTTAGGTAAAAGAGTTACATCAACATTGTAAGTTACATGAACACTTGTGCGCATCAGGGGCGGTGCTTTAAGTTATCTTCTATCGTAGAGGTGGTGTGGTCGAATTACAGTTTTCATTTCTTCCATTGGCGGATCGCGATGACAGCGCAGAGTCCTGAAAACCTTCACAAATGAACCAATTTCGCTGCAAAAAATGAAACTCCCAGCATCGCAAGGAAGCAAGCGACGACTGCGCAGAATATTCAGTTACCTGCTGTGACATGGTCTCGTTTTGCTGCCGAAGCATCGAAATAAAAGACGGAACGGTTCAGCCACACTCAACACGCGAAATGTTGAAAACAGTTTAAAAGATGCAAGAAAAATGTTTGCGTTCTTTCTGTGGTCAGACGTGTGTTCTTCCAACTCACAGCGAGCACTTCTGCAAGCATTACGGATACGTTTTTGCGAAGATATCAAATGCAACTAAAAATAACATGCTAATAGAAACCAAAGAGATATAGTGTCGACGGAACCAGGTGGTGCAGTTAAAGCAGATTTGTAATTTCTGTTTTATTTTTAAGCTGCCCTGTTCCCTTGTCTTATGTTTCTTGCTTCCTTTGTTTTCGCTTTCCTCTTGCTAGCACTCACGACAACATCTCGTTCGCAATTCCTTTTTTTTTTCAGGCAGAAAAATACACAAAAAGAGAAAATGCTTTAACCACTACCATTTTCAACGACCGTCCTCGCCAGCACAATCAGCAGAGACACTGCACAGAGGGGCCAGAGTATATTATCGGGCACTTCTGAGAATGCAGCAGCTGTGCCTTCGAGAGTAGGCGCAAATGTAAGCAAGTCAAATCCATATCCAAAAGCAAACTTTCTGAGGAAGCAGTTCGAAAACGTGATGGGATGACGCTAACTCTAGAGGGAGGGGTGGCAATAAGTGTGTTCTAGCAAGCCGAAGCAGTGGTAGTGGTAGAAGGAGCACGCAGTGGGTGCCGAGCGAAAATTCGTAGGCAAGCGCGTCGCAGATATTGCGTTAGACGGAGCTTCGGGACTCGGGGGAGCGGCGGGCAAATTGAAATGACTCTGCAATCTGATTGGGACTTCCGGGCAACGCGTGCGTCCGTCCTGTTGAAGGCAGAGGAAAAGAAAGAATAAATTCGGTCTTGGAGCTCAAACTGAATATTGTAAGGGAGAGGAAATATGTAGGAAGAGGGATGCTTGGGGAGCTCATTGGCTGGCGGAACCAATTTTCGTAGGGGATAACGGGGGTCTTGAGAGGAAAAAAAGCGTCAGCCTGTTGCTCTAGAACCTGTCGATTGGTGCAAAGGATATTTTGTACCCATATAACAGGCCGGTGTGAAGTCCCAGGATGTCATTAGGTGTGGGCCGGGTGGGACAATAGATAAAGCATTTCAGGAAATAATTGATATTTTTACATTTCTGCTGTTACTTTGTGCGCTCAGAGCTCCAATTTACGTGTTAGCGTTACGTCAAGATCAGCCTGGCAGCGTGATTCTTTGCGCGAGAGGAAGTACCCATTGGGCTAACGGAAGAGCCAACGCCAAACGGTTTACCTGCCAGGATCAATGAAAATTATTTTTTGAAGCGGGCAAAAATTTTGTAAGCGATCGCCCAAATTTTAAATACGACCTGACTGGGCAGAGGGGACCTGTATAACGCATTCTGTGAGCTACGTGGTACAGGTCTACACATAGGTTAGTCAAGAGCTTGGTAAAGAGCTCCGGCTTTGTAAGGAGAATCGGAACAACGAAGCATTTCGTCAACCACCCAAGAACACTGCAAACAGAATGCAGCGTGCTCGATCCAGCGGAAAGGCTAATTGCACAGGTGCTCTGCGCAAAATGCGGCGCTCCATCTGTGTACTCATGAAAAGCTTCGTAGAGGCCCTAATTAGCCTAACAAGATCCCCGGTATTCCGGAGCACTACCTCGGGGTGACCCTGTTTCCACGGTCTCAATTTGCAACTTCCGCTTTTATGTTCGTGTCCTTTTAAAGACGTCTCGATCTTATTCGGGACAGAAGTTGTATGTACGAAATTGTAATCCAAATGCTCGGATTTGTTGTTTTCTATAATTCTTATACAGGATTTCTATTTATTGGTCGCCTTTTGCGAGAAAATAACACTGCGCTTTTTTTTCTACCAGTAATAATTTCATTGCAGAAAGCCCATTCATTCCAGGAAGCTCGTGACCGATGAAAAACTCCACATTTAGATCATGGAGGTTTTCAGGAGTTAATGGTCCTCACTATTCAACGGTATATTAACGTTTAATTTATGCTGACCAAAATGGGGCTGTGAAGGCATGCGTTTAGCGGGTATTCGATTATTTTAATCAAAGTTGCACCGCCAGAAGCCTAGAGTGACAATAGGCCACAGCATAGGGTTCGTAAATCGCCTCGTCGGGAAACCGGCAAAATCAAGAAGGCGCTGAAGAGGTCATGACGAGACAGAAGCGGAGAAAATAAAACTATTATTATCCGCAGGTTTTTTCACCGGTTATGGGCTGTTCGATGACGGTTATGATAATGTGCATAATTATCCTAATAACCTTCAACAATATTTAGACTGAATTAGCCCCCATGGCTGCCATCCAACTCACTTATCCTTTTCGTTTCGTTGCCTTCTAGTAAGACATTTTTGTTAGAACCGCACCTCGGCCTTAACCTGTTATTACCGGTTGCCTCGCCTTACACCAATTGTAAGCCGCGCAACCAGAAGAAAGAATCGGTAGCTGCAACGCCCGCGCTCAGGCGGAATCTACACATTGATTTTAACATATGGAACAAGTGGCATCATACACCTAACTTTCAGTAAAGTGCTGACTGCCCCGATTCCTCCCGTTTATGCCGGTGATCACCGCTCGCCTGAGGCCGTCCATTTACACCCGTATTTACTAAAGGAAGGCAAGTATTTTGATTGCAATAAAAATGTCATCACATTAGGTACTTTGTTGAAAAACACGCGGAGTTGCCGCAGGTAATTTGTTTCTGAAGAAATTTCCCGTGCACTGGTCTTTATGACCTCTCGTTTTGTTTTTGTGCCATAGCTGCAACTTTCTTTCGAAAACCCCGGCATGTGTAAAAGTTCTTCTGCGCCTTCCTTATAAGCATACTAGCAAAAGCGAGAGCAAAAATTGCTCTCGAGGGATGAAGGGAGTCACGATTGTGCTAGGGCATGGGAAACACGGTCTTGCTAGGATGTGGCTAGACCAGCTTCCTAGCAATGAACAAGTGAAGTTTCTGGAGTTACAGAGTGAGTGTATTTTGTTGATTTCCTTATTTTGAGTGGCCTTGCTGTAGATCAGGATGGAGTGTGGACTTTGTCCTTTCACTGCTTTCGGTTGACGCCGATTTATTGCTTGCTTGTGACAAATTGTATTAATGGGGTCACCATCATGATTATTATTATTGCGGGGGCTGCGGCATAGTCAAGCTGTCATGACAGGTTTTATGCAGTTGCTCTCTCTCTCTCTCTCTCCTTCTTCTATCTCTCTCTCTCTCTCTCTCTCTCTCTCTCTCTCTCTCTCTCTCTCTCTCTCTCTCTCTCTCTCTCTCTCTCTCTCTCTCTCTGTCTCTGTATCTTTTGAGGAAGAAATAAATATTACCAATATTGTTATTATTACATCGTGAAAACAGCCCCCTCCTCTTCCTCTCCCCTCCGGGAAAGGCTGCTACCGAAAGGCATTAAAAAAAGACCTATTGACGAGTTTTCTTCCTCACCCCAAGTAAGGCGAAATGATGTAACCTTAACCTGATGTAATGTAACCCGGGTTTCCCTTAGGCATGAAGTTTCATTACAACACCCCGCTGAAGCCTTTTCGTCTGGATAGTGTTGGATTAAGGCGCAATATTTCAAAGGCTAGCAGCAAGCGAAGTGTGGCAGAAGTAACGACAAAAACGAGGCGGCCATTGCCATAGCCGATGAGCCAGGCTTTCCACCACACTGAGATATGTAGAGGAAAAGCACAAAAAGTGCTATTCGCAAAGGTGCGCTTCGAATATGTCCAAAAAACTAGAATATAAAATTGGATATCTGTTCTCACTCCGTTGTTTTACGCCACATAAATGGTTAACAAAAATAGAGAACAATTTCGAAATCTTAAGGTTTATGCGGGGCACGGAATGAGCTGAAACTGAAACCTGAGCGCCGCTCTACACTGGCACTTCTCAGGCTTTGGTTGTTTTGACTCGGCCTCGTTTTCGGGCAAGCGCAAAGTAGTTTTTTGGGGTGAGTAAACGAGGTCGATGCTTCAAGGCCTCTCAAAAAGAAACATCCCCCTCGCGAGGGGCCCGAGGGGCAGAGCATTTCCGCGGGGGGCGCGCCTGGAAGTCGTATGGATTACGTATTGGTTGTTGTTGTTGTAATTGTTGTCTTCCAGCGTAGACATTGTCGATGAAGTCGATGGTGAAACGTGAAACGTGCCGTGAACCCCCTGCCGCGGCTATGACGCAACGTGAGGCGGCTATGACGCAACACAATCCAACACAATCCACTTTAATCCAATCCAATCCAAATCCAAACCAATCCAAGCCAAGCCAAGCCAATCCAATTGAATCCAATCCAATGCCCCTCGCGAGAGAGTGTTATGCGCCGAAATCGCGCCACCACACGAACGCGTGATGTTGACGTCACGATCACGCCACAGATGTTAGAGGAGTACTGACACGAAATTTCAAAGCTGAGATAACTATGTAAAACGCTTCCTTTTTATTAGGAGATATCTCCCAGCAAGTTTTCAACAGGCAAACCGTTCAGCGAAACATATTTAAAATCATTTTAATCTTCGCCCGCACGAGAAAGGCCAGAGCGGGTCGACGTGACATCATCTGCTACGTGCCCCAAACTGTGGACGTCGGGGCTCCCGTGACGAAGCCGACGCGCTGGCTGTGGTTGGCGCGCGCTGCTCGGGCGTGTCTACACGTCATGGTTTTGGGACTGACGTCATGCTGCCCGGGCCTGTGGGGACGGCGAAGACCTCGGCCGGTCTGGGCGCGCGCGTGCGCTCGCTCGCGCGCGCTTCCAGAGAGGCAGCGATACGGCAAGAATGGTGACGCCATGTGATACATGCTGTCATGGCGGCCGCTCGGCGTTTTTTTTTGTCTCGGCGTTTTTTTTTTTTAAATGCTCTGCATTTGTTCAGAGCATTTCAGTAACTCACGATGTCACCCGCGTTGACGTCCGTAGTCCGCATCGCTCCCCCTACACTATATAAAAAAATAATACTTACCGGCGCCAGGTTTCGATCCCACGACTCTGCGGGCGGAACGCAAGGTACATGGTGCTCTAGCCACTGCGCCACAAAGCCGACACAAAATGGAAGCTTACGAACGCGCCTTATATCCTTGACTCATTCAACCGTCGGCCGCAGGTGTGCCCTCTCCCCCGCGTCCTCCTTGCCTTCTCTCTGCCCGCAACACCCTCTCCTCTCTCGCCGCGTTCGTTTCGGGCGCACATCAGCGGTGGGGACGTGCCCCACACACCTCTCTCGCCGCGTTGGGTTCGCGCTGAGCAACAGTCGGTTCGGCGCGCAAGAACAGGTGGGGGGCGCTCGAATCGCGCTCTCTCGCCGCGGTCGGTTCGCGCTTAAACCACATATGTAGTTCCCGCGCGCTCCGCTCGCTAAAGGAGTACTGACACGAAATTTTTATGTTACGTTTTTTTCGCTGCTATGCGTGCCTACCAGCCCACTAATCATAGAATGACAGATTAGACGGTCGAGCGCAGCGTAAACATTCATTTATGGCGTCGTTTATTCGTGCCAGTTTGCGTTTCGACAAAAAAAAACGCCGAGCGGCCGCCATGACAGCATGTATCACAGTGGCGTCACCATTCTTGCCGTATCAGCTCCGCCTCTCTGGAAGCGCGCGCGAGCGAGCGCACGCGCGCGCGCCAGACCGGCCGAGGTCTTCGCCAGTCCCCCACAGGCCGGGCAGCATGACGTCAGTCCCAAAACCATGACGTGTAGACACGCCCGAGCAGCGCGCGCCAACCACAGCCAGCGCGTCGGCTTCGTCACGGAGCCCCGACGTCCGACAGTTTGGGGCACGTAGCAGATGATGTCACGTCGACCGCTCTGGCCTTTCTCGTGCGGGCGAAGATTAAAATGGATTTTAAATATGTTTCGCTGAACGGTTGCTGTTGAAACTTGCTGGGGAGATATCTCCTAATAAAAAGGAAGCGTTTTACATAGTATCTCAGCTTTGGAAATTTCGTGTCAGTACTCCTCTAACATCTGGGCGTGATAGTGGACGTAACATCCACGCGTTCGTGTGGTGGCGCGATTTCGGCGCTTATAACACTCTCTCGCGAGGGCATTGATTGGATTCAATTGGATTGGCTGGCTTGGCTTGGATTGGTATTGGAATTTGGATTGGATTGGATTAAAGTGGATTGTGTTGGATTGTGTTGCTTCATAGCCGCCTCACGTTTGCGTCATAGCCGCGGCAGGGGGGTTCACGGCACGTTTCACGTTTCACCATCGACTTCATCGACAATGTCTACGCTGGAAGACAACAATTACAACAACAACAACCAATACGTAATCCATACGACTTCCAGGCGCGCCCCCCGCGGAAATGCTCTGCCCCTCGGGCCCCTCGCGAGGGGGATGTTTCTTTTTGAGAGGCCTTGAAAGCATCGACCTCGTTTACTTCACCCCAAAAAACTACTTTGCGCTTGCCCGAAAACGAGGCCGAGTCAAAACAACCAAAGCCTGAGAAGTGCCAGTGTAGAGGCGGCGCTCAGGTTTCAGTTTCAGCTCATTCCGTGCCCCGCATAAACCTTAAGATTTCGAAATTGTTCTCTATTTTTGTAACCATTTATGTGGCGTAAAACAACGGAGTGAGAACAGATATCCAATTTTATATTCTAGTTTTTTGGACATATTCGAAGCGCACCTTGCGAATAGCACTTTTTGTGCTTTTCCCTCTACATATCTCAGTGTGGTGGAAGCCTGGCTCATCGGCTATGGCAATGGCCCGCCTCGTTTTTGTCGTTACTTCTGCCACACTTCGCTTGCTGCTAGCCTTTGAAATATTGCGCCTTAATCCAACACTATCCAGACGAAAAGGCTTCAGCGGGGTGTTGTAATGAAACTTCATGCCTAAGGGAAACCCGGGTTACATTACATCAGGTTAAGGTTACATCATTTCGCCTTACTTGGGGTGAGGAAGAAAACTCGTCAATAGGTCTTTTTTAATGCCTTTCGGTAGCAGCCTTTCCCGGAGGGGAGAGGAAGAGGAGGGGGCTGTTTTCACGATGTAATAATAACAATATTGGTAATATTTATTTCTCCTCAGAGAAGAGAGAGAGAGAGAGAGAGAGAGAGAGAGAGAGAGAGAGAGAGAGAGAGAGCAACTGCATAAAACCTGTCATGACAGCTTGACTATGCCGCAGCCCCCGCAATAATAATAATCATGATGGTGACCCCATTAATACAATTTGTCACAAGCAAGCAATAAATCGGCGTCAACCGAAAGCAGTGAAAGGACAAAGTCCACACTCCATCCTGATCTACAGCAAGGCCACTCAAAATAAGGAAATCAACAAAATACACTCACTCTGTAACTCCAGAAACTTCACTTGTTCATTGCTAGGAAGCTGGTCTAGCCACATCCTAGCAAGACCGTGTTTCCCATGCCCTAGCACAATCGTGACTCCCTTCATCTCTCGAGAGCAATTATTTCGACATCTGAGGAGGCTCGAGGCGAGATATTAATTACCATTGTCCCGGATTGCTGTGGTGGAGCCCGCTAATTTCGCTTTGAACCAAAGAACGCCACCAGCCAATCACACCAGAGCAGGAGCTGCTAGTTTAAAACACGACCGAACAGCAAGCTTCAATGAAAACACGGGAAACTCACTTGCGTGAGTGGCTGGCAATTACTTCATGCCTCCGGGGTAAAAAAGGCCCAGTGGTAGCAAACCCTTGCATGCCGATGGCGTCGGTCTATTGAGACAGCCGTCGTTGATCTCTTCTTTTTTTAAACCTCTTGAGATCACCCCAGCCTCATTCTGATTATCTTCTATTTAGCCTTCCTTTTGCCTTTTAATTTTTCTTGGTTATCGTTTTAACAAGTCTCAAATGGAAGTTGTTACAGCGCTTTCGTGCTTCTGAAATCAGTCCAGATTGGAGTGATTTTGATTTTGATCTTTGATCTTCGAATTGAGATTTTGTTTTAGCTTGAATGATTTAAAATTATTTGGGGCTGCCGTCCCTTTACAGGGTGGGAGTGAATGGTGATATGTTGGCGCTGCAGAAAAGATTTCCGTGGGCAATTTTTCCTGCCGAAAGTGCCACATCGCTTCCGTTAATACAGCAGTGACCGTAGATGCAACGTTAGAGGGTGATGCAGTTGCTAGTTTTGAGTCAAGCGGCGTCTAGTAAAAGTACTTGGTATTATTGTTATGTCTGGTGGAAGTTTGCAATCTGCAAGTGCCACCGTGCGAAACTTTTGGCGCCTACGCAAGCCCTAGTTCTCATAGGCGATAAACAGTCGTGTTGATGATAATGTTACGTTTTTGCAGATATAAATTATTTTACATACAAGGGTGAGGAACAGAGGAACATATTATGAACGCGTATTAGTTATTTCGAGTAAAAGAGTTCAGCTGTTTACAACACCGAGGTTTTTTTAACGCCCCAGCAATCACCGATGAACAGATGCATCTCCATGGGCGTACTTGATCGAAGGGGAAGCTTTGCATTAGTCTGTGGAAGAAAACGAACGCAATGTCAGGTTGCTGAAGATCCGGCAGCTCAACTTTCTCCTATTTGCAATGTTATTCTTGTATGTTATATATAGACTTTCTTACAGAATACCAAGTCGTCAGCGTGCGAAGGCATTTCTGACACCTTTGAAATTAATCTACCAAACCTCAATACAGTCCTCATACGCTGCTGCAAGTATTTAGTTATCCTGGGAGACCGGTCTCTTCTCTTCTTGGATTTTTGCGTAAAACAGGTGCAATGATGTACCTTTAAAACTTCCTGTTATGCCGTACGGCAATCTCTCGCAATTACAAAATTCCCCGCATTTCCCCGAGGGGAAGAATGTGAAAGTGCGAATGCACGAGTTGAATTTGCGCGGTTCGGTAATGTTCGCGAAAGAGAGATCACACACACACACACAACTACAAAGAAAGAAAGATGCATTTATTCACAGACACCTATTTGTGTTGTCGTTGTACTTGATTGCTAGAGCGGATCTCAGCTTTGAAATTTCGTGTCAGTACTCCTTTAAGCGGGTGCATTAGCCCTTCTCACGCCCGATTCTTGACCAATCCCCCACGTGGGTATGTGCCATGTCAGCGGCCAGGCAGCGCGCGCACATCTCCCCCCGTTTCCAAGGAAGACGAGGAGATTCCGGGCCAATCCCCCACGTGGGTATGTGCCATGTCAGCGGCCAGGCAGCGCGCGCCCATCTCCCCCCGTTGCCAAGGAAGACGAGGAGCGCGCGCACCCGCAGCTGTTGCTATGCGGACGGCGGCGGACGCTTCAGGCTCGCTTAAGAAGTGCATTCGCACTTAAAAAAAAGTATTGGGTGATCACAAGCACAAAAAATACTATACCCTTTGACAGTTGGTGAACCTATTGGAAACAAGCAGACGGAAGCAGGTTTTTTTTTTTTTTATATCTAAACCAAGAATTTTAGATGCATGTACATTAAAACATGCGCATCTGTTGAAACAAATTTAGAAGTTCAAACTACACAGGAGACTGCGTATGGGCAGTCCGCGTTTTTTGCGCCTCGCCCGTTCTACTCAATAAAGAAGTTATGCTAATTAGAAACAAATTACGCAGGCTACGGTATTCGTCCTGGTTAGATTTTTTCATACAGCAAAAAATATTTCATCTGGCGCAACTGGCAGAACAAACATGGCAGATACTGTAATTATTCGACTCGGGCAACTTTCGTACAACCTTTATAGTTCTAGAAAAGCAAGAGTATTTCCTCAGAGTTGCAGCGTTTTATTATTGAGGGTACATTTATCTACGTATCGAACGTCAAATAGCGTAATAGCGAATCGGCCGGGAAGTCAGGGGGGCAGAAAAGATGAACAACAAAGTCAAAGCCAGGTAACTGTCGCTTGATCCCGAAGGACGAAATAATGTGTTTCTACCTCTCCCTTTCTCGCCGCGTTTGTTACGTTTGTTACGAACACCGTCTGTATTTCCTTCCACAGGTTCAGGACGCCGGGTAATGAATTGTACTACCTGTCGTATTGCGCCATAGACCGTGGCATTCTCGGTCTGGGGATCCTGCACAGGTGGTGTACCATCCGTCTGTCGGACTGCCTGAGTGCGTATGCGAGCTAAGTGGGGCGTACACGAGCGTGGAAGACAAATGATTCCGTCCTCCCCCCGAGCGCGTGTTTCCTGCCATTTCGATGGATCGCTAGCCCGGTGCCAGCGATTTCCACCCACCCAATTCATTTACTTGCGCAGCCGCGTGGGTTGTATCTCTGATGGAGCCACGCGCGTCTGTTAGACTTAACTGATGAAGACGCTACAGGCACAACGGTGTAATATGCTACGATGTTAGGTGTATGTCGTATTGCAAACCCTAGTATCACCATAGAGTATCCGCACTCTCTTCTCCTATTGTTCGGTGCCGCCGCCATGATCATTGGTCAGGTCGCATCACGTGACATTTGCTTACACTGCGACGGTTCAAGGGCGCCGCCATTTTGTTGTGTATGCCTTTTAGTCTGTCAACTCAGGTAGACTTAGCTTGTCCTCCCTGCTCTGCGGCTGCGCGCGACTGACGTCGTTCCGAACGCGAATGAAAGATAACGCGTGTAGCAGCATTTCAGCAGCTGAAGTGTGTCCGAAGATGCCGTTTTGCTGCATCTTCGGCAGTGTTGTTAACAAAAGACCCGGTCGAAGTTAGAGGCGAGGCCATAGATGCGTCAATCTCGCAACAATGATAAACACCAAAATGGCCGCCGTTGCTGACTTGCGTGCCTCAGTGGCGGTACTCTGATACCTTATCTAGTGACACTAATAAACCCTTTCTGAAGTGAGACAGAACCCCTAACTTATAGGGGCTCTGCAGCACTTCCGATAAATGCTTTAACTATTTCCTTCACGTCTAGAAGCACTGCGATAGCTAGTTACTGCCAGCACATAGTGGCACTGCGTGCTTAGCTTGTCGCAGCAGATACGCCTTCTGTTTCTGCTTTGCTTTCGGGGCTTTCTTTTTAAAGTGGCTATCGAGTGCGTTCATTGCTGCAACTGAAAGAAAACCCGCAATAGCCGCTATTTCACTGTAATGACGTAATTGCACCGGTCGAAGAACGCCAAGACCGGGAAAGAGAGAAAAATCTTTTGAGCAAGTTTCTGAGTTATCTGATGGGCATAGAGCTGCAATTTCTGGCTGAGGTAACTTGGGATTCCATTAGCTAAGTTCTGAATGTGTTGATTTACTACCGTCTTCAAGGATTTAAGATTACAAAAAAGTTGAAAAAAGTGTTTAAGGGTTTCTTTAACAGCGCTGTCACTGTAAAAATAGTACGGAGGTTTATTTGAAACGAATTATGGTACGCAGGTTTATCTGAAACAAATTCAGAAGAGAAGTGGCATGAAATACAACGCTTGTAGATATTTTTTGCTGTTTTTTTTTTCCTTTCTTTTGCGGATCATCGGATAAATTTTGATGCACAACGCGGGCTCTAAAAAGTGCAGCAGGCTTCGCTACCCGACGGTAGCATCCCGACCAGCTAAGGGGGCCCATGCAAAATACATCTCCAGCGATCGGAGTTGCGCGAGTTTACGAGCAAGCGAAGTCAGCGTAGAAGGAGGACTCCGAAACAGGAATATCCGATCGATTTCAAGCTATAAATAAGCTGTAAGACTTGCATGCGAAGGGGGTATTATGGGGCTCTGGCTTCAGCACAGGTAATACAGGATTGCCCGTATTCCGTTGCATACTATGCTGTTTCGTGAAGATTACTTCGCCTATTCGCCTTTCGCTGTCAAAATATCGAGACGACATAAACAAATCGAAGGGGAAACAACCTCGGGATAACAAAAGAAACGAGAGACAAGAAAGAGGCAACAGAGAAATGTATGGAAGCAAAGTGGGTGCAACGATAGAGTGCCCTCACGCTGCCCTAGGTGCTGTTGGTAATCAAATTGCGAAGGGTTCTGTCCCGGAGATACCTTTATCAAATATGCATTTGGAGAAGTACGGGAAGAAAAATAACGACACTCTCACTCGCCTAGGAGAAAAGTTGCTTCAGTCGAAAAGACGTGGTTCGATCCACTATTTGGGGCGTCTTAGTTGTTGCGAGGTGACGTGTGCGGGGAAAGTGCACCACGTGGGAAGTAAAAAGGAAAATAACATAGCTTGCCGAAAAATATTCTTTCATAAAAGGACAAAACTTTCCAACAAGGCTGATCAGAGAAGACAAAAAAAACTGCAAGTTGTAGGTCGAATAAATGTTTCAAGGATGGATGGAACATTTCGAAGATGGCGCGTAGATGGTTGAATCAAAAGTAGACAAGCCTGTAAGCAAGCACGAAACGAAGACGCAGGAACCGATATTCAAAATATTCGGCATAAAAGTCGGTAAAAGCTAGGCGACTGCGAAATCGACCGAGAAATTGAAAGTTGAAAGAAGAGTACGAACCTTTTCCCCGAACAGCCTTTACGCGGGCACGCACTCGCGATCCCCACTGAACATACGCTCCATTCGAGCGCGAGCGTTGTGCGAGTAAGACGACACGCAAGCCGGCGGAGTTTTATTCTCGTAGACGGGTACGAGATTGGGAGATAAACTATGCCCGGTCACGAACTAATCGATCCTTCTGTAGAGAGCAAATTGCAGCATTTCTCTTACCGAATTTCGCGCCCATTTTCTGAATTGTGGAGCCCCATTTTAATTTATCGCTTCTTAAACTCATTTTATTCTTTTAAACGCTACTTAGAGCCTTTCATCTATGCGGTAGACTTGCCTGCTCAAGGAATGTGGCCTTGGCATCTTACTTCATTCGTACTTCTGAGTATACTTCGGTATTTGGAAGGTATTTGAACGGCATAGACATAGCCCTTCGTTTTTAACGCAGTAGCAAAGGGGAATGAAGCAACTCTCACTTAATTACTGAATTAATTACATACAACAAAGGAGTTTTTGCTATTTACCTAGTTACATTATTTACAAATTGCTTAAAAACATGAGTAAATTACTTCTGATAAACGTGGTTTGTTTTAAAGTTATCAATAGTCCATAGTTCGTCGGCAGCTTTCACACATCTGTATTACTCGTGTTCGTTACTTCAGTCCAATTGTCGTCCTGTTATTGAATGTCTTGCGTTGCGTTAACTTCGCTTTCCCGAAGCATTTGTACCAGCTAGCCCAGATTTGGCCACACTGCTGAAATTAAGGTGCCTTTCGCCGACACCCACGACTGTCGTATGCAGCGCAAAGTAGCTTCGGTGGCCATGTTCTCTTTTTCCAGTCGTAAAAGTCGCCTCATGAATTCAACCTTACCAAACAAGCACACAAATAAAGAATGCAGTACTCCCACTTTACGTGCCACGAACCTGGCAAACCGGCCTCGACACGGCACATTGAAGCATTAGAAATTGATTTGAAGGGGCATTCTCTGTCGGTTTTAGAGTCAGTGTACACTAAGTGTAACATGCATAGAGTTTGCGAGGCTGCTCGTGTCACCGATTATTTACAGAAATATTTGCAGTTTGGAAAAACAACTATTACGAATACCGCTAAGGACGCTATTTTCTCTTTTGTAGTGATAGGAAGCGGTCAAACACCCCTCAGACCTAACTGAAGTTATTGCGGGAGCTTTAAGGCTGTGCTACTACGCATGGGGTTTGCAGCAGAGCCCAGCCGCTACGTACAGCCTTACGTAGGGGTCCTAAAGTGGGGAACAGGCAATGGTGTGTGCATGCCAGTTTCAATTATCAAAAAAACGTTTCACAATGTGTTTTGCGACCCGTCTCTTTTCTTGTGTACTGTCTTTGGTTTTTTGCGCTAAGCATATTTTTAAGTGAACCAACTATCCCCCCAACAAGTTTGTTAAATTGCGAGTAAAAGTATCCCCAGTGCTCGCCCAAATGATATAGACACGAGCAGCCTGTGCAATTGGCAACGTGTAGAGCGAGTGGGCTACCTTGGCGTTTCAGTCGCACGCGTGCTCCCGAAGACGATCGTTGAAGCGCCCGTTTGTCCCACATGACCGCTACAAGACACTGTGGTATCTCGTAGATAACCTCCCCAGCGCTCCCACGTACCGCCGACGCTCATTTTTTCGTAGTGGTCACGGCCAGGCTGGTTCTCCTTTCTCTTCGGATGGAAGCTCCTGTTCCTGGGGTGGTTTTCTCAGTCCTTTCAAGATTTTGTAGCCCACGCCGCAAAGTAGCGAATCAGGAAAGCCAGCCCTACGTAGACCGCTTGTTTGGGCGTCAAGGCTGCTCTGGATTCGATGATGGCAAGACCTTGACAGCGAGTTTTGTAATGCTGAATTAGCAATTCCTCGCTTTACAAGCTTCGAGTGCGCCGACATGAATGGCATGAAACCCTTTTGACTTCGCGGTTCATAGCTCCAACAAAGGTGATTGGCATTCAGGAACAACCTCATATCCAAAAACTTCACTTCGTCATGAGTGGGCACCTCCTTTGTTAGCACGAAGTAGCTAAAGGTTCTGGGAAAACAATCTCATAATGCCATCAAGATCGCTCCCCTGTTCTTTCGCAGACACCTTGTACAGGACGAGGAAGTCGTCGACGAAGCGAAACACTTTTAGTGCCGCGCTGTCCTCCAAAGCCGCGTCCAAAGCCCTGCTATGGCGGGCGAACACAAGGTCACTCAGTATAGGAGCGATAACAGAGCCGATGCACACACCCATTTTCTGAATGTAGAGGTGGTCCTCGAATTCTATGAACGTGGAGTTCAGGTAAAAAGAAAGCAACTCAATGAAGCTGCCCACACTAATGCCGCATTCATTTTGGAATCGGACGGCACCTACGCAGTCTATGCCTTCTTCAACAGCTTGACAAATGGAGGCGTGCGGCAGCGAGTAGTATAGATCCTTTAGACCAACTTAAAAGGCGCTCACCGCTTTTGGTTGCTCCATTTCTAGGAATGTTGAAACGTCCTGTGCCTTCCTAACTTAAAAAGGGTCATCGATCGGGAGCATGCCTAGAAACCGCTGCAAAAACAGTCCAACGGAGTGTTGCAAAGTGCCCCGCTCAGAGACGATCACCCTGAATGGGCATTCAGGCTTGTGTGTCTTGGCGGAAAAAAATACTGACAGACTAGCTTGCTGACTCTTCACTGACGCAGCGACCCTGTCTAAACCCATGTCCTTTCACCGCTTCAGTGCTGTCTTCCTTATTTTCAGTGGATCTACATCCGAAACATGGCTAAAATTGTCAACAATCGCTTCTCTTGCCTTCCCTGCGTAGGTTTCCGAGGACATGACGGCAAATCCACCCTCCTTGTCAGATAACAACAGCTTCATGTCTGCATCACGTAGCGAGGACACAACTTCCTTGGTGTGGACGGCACGTTTGGTTTTTGGCATGGACCTCAAGACATCCACTCCCTCACTCACGCATCTGTCGACATCTTCCGCGTTGGCTCTGGCGGCGGCTGTCCTAACCACGGATAACAGTTCTACTCTGTCGCGTTTTGGTTGCACGCAGAACTTGGGCCCCAGGCTTAAAGCCTTCTTAGCTTGCGGCGGTATGTCAGATGTGTCGAGGATGTGAACATCTTGGTGACCAGGAACTGCGCGTGGTTTCTTGGGGATTTGAGAAAAGATTTTTTTACACAAGAAGTCGGTTGCTAAGGAAGCAGACTGCAATGCGTTTCGAAGCCGCTTATCGCCTCCTCCGGGAGGTGCTTCTTGGAAGCAAGCCAACTTGAGGCAATCCTTGATGTAATCCGCTTGGTAGTTAGCTTCGCGCCTAAGCAACCGACACATCTTGGTCCCATTGTTGGCAGACGGAGGAAGTGGTCCTACCAACAAACCAACACCGAGTGGGACAAACTTCTGGCTGATGGAATTGGTGTAGAGGCGTGAACGGCAGTACGCCGAAGCCAGATGACTGATGTACATTGAAGAATTTTGGAGATGAAGCTGAAGGGAAACGGAAGAGAAGCCCGATGTAGAAGAAATTGACTGCAACACAGATTGAAGGCGGGCAGTTGGTACATAACTGAGTTATAAAACAGCGCGGGAAACAGGACTACAGAAAGGGCACATAGACAGGGCGCTGACTAACAACTGAGTTTATTGTCACTGAACGGGCAATAAATACGAAAAGAAAGAGACACGTGAAGAAAGAAATAACAACTAAAGAATACAAAAACAATCAGTTCCAAAAAGTACAGTAATCTTCATTACTAACACAATCGTAGCAACTAGCATGCCTTGTAACACAGCCCTACTCATCTACAGTATCACCAAGAAAGTGAATTTCTTTCCCAGTGAGAGCAATGGAGGGAGCGCTGACGCAATCCTGTTTCTGTAGCCCTGTTTCCCGCGCTGTTTTATAACTCAGTTACTTAGGTGAAAAAACGAATTAGGCGAAGTATGTCGGCGGCACGCCGGACTAGACTCGTCTAAGGAGCAGGCTTTGAAAGTTTTCTCCGCAGTAAAACGACCGGCTGCGACGAAGCTCTCCGTTCCGGAAAAGTCGAGCACTTACCCTGGTATTCTGAATTCTTCCTCCACTCGAGCCTCGAGTAGAGGAGATCCTTGAAATGGATTTCCCCATGCATAAGCATTGCGGAATCCTCCCCTCCACCGAGTGGAGGGAGCAAATGGAGTGGAGGAGGGACTCAGAATACGGCCCTAATTAGTTTCAGCAGTGGATAAAAGGCAGACGAAATGACCAGCAAAAATGAAGGAAGCTCACACAAATGCGTAAGACTTGAAGGTACCGAATCTGTACGCAACAGTAGCGTTTTTTTTTCCCTCTTTTTCGCCTCACGGCGTTGTTTAGCCCTCGCCGCTGTACGAGGGACCACAGCTGGATGTTCGTATTCCCCTATCGCATACGGCTCTGCGCCGCACTTGGCCTCTAGGCCTTCCTTCGTGGTGCGCGCTTATCGCTGCGGCGGCGGCCTCCTCGCCTTCCTCCGCCACGTCCCGCGCACGGGTCCCCCGCATGTCTCTTTTTCCTCCTCGCCTCGCTCTTCCTTGCCGTCTATCTCTCCCCGTTATCGGGACGCTGCTCCGTGCCGGGCACTTGCGGAAGGGGATGAGGTTTGACCTCTAGCGCTCAAGGGCAAACCTGGTCACCCCGCGAAAACTGCCCGAGGTAGCGTATTGTAGCTTGCGCTACTTTCCCTTGGCTGCATGGAAGCTTTTCCAGCTCCTCAACACTCGGAGACTCACATTACTGAACTACATGCGTGCTATTATGTGCTAAATAAGCACTTATGGTTTTCGCCCCCGCTTGAAAGTACAAAAAATTAAATGTGGAAAAGGTACAAAAACTTAAATGTGAAGAAAGCAAAAAGCTCAAGTGTGAAATTTTCTATCTGAAATTAAGCACAGTGAATATCATCTCTCGATATACCTAATCCAGGACGCCCTACTCGCATTCCTTCTCTAACAAATTCCTCAGCAACCTGTGACATCTGTAAAAGCTTTGTATGACATGGTGATTGTACGATAACGAGAGAAATTTTAAATGCTCACGCAGTAAGCGGTAAAAACGTACGTGGCACCACGAGTTGTGCGATTATCAAGAAACGCGAACGGCACAGCGAGCACAAGATTAGATGTATGGTAACTTTCTCTACATACATGCCGATAGAAAATGGGGGAAGGGTTCTTTAGCTATTACTGCCATGGCTGTGAGCAAGACATTCTAGTTCACTTCGCTAAAACGTGTTTTTGTAACTTAATTATAGAGGTAATGATGTCGCCTTCTCCATACTGTGATGAACAAAAGCAACAAAAACATCCTTTGAAAGCGCGCACGCGATAACACATGCTCACCCCTCCAGGGATGCCATTATACGTAGGTTCCCCTCGAGATATGGTGGGACCATACAGCAATTTCGTGTTCGCGGAAATCGCACCCCCTGCTTCTAAACGCCTTTCAGTGGCTCGCCGAACCGCTTTTGTGGTCGCTATAGCTTGAAATTGTCTCTGCGTACTGAGTACTGAGAAGAAGAAGAAGATGAGAATTATGGTGATGGTGATGGTGATGGTGATGGTGGTGGTGGTGTGATGATGATGAAGAAGAAAAAGAAGAAGAAGAAGAAGAAGAAGAATACGGTGAGAATGAAGAATAAGATGGGGGCGCTGTGAGCGCTGTGAGCGTGTGGACGTGTCTCTGTGCTGCTCCCTTTTGCATCGACTTTCCTGCGCCCATACAACTCCTGGTGCACGAGAACGGACACCATCAACGTTCTGAGTGCTCCTGGCTTCGAAACCGGTACCTCGGAGGGCGCTTCGGCGCCCACCGCCTTCTGCAACGAATGCCTTGCCGGTCGCTCGGCGGCTAGGCCTAACTCGCCTCTTCAAGATCCGCGAACGCCGCCCGATGTCTGCCGCTGCTGCACGTGCTGCCAGTTCTCGAGCTGGCTGCTCTGGCACGCGGGCGGGCGCACGTGGGCTTGCGCCGCCCTTGTTGACTCCTCCACCGGCGGAACACGGCTCGCCTATGGACCATGACTCATCGACGCCGGGCGTGGCCCGGAGTCCTCGACAGCAATGGATTGTGTCTCGTTGAATTCCGGTCAGCTACGAGGTACGCCTACGGTTCCTGCTACTACGCCGCCTCCCAAGGAGGGCGATGCAACGCCCTTCGGTACCAGCATCCTGACCTGACCACCCCAAGATTGCAGCGCCAAGCGCCAGTGTCCGACTCTCCCATCAACTGGTCTCCTGACATCGACATCTGCAGGGTCGTACAAGGTGGTTGTCAAGCCACGCTGCGCCTACGATATGTCAAAAACTGCCCAATCAAGTCATGCAACGCACTCTTGATGCTTGTCTCGGCACCACAGGGTTTAGTGGCTACACTTACCACCGCCCCACCAACACGATCTCTGTGTGGGTGCCTACCCTGGAAGCCACCGCCAAACTGCAGACCCTCCAATCGATACCGGTCACAGGAACATTTACCCTCCCAGTCCAAGCCTACCTCACCTCCGGAACCGACCTCAAAAGGTACGTTGTGAGTGGAGTAGATGTCGGGCAGGATCAAGCGACTCTAAGTGCGGACCTCACCTGTCCAACTCATAAGGTGGTGTCGGCGCGATACCTAGGGCGCAGCCGTACATGCCTCGTCACCTTAAGTGGGCCTTCGGAACCACCTTCCTGCCTTTACTACTTTGGGTGTATCCTTCGGGTTCGCCCGTACCGGCCGTCCGCGATATTCTGCTACCAGTGTTTACGTCCTGGACATATGAAGGCCTCTTGTCCGACTCCTCCAAAGGACGCCGACATGGAAGCCCCGACAACGCCAGAATATCGCTGCTCATTGTGTCGCAGCAACGACCACGACATAACGTCTGCGAAGTGCCCAACAAAGTGCCGCGCAACAGAGAAACTGCGGGAAAACCGTCGACAAACGCGCCAAAACAAAGCTGCGGCAGACACTGGCAATATGTTAGCACTGTCGAACAGGTATGAAGTATTAGCAGAGGAACAGGAATGTGACGAATCTACGGAGCCAAATGGGAGCCAACCGCTCGGCGACCACACCTACGCTACTGCGGTGAAGCGGCGACGTCAACCACCAGGCAATACCCGCAAGGAACCATTGCCTTCAACTACGGATTGCGCGGATAGCGTGGCTGCTTTGGACCACCGTTTTGGCGGAGCTAGAAGCAGAAATGAAGCGTATCCGGCAACGTCGTGCAACCTTAGCGCAACGGGCGAAGCACCAGGAAACACCTGTTTCAACAACTGCCACATCAGTGCAACGTCGCGCGACCTTTGCGCAACGGGGACAGCACCACGATGCACCTGCTCCTCCACCTGCCACTTCAGCGCCGCTTCGGGAATTACATCCTGATTCTTCTAACCTTACGGCCACAGAACTTCTCACTTTCGTAGCGGAGCAACTGCAACATCTGGCGACGGTTCTCGTGGCGCACCTACGTCCATGATGGCTTCAGTGGCCCCTCAAGGTGCGAATGCTTCCCCAAGCCCGCTACAACACAAGTGTGTACTCCAGTGGAACTGCAGAGGTCTCGCGACCAAGGTAGGGGAGCTGCAGTCTCGTCTCCGCATGGGCACACTTCAAGCGTGGGCTCTGCTCTTGCAGGAGACAAACTCAATGCCACGCATTAAGGGATTCACTGCGTACTCTTCACCTACCATTCCGGACCGCCGTTGCAGCAATGCATCTGGTCCACCTGGTAAAGTGGCTGTGTACGTAGCCACCTGTTACCCCCAGACTCAAGTGCCGTTGGTGTCTTGGTGCAGTGCGTGGCAGGAAGTGGTTGCTGTATTGGTTCGCCTACCCCGCACAGACGTGATCCTGGTGTCGTGCTACGTGCGTCCGTACAGTGGCAGTGCACCCCGACTGCGAATGGGCTGGCTTGCTCACCTTCGCCGCACGTACCCCGGACGACCTGTGCTAGTCGGTGGGGACTTTAATGCGCCTCATGAGGCATGGGGTTACCCTTCGTCCAGTGCGCGTGGTGTGGCAGTCTTAGATACATTTACAAGCCAGCAGTTTGTGCTACTCAATGCTCCGCACATATCGACACGTCGCTGGGATCATCCTCGCGCGCCCCCCTATGCCCCGGACCTTTCCTGGTGGACAGGCGTAACTCCGGTCTCATGGGACCGTGAGCCGGACTGTTGGGGCAGTGACCACTATCCCTTACGTCTTGGTTTAGCTCCAGGGTCCCAACGATGCCTACGGCGCCGCTGTCGTGTGACTGACTGGGACTTGTTTAGGAGGGTGTTAGACAGCTCCCTACCTGGAACCCTATGCGATGCAGTGCCTATTTTATGCGCCGCCCTTAAGGACGCAACGCGGACAGCTTGGGTGGACGAGTCTAGGCCAGTTCCTGACCTGCATCTCCTTCGATTATGGGCAGCTCGTCGTCGTGCTGAACGGGCTGTGAACCGGTATCCAGGATCTCCAGAATTGCGAGCTTCTTTAAATCGTGCCACAGCCGCTGCCCGCCGCCACGAGAAGCGCCTTTCTAGACAAAGGTGGTTAGATTGGTGTGCGTCCATTGGACCGTCCTCAACGACATCTTCCATCTGGCGGACATTCCGCAGCATGGAAGCTGGTGCACGACCACCGGACCCTGCCACTAGTGCGTGCCTTGCCTCTGGGAAAACGCCAAAACAATTTGCCCCAGAGTTAGCCAAAGCATTCTTCCCGGCGTTCGACCAGGCTCCACCACAATTCATCGGCCAACTTTACCTCCCTCCTGAAGCAGGTGCGTGCCCAGCTCAGGTGGACATTGATGGCATACAAGGGCCCTTTACAATGGCGGAATTTGTGGCCGCCATCGACCAGGCCAAGTTGCGCACAGCTCCGGGACCAGATGGTATCACCTATGAAGTGTTCAAGAACGCTGATGGCCCAGCTCTTCAGTGGATGCTTGACTCACTCAACGCCATCTGGGCCTCAGGGGAGCTCCCAGCTTCCTGGAAACATGCGGAAGTGGTTGCCGATACCAAAACCAGGCAAGCCAGTGGACCGCATGAGTAATCTTAGGCCGATTGCATTGACTTGCACTATCTGCAAGCTGCTGGAGCGTATGCTCGCTACTCGCCTGTCCTGGTGGCTTGAGCGCTACCTGTGGTATCATCCAGCTCAGATAGGCTTCCGCCAACACCTCGGTACAGAAGATGGCCTGGAACATCTTTCGAACATGGTACTTTTGGGTGGCAGAGCTCGCAGCATACGAACGCTCCTAACCATGGATGTCCTAAAGGCTTATGACCATGTCAGTCACTCAGCGATCCTTACCATCTTACGTCAGCTGAAAGTTCCAGTCATGGTCTGCAACTTGGTGCGGTCTTTCCTCGACAGTCGTACCTTTTCTATACGAATCGGCAAGGAAAGTGTAGGGCATTTCACCTCAGAGCGGGGAGTACCCCAGGGCTCTGTGTTGGCACCAGTGTTGTTTAATGTGGCACTCCTTCCCTCGCGTGGCAGTTAGCTACCATTCCGGACATTTTCTTTCTAATCTACGCCGACGACATACAGTCTGGTCAGTACATGCAGATTGAACAGACAGCAAGCAGGCCTCCAGGCGGCCCTAGACAAAACGGCGCATTGGTGTGCCAAGATTGGATTGACACTTTCGGCTGCAAAGACGACCTTCATGTCGATCACAAATAGGTGGGGCCGACGTCGTCTTTCCCAGACGCCCCTCTCCTTGGCCTTAAACGGCCGTGCCCTCAATCCCGCATCGTCAATGCGAGTGCTTGGCGTAGAAATAGACGCCTCTGGGTCCGCTGCTCATGGATCCGCTGCGTGCGCGGCAAAGCCTCCAAGACGCTTCATCTCTTTCCGACGGATCTCACAAAAGACCGGCGGTGCCTGTAGTCGCATGGCACGTATCCTAGTTCGATCTGTCTTGCAACCCCGGCTGATATACCAAGCTCAGTTTCAGCATCTCACACGAAGGGACTGGGACCTACTGAAAGTGTAAACCGAGAGGCTATGCGAGTTATCACAGGCCTGCCTCGTATGACCCCAATTCCGACGCTACAAGCGGAGGCCCAGCTGAACACCCTCGACGAGCTTGTTGAACAGCGGAGGAGGGCACGTCACCTGAAAATTCAAACAATTCCCGTTGCTGCGGCATTGGCCCACTACTTCGATTCAAGTCACCTGTTATATTACGAAAATCACCTGACCTTCCCCCTTGGAGCCGAAGCCAATCCACAGACAACCGGCCACTGACCCGGATACGCCGTTTTCATAATCAGTCCCTGCAGCCCAACCCTTTTCCCTCGGAGTCGGATGGCAGCAGCCGAGGCAATGCAAGTGTACGTCGACGCAGGCATGGCCCCAAATCTCCTACACACCAGCCTTGTGTGCCCCACTCATCCAGAACTGCAGCAGACCTGCTCATACCTCACCGAGGCACCTCTTCCCTCAATCATGGCAGAACTTCTGGCCATCGGGATGGGTTATCCTCATTAGAGCCTCGATTACGCATAAACCCGCCGTCGTGCCTTCACCTGTACACAGACTCCACACAGGCAGTCCGGGAACTCCGACGCGTCGCCAAGTCGCTCGACTTGACCTGCGTGTGCATCGCATTGTGAACTCTTTTCCGTGTCCCGTGCGAGTTCTGTGGAATAGACGTTCAACACCTGCCCACACTGACGCTGACGCGGCCTGCCATCCCCAGAGGGTAACTGGGGCCGCTACCCCTGCTCCAGTTGTCGCAGAGTGACACCCTCATCATTCACAAGGAGTCTCTCCGGCGCTCCACGCGTGCCCTTCTTCCCCCGCGTGGGTCGGGACCTTCCTGGCGGTTTAACCCGCCGCGAGGAGGTGGCGCTTCGGAGAATCCGCGTGGGCGCAGCTTTGACCCCGGCGATAAAGGCCTCATGGAGGACGCAAGGTTCCCCCAGAAAACATGCCCTTCTGTAAAACCCTGCCACTGAAGCGACCCTGGACCACCTCCTTGGTTCATGCTCGGGCCTCCAGGCAGCACGAGTTCGTCACATGAGGGCCCTTGGGTACCACCCAGGACGACCACCTGACCTTCGCCGCTGGACGCACGGTCCCCAATACCGGCCCCTCCTCGACTTCATTGTGGAGACGGGACTGCTGGACTACATCTAGTTTATGCCAAAGGGCGTACTTGCGTAAATAAAAAAAAAAAAGAATAAGATGATGATGATTCTTATGAAGAAACTGATTATGATGATGATGGTGGTGGTGGTGGTGGTGGTGATGATGAAAGGAGAAAAGGAGGAGGAGGATAAAAATGAAAAGAGAAAAGGCTTTAATGCGTTAAAAACTGAGAGGCGAACGCCAGTCCGTTAATCCCTGTGTTGCTTTCATGCCACTAATTCGGGTCGCCTTGCAGAACGGTGGTACAGAAGCAAATAATTGTGCGGCCTCCTCTTAACTTGCCTGGCTGCCTGCCCGCACAATTTTCATTTCACCTTCCCTATTCTTGGCTTGCGAACCCAGAACTTTATTACCCTGAATTAAACCCCTCGAAATTTTTCCGCATTTCAAATGCCGTTAGGACAACGAAATAGTTACTTTTTACAGCTTCAGCTGTACAAAGCCGGTGATTTTGATTTTTCAGGGGAGGAATTCACTGCGCTATGAACACGGAGCAAGAATATATATAGGAGGGAAACGGCCAATTGCGGCAAGCGCAGGCGAGTGATCATATATTGTGACCATGAAAAATTAACGCGGACTGTACAACGCTTCGCAGCTTCGACGGCGAAGGAGAAGGCACCAGCACCTGATGGACGAAATGATAAGGGCCATAATTGCGAAGACGATGAAAAAACGATGAACAACATTTTCTTTGATGCACGAAGAAGAAGAAGCACAAGAAGCTGCGCATTCGACGAGGAACATAATCATCATTAGCAGCAGCATCAGCAGTAGCAGCAGCATATGTGTCCGAGACAAGGCGTCTGCCCTGTTAGCCTTTATTATTACGGGTATGTTTTCTCAAATTCAACCGCAAATTTCAATTTTTAGCCAATTCTTCCTTCCAATCTGGCGCTGTTACTGGATACCAACCGATAGGCATCTACTGTTAAGTTCTGAGCGGGTGAATTAGCCCCCTTCTTGCTCGATTCCTGGCCAATCCCCCGCGTGGGTATGCGCCATAAGACGTGGAACAACAACAATACTTACCCTTTTCGTGTGGTTTACATACTCATAACCGGTACAAGGTATTGCCAGGTATTGGACAATCACATTCCGGAAACATATTTTCCTCACACGTTTACGTTCGAAACAAAGCCGCATTAGTTGTCCGCGCTGCAAAACAAAACCGACAGCTCACTGTGCCAGTATCATCTCCAAACGAGGCGACAATAGAATTCACTTGTGCCTGACATATTCTGAGGGGACAGTGGAGATATCAGGGATATTCTTCTGCCGTCGCTGGCACCCGTAAGGGCGGGCTGAAAGCGTGCAGAACCGCGTCCCCGTATAGCTCTTGTTGGCCTTCGAGCACTCTAGGAAGACGCAGCTGTTTTTCGAAGTGCTCTATTTGCTTGCAGGCATCACTATAACAAGCTGTTTAGGGTGCAGAAAGACAAAAGGAAGCGAAAGCGACCAAAAGCAAGTATGAAACTGCCAAGGCCAAGCGAAACGAACGATAGTACAAGGCGGAGATAAACAACATTTCCCCGAGGGGGAGAATGTGAAAGTGCGAATGCACGGTTGTCGGCCCGCTTGCGGCGCTTGCGCTCGGCCCCCGCAGCCCACCGCCTCGCCGCCTTCTCTTCCATCTCTTCCATCGGGTTTGTAGTATCACGTGTACACCACGCAGTTATCAAGCCGCTATAACGCCGCTGAGTCGCCAACGCACGCCGCTGACTACGTAGTTTGAATGCGTTAAAGATATAAGGCGCGTCAAAACTGATATCACCGTCGCGTCCGTGGCTTGATCGGTAGAGCGTCGCGCTGCGGCCGCAAAGTCCGCGGATCGAAACCTGGCGCCGGATGCTGTTTCTTTATAGAGGAGCACTGCGGACGCCGACGCCGCCGCCGGCGGTGGATGGTTTGGGGTCGCTTATAAAGTGTATTCACACTTAAAAGCAGCAGCAGCAGCAGCAGCAACTTCAACGCAACGAACTGTTCCTGCGTCTATCTTTTCGACCTCCTTCTTACGCCCTCCATCTCGAAACGCCTCGGCCTCCTTCGCCGCGAGCAGCATTCCCCTTCGGCGGGCGTTGAGAAGCACAGAACTACCAGCCGAACTGCGTGTCCAGGCACGGCGACACCACCTGCCCCAACGGCCGCTCGGCAGAAAGACACGTCAGCGCCGGCAAGCCGCCCAGAGACGACACGGATGGCGACCGCCCCGACGTCAATGCCAAGGCCTGTCGCCATGAGCGCGACGAAGACAGAAGCGTGGCCGCAGTTTCAAGGTCGCACCAGCAGCCCTTGGCAAGCGGCAAGGCAAGGCAGCGGCAACAATGAAAGGGCGGTGCACTCACCCCGGAATATTCCTTTCAAGCCACCTCTGCAGCGGCTTGGAGAGCGTCACGGCACGCCCCTGCGTCGAACATCGCCTCAACTGGGGAGCCCACGACGTTGCGTGTGCCTCGTGCGTCGGCGTAGCAGAGCCGATGCGCCGCCACGGCAAGCCTCTTTCCGCTGGTTCAGACAGGCGAGCAGGCCACGCTGTTTACGGCTACCATGCTGTTCATCCCGGCCAACTCTGGCCTCGTGGCGATGGCATGGATGTAAGTACGTTCTGTTCGAGCACGGCTTCAAGGTACTGCCAAAAACGAAGGGCGGGCGAGAGCACCTGTCTGCTATTCCCATCCATTGTGGAATATGGATACGAGTGCTTCTACCGGCTCTGCGCAAGGCGTTCGCCCGGTGGAAACACGCTCACACTACGACCTAGGTGCCGCTTCCGAACAAGGGGAGGCCTGATCCAGGTAGCGGCCATGGCCGGCGCCAGCTGCACTTCACCGTGTTCACTGTGATGTGCATGCGTTTGCGAATGTGCTTCCAGGAAATTATATTGCGGACAGTTTGCTTTAGTTAGGTAGCACTTTAGTACATATTTGCGCTATTTGGGGTGAGAAGTTGCCTGTTGAAAAAGTAAATTTTAATACATAACATTTTCTGTGCCTTAGAACGAAAATAAATTTTGTTACTTGCGACGTAAAATATCTTGATCTCCATTGTGTGCGTACTTAGATTTCAATCGATGGCAATTGCTAGGTGGCCTCTTCCGCACTGAGCAATCATGCATCGTTTTGAAAACGCGTTTTTGCTCACGGTACTGCAGGGAAAGTCAATGTTGCCATGCGTCCACATTGCTAAGGCGATGTGTTCAGGAGTGAGTGACGCGACAGAAAAAAATGAAGGAAGCTCACACTAACACGTACAACTGACGTGTAGCGAAGCTGTGAGCTACCTTCACGACCATTACGATAGTTTAAGTCTACGATTGAAGCCTGTTCGCTGCTTCTTCGCTGCCGCGACGACCTCTACTCCATCTTTTCTGCTATAACGGCGAAGAATCAGCAAATGGAGGAAGCAGAAAGAACGAATTGAACGCGCAAGTTAAGTTGGCCCCCGCAGGTGCAACGTCAGCTTTATCACGTGTCCTGTGCCGAGCATGAGGTGTGATACATCAACCCACTGTCACTGTCTAGTGAGTAAGCCGTTTGTCTTTCGGGTACGAACTTACGGTGGTATCCTAGTGCGTAAGACGACTGACTAACTCCGTTGAACTAGCAGACACAGGTTTGAATCCTGCCGGTGTCGGTGGTTTCTTTTCTTTATACATGTGTTATACTGAGTTTTGAAAAACGCCGGAATAAACGAATTCCTAAACAGCTTCGGTGTTACAAAAAGCTCTACTTTTCTTGCTACATGCTGGTGATTTTGTACTTGTATATAGCTGTCATAAATAGATACGGAAGAGTCAGACGGTATGGTTATGGTCGCTATGGTTTAGCGTTCGTGCCGTGTTTTTCGTCCGTAGCGCTAGTACAATCTACCCAGCATCACTATGGCTAACCGCAGCTGAAGGGCACCATCTGGCGTGTACACAGCGCTCATAAATAATTAAAATTCATTGGGTGCACATATAATCAAGTTCCGACGTCGAATGACAGTTGCGTAGCCTTACGAATGCGGGCCAGCACGTTTCAGAAGACGTGGCTAGAAAAGTTGAAAAAATTGCCACTCAAGAGAAAGAAAACAAGGACAGCAGAAGCAAGCTTCCAATACGAGATAGGGTTAAAGTACTCAGGAATTATGGTAATAAGTTCTTCGGGAAAAACTAACTACCACCAACAGAGCGGCCGGGCGAGAATCCGTTCCCCTTGTAGGTACAAACCCGCCATTTACTGTACGCACCTAGCGCCACCTACTGTCTGTCTTGGAACATTCATTGTACTCTTCTCCGCAAGTGCTATAAGAGCTGTTCCGCTATGCAGTGTCTTCGTACTGTCGTTATGTTTCAGCGTATTCTCCCATGCAATAAGGGAGCCTCAGTAGCCAAGGGATATACTCGTAAATTTCGAAATGAACGCCCTGAGTTCGAGCCCCAGCAATGCAATATTTTTTCAAGACCCACAACTTGATTTTATAAAATGTTCCCTTAGCTCAATGCGGCGCTTTCTTTTCGTAAATAAAAGTGGTTTGGTATCTTTTCGCTCTGTTTGGAGGTGGGGCACGGCATACCAGCTCGTTTTAGTAACCTTTTGCCACGCACAGAAAGTTCCGGGCTTGTACGTATCTTGGAATGGAATGTCGGTGTGGCCGGTACTATCTCGGCTCCGCGGTATTTCAGTAGGAACAGCCTAAGGCAAAAGAAATCCGAGACAAAACGAAGTGAAACACCAAGCGCCAATCCATCACGGGTCACGCCATTTCTACAACGAAAAAATGGCTGCGGCTTAGCCCAGCTAATCTTGGATATGTAAAGCAAAAGCTTGTGTTAGACTCGTTGAGTCTCGGTTTCGATTGGTTAACCTTTCATTTATATGTATTTCTGACCACGTCTCAAAGCCGTTCGGTTCCATGCAAAGCTCACAGAAGGAGGCCGGGGCGAACGCAGTGAACGTGGCGTTCATTCATGGCGAACGCACCATTCCTCTTCGCCTGGAACGAGACGAGTCACGTTGCCCGAAACGACCCAGCGCTGCATGCATGAGAGGCTGCGGGGGCGCTCGGCTGCCTCGGCCGCAGCGGCGGCAACGACCGCTGCTCGTGCTGCGCCGAACGACTGAAAACGTGGCCTTGTGCGCAGCGCCGACCGCGGGCCCGGAGAATCACGCGATGCGCTTCGAGGGGTGTGTCGCCGAAGGTGTGTCTCCGGTCAAAAGGCCACTTGCGCATCCTCCACGAAATCACTAGACGAAAGTAGCATAATTTTGCTTTAAAAAGCGCCTTGTAGGGACAGGATGTTCCTCTAACCATTACTGTGTGTCCCGGAACGGCAGACGAGTAAATCAGCAACGCTCCCAGCGACGCTCCTTAAGTGGTTGTAACTGCAGCCTCAAAGCCTGCTGTTCGAACCTCCCCCACTTGGACCTCCCCGCTGTCCAGATGTGCTTCCTTTACTGCCTCCACACCTGTTTCTTTTTTTTTTTTTTTTTGCTATCTATTTCGGCTCCTTGTTCTGGCTCCACTATGTAACAGAGTATCCCTTTGCCTTGTGAGCACCTTCGGCGATTTCTGGCTTGAGTAGCTCGCATAAACATCCCGTCGTGCTTAATCCAGCCGCACTTTTAACATTGGGCTCTCAAATGGCTTTTACGTCGTGAAGGGTGCAGCGCTGGTGACACAAGCACATTGCTTTCTTGCTCGTGCTTTCACTACGCAGACCGAAAGTAATCCTCTAGGTACACTTTATAGGGCTCACATTCTTCCCTCCGCACTTCACGCGGGATCTGAAGTCACGTGGTATCTCTCTCTCTCTCTCTCTCTCTCTCTCTCTCTCTCCTCTCTCTCTCTCTCTCTCTCTCTTCCCGCCTCTCTCTCTCTCTCTCTCTCTCTCTCTCTCTCTCTCTCTCTCAGTCTCTCTCTCTCTCGAGATCGTCATCATCTCCATCTCTCTCATCTCTCTGCTCTCTCTCTCGTCTCTCTATCTCTCTTCCGCTCTCTCTATGTCTCTCTCTCTCCTCGCTCTCTGCCCTCTTCTCTCATCTATCTATCGAGCGAGCGAGTCTCCTCCTCTCTCTATCTATATCTATCTATCTATCTATCTAATCTATCTATCTATCTATCTATCTGTCTATCTATCTATCTATCTATCTATCTATCTATCTATCTATCTCTCTCTCTCTCTCTCTCTCTCTCTCTCTCGTGTCACATTGCACCAATTCGCGCGAAGTATTTGGTAAATTCATCTTGGTCACTAAAGGCAGGAGTAGTTGTGAAAGTATAGCGAATACTTGCCTTTTTGACGCATGCAATAATCTATGCACATTTCGTCTGCATACACACTGTTGCAGCACAAGTGATTGCTTGATTTGTGAGGTTCACGCGCTGACACTACGCAGGCGAAGAGGCGCGCCGCGTAGTGGAAGGCTTCGGATTAATTTTCCCTACCTGGGCATCTTTAACATGCGCCGAAATCTCGAACACACGGGCGCTTTCGCTTGCGGTACAAGTGTTTTAATGTGAAAGAATTAAACGGCCCCATGAACACAAAAAGTCGCGTTGGCATTGGCTTTGGTGTCAGGGATAAAGAAAAAGCCCCTCCTTGAAAAGCATTCAAAACCACGAGGCGTTTTATAGCACGAGGCGTTCGCTAGCGAGTGGTGGCCGCCAACGCTAGTAAAGCGCCAATAACGAGAGCGAGAGAACGCAATCAAACGAGCTACAGGCAACCAGCTAAATTTACCATCGTCGTCGCCTCTCCTTAATACATGGTGTCAGGAAGGAGCAGCGGCTCAACCCGTAGAAGACAGATCGAAGCCATCCCAAAGCGTTAAGGCTGATCGACAAGAGAAGCGCCTCCAATGACAAGATAACAAAGCCTTTCGGCAACGCGAGGCTGAAGCAGGGTGTCTCAGACGTTCACCTGGGCATTCCTTCTTTCGCGTTCACAACCCAATAAGAAGTGTTTAGGTCTCCTTGGACTTTGCTGGTGTTCGGCCATCGTAAGCCCAAATCCTCCTGGAGATTCCATGAAATGGCCTGCACCGCTTTCATTTGCATCGCTTCTGCGACCTCCCCAAGACACTGGAAATCGTTCGGTGAAGGTTCCTAATACCACATTTTTTATTACCATTTTTTATACCCCAAATGAATGGCTGTCGTAACGCACCGCGCACCAGGAACAAAAAAAAAAAAAAGACAACGCTCTCCAGAACCAAGAAAGATTTTCTCATTTCTGGTCAAAGCGCGGGAGACAATTATCACGCCACCATCCATCCCGGAAGAAGTGAACACTCGCCATCCCATCCGCGTACTCGTAGCAAGAAGAGAGCGTTAGGGTTGAGCGAGATTTCATCCTCATCATTTCCGTGAAAGAAACGGGATGAAGGACCCCGGACGGTCATCGCACGTTTTCACAGAGCGATCTTTTCGCTGTTTCCGCGGGCTTAATTACCACGTTTTTTCCTTGCCTTGGTTGCACTAATCTCTCGCGTGGAGGGGTAAGTAGCGGCATGAAGGGCTAGATCACGTTTTCATGAGCCGGCTATTAAGCGCGCTATATTGCCTGGCCCCTTAAGGCAGCGCTGGCTAGAGGAAGATCTGGTTTCCCTTCTGGGCTAAAATGGCGTCTCTTTTACTGAAAGCCCTCACACTTTTATATCCCTCAATTAACACGCGACGGCGACCATGTCGAGGTTATCTGTAAAGTCTTTATAGCGCAAAAGGCCCTAGGATGTGGCTTGATGAACAGCTGCCCGCCTTTAGAGTTCAAATAACTTAAGTCCTTACGCATGTGGGCCCTATGCAGAACGTATGATGACAAGAAATAACAAAAATACTTTTTTGTAGTTCAAAACGCCAAGGTCTGGCTTGCCTTTTTTAGCTGAAATGACGGTGTGCTCCCTAAAAGGCTTAAAAACACGATTAAGTTTTTAAGGGACAAACATAATTATGGTGTGTCTAATGTATGCTTAATTGCGTCCCTTTACTTTTTGTCCTTTCTTTCTACATGTAAAGTTACGGAAACGGACGTATTGCGTAAGCTAACACAAAGGACGCGCGTAGCAGCAACAGAAGTTTCTACACTGAAACAGTCAATTTCTTCAACGCTTGACAAGCTGAATCAGAATTTCTGTCACGTGGATTCAAGGTATGCCCATGAGCCCTTACGTATGGATTGTTTTTAATTTCGGTAATCTTACCTAGGCTCAGGAAATTCACAAAATTAATTTTCCAATTCGCGCAATGGTGTTCTCCCCGCAAAATCAGTATTAAAGAACTAAAAAGAAAATATTTTTTTCCTCCCTGACACATTCTTCCTATTCAATGGGAGCAATAAACGTTTTCTCCTCGTACTCTTCCCTGGAACAGTTGCTTTTTTTTTCACGCCTCTCCAGAGTGTTTTTGCTTATTTCTGCAATTTTCCCGCTCTTAATTACGTCGTATAGACGTAAAAAAGGAAGCACTCAGGAAACGACTGCTATATTCTTTAGTGCTCGAGTGCGGAGTGCGCTCTTTGGACGCCCATCCGAATGAAGGGGCATTAGCCAGATTGCTCGGGCATCTGAGCGTAACACACACGGTACTATAGGACGCGCGAACTCACCTGGCACCAATGCGCTCTGCCGTGGCGTAAGGTGGTGATGGCATGGCAGGAGATGCTCTAGGGCTTTCTATTGCAGCGCTGATTAAGCGTTGTCGGTTATGGTTACCCGTGCAGTGGTTAGTCATTGAAAGTACTGATGCGTTCAGCAAGCGTGCACGCACGAGGAAACAAAAGTGCGTGTTCCAATAAACGTTGTTCGTCACCCGACTGTTCGTCACCCGTTGTTCGTTTGAATAAAGTGATTTGATTTGATTTGATTTGACTGCCGGCCCACTTACACCTAATTCCCTACGCAACAAGCGACGACAGTTGTAAACGTTTGAAGAGAAACAATGTTGCAGGTGCGGCAGAAAAAGGCCATCTGCATTGCCGCATTCATACGTATTGTAAATTGGTTGTGCCCCCCAGAAAATTCTATAGGCGTGGGCCTTATTGTATGTTGATAATTTGTTGCTTCCCTTATCATACTGCTTCGTGACGGCAGGACAGGTCACATTTATTTTGTGCACAGCGTAGGGTTGCTGAATTTTAAGAGAATAAACAGCGCCATAACGATGACACACAAAAAAAGAGAAGACATGCAAAAAACGCGCCGTTCGTTCCCTTCAGTTTTGGCAAGTTCCTGAATGGTGGTATTCCCAACTGACCCTCAACCTCTGTAGGACCAGATGGCTCCTCGATTGCTTTGTACTATTTGTTTCGGACTTTAACGGTGTAACGCGCTTTTGCATCGCCATACGCACTCCTTCCCTTGCTCTGTGAACTTTACTCCACCAGCACTCGCGACGATTTTCTTCTCAAACACGGTGAGTGCATGGCACTTGCCCGGCAGTCGTCTTAAAACACACGGGACGGTCACTGAGTGACCACTTTAGTTTCGAGCGGTGGTAGAGCTATAAACAACTGTCGGTATAAATTTTAATCGCCGACAACACATACCGAACAACTGCGCGTATTTGCAAAACTTTTCTCCGTATTACGGTGACTTTGTTCGTCTTCCAAAGGAAAGATACATAAAAAATAGTTAACGAACAAATAAACCGGCGCAAAGCTAAGAACAAAACGTCTGAAGAATAAAAAGACAGAAAAATTGGCGAAGTGTATTCTATGTCACGCAAGGCATGAACCATAGCGAAGGGGAGGATTGTTTTTATGTCAGCACTGAACGACACGCCACTATGCGTATTGCATTAGGTTTGAAATCGTTTATTTACATGTTCCGTCGTCGCTTTTCACTGTGGTAGTGGTATTCATCATCATATCCATCTATATCGTCGTCTTCATCATGCATGACTCGCGGGCCCGGATCGTGTTGTCCGCAGGCTTTCACATTCCTCCCAAGTCGAACGAGTCAGCACGAGCCAGAACCGGCGGCAACCGGCTTCGTGAAATGGGCATCTGCAGCACGAGCTGTCTTGTCCAGTTCCCCCTTGAGGCGCGGACGCACGTGAACTGTTTTCTTGGTATGCTTTTTGCGAGGGCCACGCGCAAGCCTGGACGACGTCGGGCGGTGCTCGTGAGGCGCCTGCTCACGTGCACAGTAAACGGCTAGAGTAACTATGACCAGGAAATTGCCGATGACGCCGCACACCACACTCATTACGGCCCCCAACAGCAGCTTCGCAGTTAAAAATGCATTTTTTTGACTGGGATGGGTTGAAGACTAGCAGTCCAGTGATGGCATGACATACATGGCTATAGAATTTGGCGAACAGAAGTCATGTGTTTTGGTTTTTGCGGCCCGTTTTTCTTTCTTGCAACTTTTGTGTGCAGTTCACTTTTTTTATTCTTTGTCCGGCCTTGAAGCGCCGACCTCATTTTCTTTCCAAAAAAACGTCTTTGGGCTGGCCCCAAAAACTGCGCTGAGCCAAAACAGAGAACGCCTGCAAAGTGCCACCGCGAACGGGGCGCAGGCTTTAGTTCCAGCCCTTGCCGTGCGCCGCATAAATCATTCTTGTTAGGTGTCTTGAGATCTTGACTTCGTCCTATATTTTTGATCGCGCATTTTTGCGCCACAGAGGGTCAGATTTAAGAAAAAAGTGGAATTTTTTCTCCGGGTTTTCAGGACATGCTCGAAGTTTACCTTTACAGATTGTCTTGTCCTTTTTTGTTGTTGTTTGTTCTCTGCGCATTTTAGTGCGGCGGGAAGCCTGGCTCATCGAATTTGGCGATTGCCGACTTGTTATTGTTGTACTTTTGGCACGTTTTGCTTATTTGCTCGAATCTGAAGTCTCGCATCTTCACCCAACACTATGCGGTCAAGAAGACCTGAGTGAATTGTTATAATCGAACGACAACTGTATCCTCTATGATAGGCCACCAGGCACTGTTTGTTATTCGTACTCCGCAAGTGTCTCCGGAAACACGCACAGCTTGTTCTTTCATCTGAAGCGGGAAACTGCCCGAGTGGATGACGTCGAGGCCTTCTTCCTCCTTGACGCCGGCAGTTCGGATAGCCGTTTCTTGCTGCGTTGTCACTTCGGCAACCCTCACTCAGTGCACTGAAGCGCATCTAGTGCACCTTGCGAATGGCGTTAAAGATGTACAGGTGCCCCAAAAATAATACGGAGCACGGGAGCGGTGGCCGGAGCGCGCAAAACTGCATGCCATCGCGATCTATGAGCAGATGCGCCGCAGATAGCGAGAGTGCGTGGACACATCCGGCTGGCCCCTCTCGATGTTCTGACGTTCGCCTTATCGCCGGTTCAAGCGAAACCGCGCTGCTGCCACCCCTGCTCGACAGGGGCGCTTTCGGAGCTTCACGAAGGCCTGTTTACGCAGAGCAAGCGAAGAAAGCTTCGTCTCCAGCGGGGTCCGCTTTCTGCTTCGTCATGAATGCCACCGATGTCACTACGGGTGCCTGCCCTGCTTCGCGATCCGCTTGATTTTGAGTCATGTGGCTAGAATAATGCCTGTCTCAAGTTCATTTGTCGCTTTCATTGTCATTCCCCATACCTTCCATATTCATTCCTTTCTCTTTCTGTCCCCAGTACCCTCCCCCCAGAGGGAAGTAGCAGGCCCAAGATCAATTTCTCAGGCCGACCTCTTCTCCTTTCTCAATAAACGTTTACTCTCTCTCTCTCTCAAGCTAGCGCATAAAAATGAGCAAAAAACAAAATTTCATGCGCGTACTGGCTAATGCGCGTACTAATATGTCCTTAACACGCGTTTGTTCCTTAAGGAACAAATGCGTGTTAAGGACATATTAGTAGAAATTAAGAAGAAATGGACGTGGACAGGGCATGTAATGCGAAGGAAAGATCATCATCATCATCATCATCAGCATCTATCTACGCCCACTGCAGGGCAAAGGCCTCTCCCATTAATCTCCAACTACCCCGGTCCTGCGCGATGACCGTTGGTTATAGAGGGTAACAGACTGGATCCCTAGATAAGGCAAGCGTGGCAGGGGGTGGCCGAAAGTTAGGTGGGCAGATGAGATCAAGAAGTTTGCGGAGATAAATTGGCCGCAGCTAGCACAGGACCTGAATAATTGTAGATAAATGGGAGAGACCTTTGCCCTGCAGTGGGCGTAGATAGGCTGGTGATGATGATGGGGATGGTGATGATGATGATGGTGGTGGTGGTGGTGATGAGGATTCTCAGTGTGTTTGTCAGATAATAACAGACTAAAAAACAAATAATCAAATGGTGCCGGTCTGTTCAATTATTTGTGAGCAAATCGCGGAGGTCGAATGCGCCTAAAAAGCGCGCCAGCGAGAGTGGCTCAAGGTCGTCGTGCGAGAAGATTGTCCCGTCAGTGTTTATAGCAAATGGACTTAGTGGAGCTGATCAGGCGGCCAAACAGCCTGTTTTATGAAATGGGGTTCAGCGATGGAAGGGTTAGCTAGCGCTAGCGAATGAATAAGAACATTATAGAACTTGAAGTGATCCTGCTCCTCAAGTTGAGAGGTATCATTTATCGTGGTAAACGCATTGCCTTCTCTGCCACAAATAAAAAACCCGAGACGAACGCCGCCCCTCTTGCACACCACGAGGAAACATTTGAAGATGAACGACCCGCTAAGCTCAGAAGGCAGGAACTCATCCTTTACTCTGGCGCACAAAGGAAGCTTGCGAGGCGCGTTTTTTACCGTAAAATTTCCGCAACGAAGGCGGGAAGTTGTGTCAGGCGTTAAAATCACGACCACCGAAAGAAAGCGAAGCAAAAGTCGCAGGGAATGCATTGTGGAAAAGGTATTTTTTGTCGTTCTAGGTTGACATCACTCCAGCGCTGCAGGGAAAACAAGTTGGAAGAACGAGTTAGTTGAAACGATTATTCAATTTTCCATGCTGCCGGTGGCATGGTTTTTTAAAACTAAACATGGTGTTTCAGAAGGCTTGTCTGACCACGTCAGAAGAAACAGCCTACCTTGGTTGAGAGTTCAGACAAAGGGGGTGTTCAAGAATTCTGTACATTAGTAGTAGCAGCAGTAGTAAGCGTTTATTAGAACAAAAGGGAAAGGGAAAAGGGTGGTGGTGAAGCGTCCTTAGTCCAGGATGCCTCTTGACCCGGCCGACTCGATGGCCCGAGAAACCAAGGCCCTCTGGCGGGCCGGGTCCAGGCTGGTCAGCTCAGTCTCCCACTGCTCCGGGGTGGTGAAGGGGTGTGTGTGAGGGGAGTGGGGACAGGAGTATACGAGGTCGGATGTGGTGAGTAGAGTGTCGTAGTGTTGGCACTGACGGCGGTAGATAGCGGGTGCGATCTGGTAAAGGATGACGTGATTGTACAAGGCACCAATCTGAAGGCGACGATAGATTATGGCTTGGTGGTTGGTTAGAGTGGGGTGCGGAGGGGGATATACCCGGCGGGAAAGGGTGTAGTGAGACAGAAGGGCGTTGTATATATTATTGAGATGAATTTGGAAGTCGTGGGCGTTCGTGTGGGGCGGTGGTATCACTTGGCCTTCGGTGGAGAACGCTCGGGAGGGCAGAGCTCGGGCTGCGGCGTGGGCCGCCAGAATTCTGTGCAAGGTTATTTTTATTCAGATAAGTGAAGACACGTGCCGTACCAGAATGTTTGCTTATGCAAGCTTCCTGTACATCTGGTTGCGCGCTATGCGGACTTTCAAAACGAGTCACAGGTTTGGCGCCGTACAAGGCCTGAGCCTAATGGCTGCCTGCCCTAAAATATTTCATGTGCATCGTTTGCATTTTAAACGCAATGCTTATGTGGATTCCATTTAACCAATTAAATGGGAAAAATTCTGCCGTTCTTTTCTTGTTCATGCAGCAGCGAGATAAAAAAGCTGCCCCTATTTTTTTTTTTTTTTTCGCTGGGGGTATCAGAACCTCCCTGTACCCTGCAGCTCTGTCCTCGGTGGCCTGAGTTCGATTTCTGTGCAAACGTTTACCTAAGCCCCGTGTTTGACTGTTCCAACCACTGCCTCGGCTCTTTCAGTCCCTTCGCATATATACTCCGTGCCCCGTCTACCTGTTCCCACGCTTTTGTTATATCGATCGTGTGTTCATCCTTTTTCCCACCTTTTGTTCCTTTCAGGGGGTATGCGAAGCCTTTTTAGTTGATGTTTTTTGTCTCAAGTCACTTCGTCGTTTCTGACAGCGTTGTTGGATTTTCACTCAGCCTTATCCTCTCCTCATCGTTGCTTTCAGGTTACACTGAGCGACCACTGCAAAGGCTCAGTTCAAAGCCAGAGAGGGAGCAAAAGTACAAAAGGCATTAGGATGTGGAAAGTGGACCACTCTTCTTCCCCTCACTTCTCTCTGTCTTTCACGTGTTTAATTCCCTCTCCCTTCTCCAACCTCTTCTCCTTCCATTCTCCCTCACTTCCCGTTGTTCTCCTTTCCTGTCCTTTAATGCCCGTCGGGAGGAAATCGAGTGCAAAGCAGATGCCGGTGTTGCCGGTGGATGTGACACTTCGAAAACCGCACCATTTCTGCCCGGAGGTACTAGCTTTTATTTGGCCCCCAGGGAGCGCGATTCGATGCGATGGCAGACGCCAACGAGAACGGTGGATTGCCGGCTCGAGGATGGCGACGCGACCGAGATTATTGTGCCGAATGCGCGCTGGCAACGCCGTTCGCTGATTCCAAAGAGACCCGTCGCCATCGCCTCAGGGACGTGTGTTATGAGTTGTTCGAGACTCGATGCGGGGGCATCATATTTCTGGCCCTATAATGTGGTGGAAGTGGAGACACGCCGTAAAACGTGTGTTCGTCTACAAGGCGACGCGAACTGCGTACGCGGGCAATGTACAACATCGAATGGCGGCTGAGCACCCAAGATTTTACGGCATGGTACATTGTATCATCCTTGAACAGCCTTCTATTCTTTCTTTTTACTGAGGTTGATTATTTATTTACTTTCTTCCTTTGCATGGGCGAGAGCAAACATATTAGGCGTTTGAATGGGTCTATAAGCAAGTAGATGCGTACAAAATGTGTCTGTCTCAGGAAAAAGAAAACAAGGATAATGCGACTAACTGAAGTCATAGTCTGATATTTACGCAAATTAAGCAGCTGAGGCAAGTATTTGTAACGTTCGGGTCGTGATTTTATTACCGTTATAGGAGTTCGGGCAAGAAAATTAAAATCAGAAAAATAATACAATTTCTTTGACTGTCTGTTTTCACGTAACACAATAAAACTGGTGGAACTCGCTTTCTAGTTCATTTAAAACAACTGTTGTTAAAACATTGCTAAAACAGTCTCTATTCTACTTCATATTTAAGCTATGTGGGTAAGTAGTCTAAAGAGGCTTAGAAAAATGTACTTTTTTGTTTAGCAGATTACCCTGCTAATGATTAAGACGGGTGAGTGCAAATTGTACCGTACTTTATGGCTCCCTGCACATACGACGAGACGTAGCGTGCTAGGTCTTAACGAAATTAGCGCTCGCGGCCATCGTCCGATATATTTTTCCTTTATTTGAATAACTTGCTGCAATAAAATTTTCTATTTAGTTGCACACGGAGACGAACTGCCAGTCATCATCGTTATGACGGGCTCTTAAGAGGCGGCAGCTACCGTAAATGCACGCTGAAGAACTTCGCTGAACGGCAACCTTTGCATCCTTCCTCAATAAAACGGAGGGGAAGGGAGGGGGGGGGGAGATTTGCGTAAAAAAATTTTCCGGCACGTGTATTCCACTTTATAAGCCTGCACGACCCCGAATCATCAATCTCAATTGGCGTGCGATGCAAATGACCTCGAGCTTTGAAAAAGGCTTGCACACATGTAAAGAGGCTCTATTAACGAACGCAGCCGGCCTTTAAAAAATGTTTTTTTTATGCGTTTGACCGCATCAAGGCTACTTCCACTGCAAAAGATGCCGGGACAGAAATGATGCTGCGAAGAGAAGGCCTCGCTCATGCACAGTGTAGTGAAGGATGAGCCCATACTCAATGAAGTAACCGCGCTCACAAGCTTATGGTTCAGTATTATTCTCTGGGAGCGAAAATGAACGACCTCCTCACGGCTTTTTGGTCGTGTGGATTTAGCGAAAAAAAAGCGGTTTTCTTGTTTTCTTTGGGTGTGCCAAAACGTCAGACGCACCGCTCGAAGTTCGTTTATTCACAGACTTCTTTCTGCCTGCGCGGTGTATCCAGGTGAGCAAAGGTGCGGTAGGGAGGATATACGAAACCGTACCTATTTTGAAATAGCCAACACCTCGCGCAACTTTTGTCACGGTCCCTGAGACTCGGCTGGGCGTTAGTTGAGGGAGTAATTGATTGGCTTACTACCTTTTTCATGACTTTAGAATTAAAGGTTGACGGGGTTTTCACCAGACTAGCATTTTACCTCTTTACTCTGACGCAAGATGTAGGGATTGAGAGTACTTTCTGTTTACGTCGATGGAAGAAACACCTGCAGATTCATCATCTGGCAGTCTCATGTGCACAAATATTGTAGGTACGCCATTTAAATCAGGAGATGAGTTAGGTGTGTGAGTGAAAATAACGGTGAAGCAATATCGAAAGTTGGGCTACTTAGTGCATGTTGTGTAGTTAAAAGGCCAACAAGAAAGGAGGGCCCGACAGAAAAAAATACGAACAAGCGCTTGTTTGTGTTCTATCTTTCTGTCAGTCCCTCGTTCCTTGTGCGCTTTTCAACTATCCAAACAGAAGTCCTCTTTATTATATCTGTTGAAAAAGTTGAGCATTCGATCTTTCATTGTAGCATGAGAAAGGATAGCAAAATTCTGTGTCCAAAAGGGCAGGTGGATAGTACGGTTTCAACGGCCATAAAATGGACAAGACAAGAATGTACGCTACGACAGAGGAGCTATTTATTCTTAGATGTTTGGCATCTGAAAAAGTATACGCTGAGCTGCCTTGAGCTGGAAATTACCTAAAGCATTCCTTTTATTTCCGAACCACCGTAGCATGTCCAAATACTTAGTAATCCAGCTTGCCACAGCTTCCGCATGAATGCTTTTTTATGGACGGATGTTTCCCTTTTCACTAGGCTTTACGCCATGTCTCTTAGTAATGCTCAAAATGTTCTTTGGCTCCCAGCTTCGAACGACGATTACTAACTTCATTGATAATTCTGTCTCTATTGGCCACCCGTCTGTACGCTACTTATGGTGCTACCTCACCACACGTACTGAAAGCGAAAACAAAATCTACGTAGAACGACTGCTTAGAAATTTCGATTACCCTTCCAGAGGTGCATACTATTTCATGAGATGGTATCGGCGTCAAAAGCCGGAAGCATGTACAGTCGGTCAAATCTGTAACTGGCGTTTGCGAGTGGCGACTTCTCATGCGTCAGCGCCGTATGACGGAAGTCAAGTTGCAAACAGGTCGAAATTAAACGCATGCTCAGAACCCACGCTCAGCTGGGCCCATCGTCTCCTAGGCTGTTCCTTGTTAAGATCGTCATAAGACAGAAAAATCGCAGCTTGCGGCCGACAGTACATGTCATCCATCAACTCATCAATCCATCAACCCCTACACAGCCAAAGTACACGGCCAACACTTATCGTCCCCTTCTTTCTCAGAGGGCAGATCTCATTCATTTAACGTCCGGGCGTTGACAAAGGTCCCCGAGTCTTAAGTAAGAAAATGATAAGAACTGCGACGAAAATACACAGAGCGAAGTGTAGTGAAAGAAATTTCCTGTAGCATATTTACGTATTAGACTTCTCTTCTTCCTCTGTTTCTCTCACCAAGCCATCATTCTCGAAGCCCTTGTAATGGGGAAAGAACATAATCTCGGCGCGGCTCCGACAGAGGGGCCAACCACCATGCACCCTTCCTCACGCGCTTTATCTCAAACGTCCGAAGTTGTTGTCGTGCTGTCATGTAAAAGTCGACAGCGGTGAAATCACTCACTCAACAATCTACTCCAGGGTGTCTTTGCTTCTTAATTACTTGCGCGCTATAACAAGAACGCCATTCTTTTCTTCCTGTAAACTAATGTTGATTGCAGCGTGAGCTTCTTTTTTATTTAGGACAGTTCTTGCTCTTGTGATAGCTTTCTCTCGATTTGTGCCAACAATTTGGGGTATTTGCTGTGCTTAAGCTCTAAGTGAAAACGAAGCCTTCAATTAGGAAATATTTTGATCAAACCCGAGCTCTACTCACCACACCATAAAGAGCATCGAAACATCACCTGTGAAAACGAAACTGCAGAGCCCTCTTGAGGTGACGTGTAAAATCCTTACAGACGCTGCAGCCCCCTTGATTCCTCGCATTTGTTTTTCTTTTGCTTGTTTTGTTTTCACTGAGAACAGGCCGGTTCATGCAGCCATTATTTCTTTCGCGACTGATGCTTCTTACAATTTTGCAAAAAAGCGGGTGTTTTCAGCCTATTAATTATTACTTTTGTAAAACTGGATGCTTTTTCAAATTATTACGAAGAGCTAGCCTATTAAATATTACTTTTGTAAAACTGGATGCTTTTTCAAATTATTACGAAGAGCTAGCTACTACCACGCGTGAAACAAAAGTAGCGCATCAGTTGTTTTTTTAGATATGTTCGCGTATCCGTACTCTTGAATGGAAGTAGATTTGACAAGTGTGTTTGTACCGCAGTTGCTGGAAAGTGAAACTGGTGGGGATCCAGGTAAAACCTGGATCCCCAACAGCATCTGGTAAAGAAAGCGAGACAGGCCGACCAGGCGCTAGAAATCCTGAACTAAGGACCCCACCACCCCCCAACCCCTTTTCCTGGCGGCCAACCAAACAACGTAACAACATTGGTTGCGCTAGTAAACCTTTGTAGCTCCTCTCCCTACTGCAGTAGCTAAAAAACATTTGATATATTCCTCGGTTATATCCTGATGATCAGCCATGCCTGAGGACCTGGCAACATTTACTGTAGGAAAATTAGTTTGGGTATTTCTTTTTTTCTTTTTCGGCTTTCGCAACAGAAGATACAAAGAGAATTGCCTGCTGGTGTGCTATTTCCACTTTTTTTATTCAGCGATTGATCTCACCTTCGCGTCAATGACATTGCGTTACGTTCATAATTTCATTATTGACATCACGAGGACCGATCCCAGCACAACATAAATTTGAAGAAGATAAGTGGGGAGAAAAGGCTTTAATGAACACTGAGGGGGTTAAGCCGCCTAAGTAACAGTGCTTGCTATTTCGACAGGTGCTGAATGTAGAGAGGTTAAACAAATAAAAAAAGATCTGCGGTTTTACGTGCCGATGCTACACCCGGGCTATATGCCACACCGTAGTGGAGGGCTCAAGATTTACTTTAAACCACCCTGGGGATCTTTAATGTACGCAGAAATTTCAACACGCGGACGTTTTGTTTTTCGCGTCCACCAGAAAAATGGCCGTCCGTCGTGGCCGGGATCAATGACGATGACCCAAATCATCATCATCGTCTTCTTCTTCTTTCAACAACAACGTCCTACCCAGAGTCAGCTGAAGGATGAAGGCCTCTCCCATTGGCCTCCAACCACTCCTGTCCGGCGCCGCGAGAGTCCCCAGTTTACCCCCCGAATTTACTTATTTCGTCCTTCCATCATCTTATTGGCTTACCGCTGTCTTCTAGACCCGTCTATTGGCATTCACTCTGTTACCCTAATCGTCCACCGGTTGTCATTTCGCCTAACTGCATGGCCAGTCCGAGTCCATTTCTTTTTCTTCATTTCAAAAATGATACCATCTACTCACGTTTGTTCTCTGATCCAGGAAGCTCATTCCCTGTCACTAATTATTACTCCCATCATTCTTCGTTCCATGACTCATTGAGGCGACCCTAAGTTTGCTTTGTAGTTGTTTAATAAGGCGCCAGGTTTCAGCTCTATGCCATTTATCCAACGTAGTTTCAAGGCCACCTGCACCTACTGTCGATCCCTCGGAACACTATACAATCAGGTATGGGAGTGCCAGCAAACGCCAGAGCTACAACTCATCTCCAGCCCCTACATTCAACAGTGGACAGCGCGGTTGGCCAGCAAGGACTCTACGACTCAGCTCGACCTGGTGAACAAGGTCCGCGCAGCACGCCACAGCCAGGGGGATTCCAGACTACGGATTTCCTCCAGCGGGCGGCTTCCGTAATAGCAGCACCTGCCGTGTATTAAAGATTTCATTCACTCATTCATTGGGCTCATCAGCACAACGCCATAGTCCCGGATCCGCCGCAGCGGCGTGCTTTAACGAATATGCAGATAAGTGTAAAATAGAATAAATCAACGGGAACCAAAAAAATAAGCAGCGCGCCGACAATAATTACAACGACAAAACGAGACCACTATTATTCAAAAAAGAGAAGAGTTCTTATCGCTCTCGGTCCCCCTCAGTCTGTCCCACCTCAACCCCCACCCTCCCTCGGTTAAAGGTAAAATTGAGCCATGCCGTGGGAAAATGGTTTACACAGCTATCGACCAGAAAGAAAGGGAAGACCGAAAGACCAAGATCGGAGTGGCCTTGCGAATTGAAACAGAAGTGACATAACGTATCTAAAGCCTGGACTGCACACCAGTGCTGTGCAGAAAAGTGAAGTACAGTGGCCGCGGCAATTCTTGTTGAGCGACGTATTATGTGCGTTTTGATCACAAGTTTTCAATGGGAGGACCATTAACGAGCAAGTTTGGAGACTCGCTGCACAACGCAGTATCGCCCAGCGAATCGCCGCTGCGAGCCTGAAATTTCATCGAATACATTGCACGTGAAAATGGGGCGTACAAATCTAACGAGCTGCGTAAGTAAAATTGAAAAATAAAAATAATATTTGTGCATCGTGCTGTTTTCTGTGGATTTTCACATCAATTGCACGTAAGAGGAAACAGGTCGCAAGAAATATCTGTGTTAGTGTACCCTTCGTAGTCACCAGGGTTTTTGTCTTAACTGCCCACAGAGAAAACAAACGCGTTCTTTTAAACTGTTACCTGGGGACATTGTCAGACTATAGTATCAGAGGGGCCCCTTTTTTGCTTGCTTATTTCTTTACCTCTCCCCCCCCCCCCCCCCCCCCTCGCCTCCTGGTATCGGGCTTTTCTTTGTGCACGCATGTGTTTTGTGTTTTTCTGGCTTTAACTCAATGACAGCGCCCAGTTTTTTGAAGCTCTCTTTGCCGCAAGTCAATGTAACTGCCAGGAAGCACGCTATTCAGGGCGCGGGCAAGTGTTGCTGTGCGTGCAATGGTTGCCTTTACCATAATAACAACCGCTTCGTTTTCAGCTGAATAGAACGCATAATTTGCGGGTTGTAAAATAACGTAATGGAGTGACGGTCATTGAAGAACGTAAAACACGGTACGCAAAGGTAGTCCTAACTGCGACCCTTTTCGGTTGAAAAGACGACATTCTGGCGCCATTTTTTTTGGCCTACGGTCAGGACTAGCAGCTGCCTAGAAAATGCTTTATTTAGATGCGACTGCATCTCATTCACTCGCCTTGTCCCTCCATGCGGCGTTGTCGTTGTCCGTCCACACACCCTCCCCCATTCTCCTCGCCGCGCGAGCTGCGCTCTCCGGCCGCTCACACCCCCTCTCCTCTCCGATAGCGAACACTCTCTCGCGAGGGGCATTGGAATAGGATTTGATTGAATTGGCTTTTGGCTTGGATTGGATTGGATTGGATTTGATTTGGATTGGATTGGATTAAAGTGGATTGTGTTGGATTGTGTTGCGTCATAGCCGCGCCACGTTGCGTCATAGCCGCGGCAGGGGGTTCACGGCACGTTTCACGCGATGGGAGAATCAACCTAACGGAAACAACAACGGAACCCCCTATGCGTCGCATCTACACAGGAGTTCCCGCGAGGGGAGGTGGGAGTTTTTATCATAGTTTCTGGTAAAAGCCGACGAGTGTCTGAATTTGTTAGCACATGCACAATAAACTGTTTTACAATCTTTTTTCCTGGAAACCCATTCTGTCAAACTGCTTACTCGGTTTCGTTGTGTACAAATCTACCCGTCTCAACTTTCAAACGGAGAAAACGCGGCGACGTGGCTTTTACGCGCTCGTAATAAATAAATCCTCCCTGTAGGTACCTGTTCTTGTCATAAACGTTATCGCTGTTACCAACGTTATTAAACGGCTATGATCTTCCGCGAGCAATGTCGAGCAATGGACATACATTGTTCGAGTCGGCCCTCTGTGAAAATAATGGTTATGTTACGCGATGTCTGAATTACTTTAGGCACAGCTGCAATATTAACCAAGTAATACAACTATATGAGCTCGCAGGTTGCCTAAAGCAGCGGTGCACTCTTGCTCTGCTTCATCCTAGCGCAGTTTAACCATAAAAAAACGCCTGTAACTGAAGGCTAAAAAATGTAGCAGTTTTTTGCTGCCTAACACTAAGCGTTCGATTCTTACAGCTAAGTCATTTGATTAGCTAAGTTTACCTAGTGGCAAGTATATATTAATATTGAGGCGAAATAACATAATACCTTTAAATCATGCAATTGTTTACTAATATTACCTCGCTCGTGGGTATTTACAGCACTTTTACTTCTTGTTCAAGGCCGAGTGAGCTGGGATTTTGGTAAAATAAAAATCCGTTATCGAATGTTACATTCACACGCGTGCTTTAGTGTCAGAAAAATGGACGGTACCTGCACTTCTTTTAGGCTTAGATTACTTAAAACACTCTCTATTCTTGTTTCTGCGGCTTTTCCAGGTGTATTTGGCACTTATACAAATGCCACTAGACTGACACGCGTGCAAGCCTTCACTAGAAAAACTTTCACGGGTCAGTCACAGCGGAAATATGTCACTTGTGTTCAGTGACCCACTTAACGCCCTCACCGCATTTCTGTACATGCAACAACTGGCCACGTATGCGAAACACGTCTGAAAGCGCTCAACGACATTCGTTGCCAAACACTTCGTTGAACACGCCCTTTACGCAGAAGTACTCACCAAACTGCGACGGAACGTAGCTTCGAATACGCGAAACAAGGTTTACCACAACACTCTGCCCCTCCTGTCTTTAAAAGCAAGTACAGTGTCATCGGTATTCATCCTGCATATCCGCTGAGAAATTTGAACGCATGCAGAAAGAATTTACTTATACTCCCCCAACTGCAAGCTGCTTCAGACGTATACGTACACACTCACGGGTATGAAAGGTGACCAAAGGTTCGACAAACCGCAAAACGTTTGAAGCGGGGGGCCGAAATGTAACGGTGGTGAAAAGGCGCTTGCACGCCATGTTTTACGGGTTTGCGCTCATCCTCAAAACACATGGTTCGTTACACGCGCGCCCGACGACAGCCATGGTCGATTTGGAATCATTATATTTTGTTGTTGTTTTTTTTCTCTGACAGAGCGTTGCCGCATTTTGCAACAGACTGGGAAGACGTTGGCGGTTGTCATTACGCTCGTTTGCACAGCACTTGCAATGCGGAAGTGACAACGAAGATTTTGGGCGGTTACTTCTATTCTGCGCAGATGAACACATAGTGGTGTCAAAACAGGCGGGAAAAGAGAGTGAAGGCAGGAGAAGAAAAACGAAAAAAGATGACATACATCACTTGAAACAGGCGCCTTACTGCGTCACGCTCATCGCGAACAAAGCGGACACGTCGTACCGCTTGCTCGATTCGGACTTCCGGCTGAGCGCACACACAGAACATGTTTCTACACCCCGCCGATGGCAAGGCGTTTCTTTCAAAGCAACTGCACCATGAGTGTAGCGAGCGCGAAGCCTTTTTAGCTCCGCCGAGCGGCAGATAAAAGAAGGGCACCAAAAACTGAAGGCATCTCTTCGCTTTGCAGGCACCCATGTACTCGTAGAAGTAACGCAAATGAGAAGAACGAAAAGATTGTTTTCTTCGCTTTGAACCGGTGGAACGGGTTCAAAGCCATGGCCTATCGGGATTTTTTAACGACTTCAGAATTTTCCTTGACATTATTTCGCCTGTACTTATTTGTTATGAAAATAGCCGTTCTGAACAGCACGCCATGCGAGATGACAGCCTAGCTGAGTGCGTGACCTTGTTTCAAAAGCAATGACTTGCAAATATGACAGCAACTTTCAATCAACAAAGGTCTGTCGATTGATTGATTGTAGGGTTTAACGCGCCGTAGTGAAGGGCTCCGGATTAATTTTGACCACCTGGGAATGTTTAACGTGCGCCTAAATCTCGTACACGTGGGCGCGTTTGCTTTTCGCCTCCATCAGAAAAGCGGCCGCCGCGGCCGGGAATCGAACCAGCGTCCTCGTGCTCAGCAGCACAACGTCTTAGCCATTGAGCCACCGCGGCGGGTAACAAAGGTCTGTCATTCACGTAGATATGTTTTGTAGAAAAGCCTGGCGCTAACATTCATTGCGTTTTTTATTTATCTTGTCAATTTAGTGTTTTAAGCAGGTATTAAGGGTATAGGCCCTAGCGGGAGTTGGCCGCGCCGAAATAAAATGTTAAAAAAAAAATCACAGTTTCTTTCCTATGAGGAAGAGGCTTAAAACTTGATGCTTTTTCTCATGCAACCTGACTAAAATTCAAAGCCCAAAAGCAAAACTGGTGCGACCACGTTGAAACGGTGCAATCGGATAGATGTCGGCTTCACAACGCGAGGAACCCAGGTTAGACTCCGACCGCCGAAAGCCTTTTTTCTTAAGCCATTGATATGGTTATGTAAAAACCCATTGTATGAGTTGGGTTTCCTGCAGTGTGTTTTAGCATTGAGAGTTTGGTTGTTGGACTTTGACTTTGGAATTCGAAGACATAGGCTTTTGATCAGAGGAAGCTTCCGTGTTTCAACCACCTTTTACTTCACGGACGATCTTAATCATTGTCAGAAAAAGCGGGGTTTCCTGGAGTGTGCTTTCGCGCGGACGGTAGCCATAAGTAAAGAAAGGAAAGTTTATTTTTTAGTTTTCCACAACGCGAGGAAAATGCCATGTTTTCAAAATGAAGTTTCCCTAATGTCATTGTTAAAGTGTGAACTAGGCCACTGGAGGGACTAGTTCAAAACTGAACAGATCATTCGTATTCGAAAATTAACAGACCCGGTAAAATTTTGTGAATCTGTTATCAATACCAATGCATAAAGTCTGGTCTTAAACATGTGAAAATATCACTTTGCTTTCTATGTGTACTGGTTCACTAGGGCTAAGGTGACAAAGAAAACGTACACATAAGCAAAAAACAGTCGGCAGAAAACGCCCGCAAGAAATGACGATATAATGCGTAGGTGTTGCAGAGTCATTTCTTCCTGTTTATGCCAAAGTTGGACTCCAGCGTATAGGAGAGGCTCAATCAAATTCCAATAGAGCGAGGAAGGTACGTAAATAAATTGCTTGTGTGTTCGAAAAAAGAAAATGAACTTTATTCGGGCAAAACAGCGGATTCGAGGCCCGAAGCGCAGTTTCTCAGACAGGATAACCTCTCACCAACACATCCTGTCCGCACCTCCTGCCTCCGCTTTCTTTTCTCTACAAGTAGGACACGGTAAAGTGGGATGTAGGACAACAAACATGCACTGGGATAACGCTGAGTTTGTAATGAGACATCTCGTAGCGCACACAACACATCCCGAAAAAAATACGGCCGAGCATCCAAACCAGGGCTTCCTCCCTCTCTAGCTTTCTTTCTCTCTTGCTCTGCGCACTCGTTCACCGATTGGCTTCCCCGCGTTCTAACCTCTCATCTTTGCCGCCTCTACGTGCACTGTTGCCCTTCGTGTCACAGTTTCTGTTGGCGCACATTTCGCGCATGCGCATTCTTTGTTGCGGAGAGATAAATCGCCGTGCGGATCTACGCCACTTGGCAGACAAAATGCAAAAAATCCCGGGCCATCTCCACTAACGGTAAACCTGGGGAGGGGCGAAGCATGCAGTGTATGTGTATTCTTGATGCCTTGGGTTTTTGCCGACGGAGATGAAACCGTCGGGGAGTAGAGGTATCCAGCTTTGCTGTAAAAGTCTCTTGTCTTTGATGAACGACGTTCCAGCGGAAGAACGACGTTCCAGCGGAAGGCGTAAACGAGTGTCCCGGTGTTTTTTTTGTTTTTTTTTCAGTACGCGTTACGTTCTAGCGCGAGGCGTAAACGAGTTTCCCGGTGTTTTAGGACCGTGACTTCCTGAAACGACGATCACTACGTCGACTACGACGACGACAACTTCAGGGGACGCGAACAGCTCCAGCTCCTAAGGGGCTTCGCCCCTAAAACACTGGGACGCTCGTTTACGCCTCGCGCTATAGAGCTTCGTGCTTCAAAGACAAGAGGCTTTTACAGCAAAGCTGTATACCTCTATCCCCAAACGGTTTTATCTCCGTTGGCAAACACACCAAGGCGCCAAGAATACACTTATACACGCATGCTTCGCCCCTCCCAAGGTTTCATGTTAGTGGAGATGGCCGGAATTTTTTATATATATAAAACCTACGCCTTCGTTGTTCTTAAGATACAAGTGATGTACTATGGCGGTCACACTTAGTGGGAACACGGGAGCGCGTAGCGCGCGCTACTACCAGAGTATCCTAACGGCGCTTCGCGGAAACAGCGCGCATGCGCGTTGCGGGGGAAAGGAGAGTACAGATCTCGTCGCACGCATCGCGTCATCAGACGGCAGGGCGTCGCCTGCTTGCGAGCTGCCGCCCCTGAAGAAGCAGTTGACGTTGCCAGTGGCCGCCATGAATGGCAAACATAAATACTGGGGCGCTGGAAAAGAAGTTCAGAGATTTCTTTTACGTGCAAACAAAACGGTTGAGGCAAGGGAAGCAAGAACGAATCGCGGTCTTTTTTTACGAACCGCACTGGCATTCTGCAGCCGGGACGACTGCTAGCACGAGCCGTAACTGCGAGCTGTGGAATGTTTTCAATGCTGCTGCGCAGCTCTGATCCTCTAACGCAGCTACGCCTTGTCCAGATGGCCGAAGAAGCCGCCAGGGACCAAGATCTTCTGGCTGACTAACGCGGCAAAGAGAGTCCAAGCTCTCTACTTCTGGGCAAATAAAGTTCTCTCTCTCTCTCTCTCTCTCTCTCTCTCTCTCTCTCTCTCTCTCTCTCTCTCTCTCTCTCTCTCTCTCTCTCTCGCTCTCTCTCTCTCTCTCTCTCTCTCTCTCTCTCTCTCTCTCTCTCTCTCTCTCTCTCAGTCAACCTGACGATAAGCGACCACCACGCGCATTGTCGGCAGCAGGCGCCGCAATCTACAGAATTTTCATCTTCATGGGCGTAAGTAAGGACGAATCTCAGCTGATTATGAACCTCGTTCGAAACCAAAAAAGCGAGTCTCGGCCTTGCGATGCATCTGTTGCTTTTTTTGTATCTTCGTGCGTTTTATGCAATGTTGTCAATAACAGTAGCTCCTACTTTGCATCTTAATTTGTGCATTTTCTGTCATCTCCTAGCTATGCCTCACGGCATAACTGGCTTTACTGCTGATTGAGGAGGACCCATTCTTGGTTTTATGGAAAAACACACACGCAACTTCCTCGTCTGGGAGTCAGTGAAAGTATTATAAGTTGTGGAGTGAAGCCGACTTGAACGCTTTGCGCTCTCACCGCGAAATCTGTTGAGAGGGGCGGCATGGCAGCTAAGAATAAATCTTAAGTTTTTCGCATAGCTTCAAGTCTAAGTATTTCGAAACTGTTTATATCCCCCGGAATCAGCAGCAGGGCTCTATAACAACACCACAGACCTATTGCCGCAGGCGATATCCCGCAAGTGATCTGGTACCAACATCCGGTCCACGTGCAGCGCGCGTCTCCCTCAGCGGGAAGAATACGACGAATGTCGGGGCGCAATTTGAAATCATGGGTGAGGATACACCTGTCTATGCTATCCCGGTGGGCCCGGTTGTCGTTACGCGAGTTACGGAAACTATTAGGATAAGTCATGGTGCACTTGAGCCAGCGACGACTGCTTTAGTGATGACTTTTTTGCCTCCAAATGGACACATCGAGAAACTGCGCTGTAGTTTCTTCAACCACGTTGGTTGAAGTTATTGCTACTCCTATGCGGCTGCAACTTGTCTCGCAGCTCGCACTGACGGCTCATGCTAGCAATCTTCATGGCTGCAGATTGACGATGCGCGTCGTAGGAAAAGACCGCTACCCGTTCTTGCTTCCGTTGCATCAACCGTTTTGTTTACAAGTAAAATAGATCTCTGAACTTTTTTCCCGCGCCGCAGTATTTATTTTTGCCATTCACCGCAGCCACTGGCAACGTCGACTGCTTCTTGATTGTGGGGTTTAACGCGCCGACGCAACGCAGGCGATGAGGCGCGCCGTAGTGGAGGGCTCCGGATTAATTTTGACCACCTGGGGATCTTTATCGTGCGCCGAAATCTCGTACACACGGGCGTTTTTGCTTTTCGCCTCCATCAGAAAAGCGGCCGCCGCGGCCGGGAATCGAACCCGCGACCGACTGCTTCTTGAGCGGCGGCAGCTCGCAAGTAGCAGGCGATGCGCTGCCGCCTGATGACACGATGCACGCGACGAGACCTGTACTCTACTTGCCCCCGCAACGCGCATGCGCGCTGTTTCCGCGAAGCGCCGTTAGGATGCTGTAGTCGTAGCTCCCGCCACACGCTCCCGTGTTTTCACTGCGTGTGACCGCCATAGTAGACGCACTATTTTAGTGTTGTTATCGATTAGGTTAAGGCTTTGTGAGGCCCCAAACCTGTGACTCCTTAAAACAAACTGTACTTAAACTTTCGACCTTTTGAAAGCCTTATTTTCGTATAGTCTGCCTAAAAAGACTTCAGCATACCAAAATACGACCGCTGAAATACTACGGTGCGAACGGCCATCAAAAATCGGCGATTTTGAAACAGAAGAGCGCGGCCATTACGGCCAAGCTGAAGGGACGTTGCAGTTGGCCCAAACGGCGACCGCAAGCGGTCGGTCTGCGGAGCAAATTTGCGCGCAACGTGTCGCCCTCGCAGCAACCCTAGGTCCAAAGCACCCTTCGGAGTTTGACTGGTTCTGCTAGCTGGCCGAAGGAAAAAGCACTCGCCCGGCCGCATTGTCGCTTCCACTTCATGGCTGTTTGCGCGTTTTGCCGGCAGTTGCAGCTTCTTCTGCGACGGAGCCATTTTATGCGTTTATAACTGATAAACAACCCTTTCACGGGGCTACCAATCATGTCCCACTTGGTTTGGTAGCACGTACTGTACGTTCAAAGTGAATTTTGCCGGGGTGAAATTTGAGTGCAGTTGGCCTTTAAGAGTCTGCATAGGGCACAATCTGATTTGAAGAGGAGTACACATGCAAACGTTCTGGTGCGACATGTGTCTCCAGAAATTTGACTAGAAAAATTCACGCACGGACTTCTTGGGAATTCCCTATATCTAAACCAAGCTAGAGTGTTTTTCGCACCGAGCTTAGACAAGCCTTCCAAACCAACTCGTTCACATTCACAAACCGTACTACGGGAATCCCGCAAACCTGATGGATCGTTGCAAATAACTCCTTTTTTTCAACTTGTTTCCCCTGCAGTGCGGGGATAATATAAATTCCGAGCGACTAGAAATAACTTTGCCGCAATGGTGTGCCAGCGAATTTTCTTTCACTTTCTCCTAGCATCTTGATTTAAACTTCTGCCAGAACTTCCCGCCTTTGTCGTGGCAAAGATACAAATTTGTTCCGCGAGCTTTCTTTGTGCGCGAGAGTAAGGAATGAGCTCCTGCCTTCTGAGCTTAGCGGACCGTTTATCTTGAAGTGTTTCCTCGTGGCAGATCGGGCTGCTATGGTGCGGTGTTCTTCCTCAGGTGTTTTACTTGTGGCAGGGAGGCAATGCATTTATCACGACAAATGATCTCGCTCAAGTTCGGGACCACAATCGCTTCAAGTTCGTTTTTGTGGCTGTTTTTAATCGCTTGCGTCCCTGTCTTTTCGCAAGCTCCTTGTCCCCCCCTCTCTCTTTTTCCTCCACCTCTCCACCACTGGCCGCCTTTTTCAGAGAACAGGCTGTTTTGCTGCCGCCCACAGTTCAGTAAGCCGATTTGTTGTAAACACTGACAAGGCCAATCTTCTTGCACGACGACCTTGAGGCTCTCTGTCAGAGCGTGCAGTTTGTTGGCGCGCATTTTTAGGCACATTCGATTTCGGTGATTTGCTCACAAATTCTTCCAAAACAACGGCGCCCTTTGCTTGTTATTTCCTCAGCCTGTTATCGTGTGAACCAACACACTCACTGAGAGCTCTTAATAGAATTGTATCACCATGCTTTATAATGAGGAATCAGTTTCTTGAAGTAAATATCTTTTGTTACTCTAACTCGACAAAACAACAACAGTCGTCAGCTATCGTTGTACACGTTTGAAGCCATTCTGGGGTTGTTGCGATCCGTAAAAGAGTGAACACTGAGACAAATTTCGGTAACAACGGAGTTACTACTCCCAATTTTGTGACACCAAAAGCCCTTCATCGCCAACCGACGGCCAAGGCGATTTCCCAAAGCCCGTATGGCAGCGGGCTCTTTGATTATGGTCCCCAACGCCCATAAATTAGTCGCCGAAGTGACAGCCTCCGGTGTCTTCGTTAGCACTGCCTTAAAGGAGTACTGACACGAAATTTCAAAGCTGAGATAACTATGTAAAACGCTTCCTTTTTATCAGGAGATATCTCCCAGCAAGTTTCAACAGCAACCGTTCAGCGAAACATAATTAAAATCCGTTTTAATCTTCGCCTGCACGAGAAAGCCCAGAGCGGGGCCGACGTGACATCATCTGCTACGTGCCCAACTGCCGACGTCGGGGCTCCCGGACGAAGCCGACGCGCTGGCTGTGGTTGGCGCGCGCTGCTCGGGCGTGTGTACACGTCATGGTTTTGGGACTGACGTCATGCTGCCCGGGCCTGTGGGGACGGCGAAGACCTCGGCCGGTTCTGGCGCGCGCTGTGCGGCTCGCTCGCGCGCGCTTCACAGAGAGGCAGCGATACGGCAAGAATGGTGACGCCATGTGATAGATTGCTGTAATGGCGGCCGCTCGGCGTTTTTTTTCTCGAAACCGAAACTGGCACGAAATAAACGACGCCGTAAATGAATGTTACGCTGCGCTCGACCGTCTAATCTGTCATTCTATTGATTAGTGGGCTGGTAGGAACGCATAGCAGCGAAAAAACGGGAACATGAAAATTTCGTGTCAGTACTCCTTTAAAATTCCGCCCCAACCCAGTCTTCTGAAATCGGCGCGCTAAGAGCCTAAATACCACTGATAAAACTATAGGTAAACGCTGTGGGGTTGCGTCGGCCCAAGAATATGTTACTCCACTGCTGTTGATGACGATTAATATTCGGACCAAGACTTCGGATTGGAGAATTGGCATATTTTGCGTGAAATTCATATTCGAATCTCCTTTGTCCTGCTTTCTATTTTCAGGCTTTTTCTTTCCTGGTATGTTGAAGCTCTGAAGCTGAAGGCGCGTCAATAATACACGTGGTATATGGTTTTTGTTACATGACACGTCTGAAGTAACGCAGCCTAGGCCACTTGAGTAGCGGCAACGGCATCCCACGACAGTTTCTGTTTTCTTTATCGCTCAAATAAAAATTGACTTTACATTAAAAAATAAAAAAATAAAGGCAGAAGATAGCCTATACTGCCGGTTTATAAGACATTTGCTTTGTGTAAAAACGTTACATGATAATTATCACAGAAATCCTGTATAAATCCATGACTGTTACTTAAATGCAATCATGCAATGTGTCTAAATATGTAAAAAAATGAATGACATGTATCCCGCCGCAAGAAGGTAAGCATTTTATATCAAGTTCGAAAGTAGTTCTCCACTGTCAGAAAAGAAACGCAAAGGCTGTCTATCCATGCTTACTTTCCCCACGAAATACAAAACGTCGTTCGATGCGGTTCAGGTATAGGCATACTAGCCTCTTCTCGGTTGTTCTCACCTTTTTTCCTTTTAGATTGCTGCCCGGCAAACTGTATTTCATCGGCACGAAGACTGTTGTGGGATTTGTGCGCATAAGCCCAAGGACCTCCCCTCCCCATTCCCATTCGGTATGCCTGCTAGGATCGCCAAAACGCAGAGGTGCCCTCACGAGATACGCTCTGCAGGACAATATCGGGTATCAGAGCTTTACGTGACAGGCTGGATTGAGACCATGCCGCTAAGCCAAGATCTCAAAGGACAGCAACCTCGTGGGAGAAGCCTGGACTGCCTCCCCTGAGACTACTTTCTTCTCTTACAAAAAGCTAATTAAAAAAAAAAGAAACGGTAAAGCCATGCCGCCATACACCGGAGCTCCGAGATGCACTCAATTCGCTAAGTGACGGTTTCCAAAGTGACGGCGTGGCAAGCAAACTGCTGCCCGAATTGCCTCCTCAATAAAGAAGAAAGCCCTTACTCAATCGGCCTGGTCAGTTTCAACGCTTTCACCTTGAAGGACAAGCGCTGGGCTGTTTTCGGAGGTCTTTGTGTAGTTCGGATAAAAGAGAATATCAGAGGCCCTACCCTGGATGAACGGTAGTCGTTTCATTGCAACACCCCGATGAAGCCTTTTCGTCTGGATAGTGTTGGATTAAGGCGCACGACTTCAAATGCTAGCAGCAAGCAAATTGTGGCAGAAAGTAACGACAAAAACGAGGTGGCCATTGCCAAAGCCGATGAGCCGGGCTTTCCACCACACTGAGATATGTAGAGGAAAAGCACAAAAAGTGCTATTCGCAAAGGTGCGCTTCGAATATGTCCAAAAACTAGAATATAAAATTGGATATCTGTTCTCACTCTGTTGTTTACGCCACAGAAATGTTTAGCAAAAATAGAGAACAATTTCGAGATCTTAAGGTTTATGCGGGGCACGGAATGAGCTGAAACTGAAACCTGAGCGCCGCTCTACACTGGCACTTCTCAGGCTTTGGTTTTTTTTTACTCGGCCTCGTCTTCGGGCAAGCGCAAAGAAGTTTTTGGGAGAGAGTAAACGAGGTCGATGCTTCAAGGCCTGTCAAAAAATAACCGAACTGCACAAAAAAGCACAGAAAGAAGCTGGCTGTAAAAGAACCTAAAATTTGTACGCCAAATGCGAACGGCATGTATGTCACGACTTCTCTGTGCCGCTAGCCTCTAAGCAACCCAAGAAAACAAAAAAATAAGATTTTCACAGTGTTTTTATTGTACTCCTTTCTTGCTGTTTCTTTTTGTTCGGTTGCCCAATTTGTGTGTTTGTTTAGGTAAATACTAACAAGAAATGCCAACCTTAGTACGGGGAAAATTTCTACAGTAGGCATTGGTTCTCGGTGTGCGTTGTTATGATTAACGTTTCTGGTTATGTTTGTTCATGCGTCTCCCACCATGCGAAAATTCCTAGCGGAAACTCGGTGGCCCATTGTGCGTGTTCTAAAATGATACGGCCAAACGCAGTCGCTGTGCACGTTTTGAGAAAGAAAACATAACGAGTGCTTTCAGAATAAGGTTCGCTGACAATGACGGTGCAAAATGATTTTAAGCCATTAAGGACTGACTCAACGAAGAACAGAGAGTAAAAAAAAAAATCAGCGGTCATGCGGTCTTACAGAAGTGTGTGGTGAGCGAAGCTGTTGCGAACAACGCCGTTCAGCAACTGTAATCTAGGCACAGAAATAAATGGGATATCTGCTCTCGTTTCGAAGCAGTATTAAAAGGGAAGCAACAATTTATCTGAGACCGTCCAAGACCGCTCCCAAACTGGAACCCGATTTGCAAAGACGGCGCACGCCACGCCCTGAAGGCGGGTGGCACTTCGTTTGAAACAAAGTAGCCCATTCGGTCTTCGGCTGGGGTTAGCGGAGCTTCTCCCATGCGTACACCCCCTGGAAGAGCCGGGCGACAGGCCGGGGGGACGCTTCCACCCTATTTTTGTATACCGATTGGTGTCCGGTGTAGGGATTCGTACCAACCACCTCCCGAAGCGGAAACGGGGGCCCTACCCGTTGGTCCACGGCTGCGGTAGGCGGCTGTGGTTGGTCCACGCAATGCCCAATGACCGCGAGGGTACCGGAATCTTGGAAAAACGCGAACATCATCCCAATCCTCCAAAAAGGCGACATAAAGGACTGGAAAAATTACAGGCCGATCAGCCTTACTGCCAGGTCGTCTACAAGGTACTTATCAAGGTAATCACTAACACAACTTCTGTTACCTTAGATTTCCGTCAACCTAAAGAACAAGCACGGTTTCGTAAAGGCTGTTCAACAAATGGGACCATATTCACTCCATCAATCGGGTGATAGAGAAGTGCGCGGAGTATACTCAATCCCTATATATAGCCTTCATAGATTATGAGAAAGTATTTGACTCGGTCAAAACCTCAGCAGTCATTCAGTCATTACGGAACCAGGGTGTATACGAGCATTATGTAACAATACTACAGTATATTAACAATGGGTCCACACCTACCATCATCCTCCATAAGGAGAGCAGTAAAATACCTATAAGGAAGGGCGTCAGACAAGTAGATACAATCTATCCAATGTTATTCACAGCATGTTTAGAGAAGTATTCAGAACGTTGGATTGGGAACAGGTGGAAGTAAGGTTAATGGAAAATACCTCAGTAACCTCTTATTTGCTGATGACGTTGCCTTGCTAAGTAACTCGGGGACGAACTGCAAAGCATGCTTTCCGCACTGGACAAACAGAGTAGAACCGTGGCCTGAAAACTGATATGCAGAAAACCAAAGTAATGATCAATAGCCTCGGGACAGCTCAGTGGTTTGAGATAGGTGGCGAGGCAGTGGAAGTGGTAAGCGAATATATCTACTTAGGCCAAGTTGTGACCCCGGATCTCAACCATGAGGCAGAGAGAATTCGAAGGATAAGAATGGGGTGGAATGCATTCATCGGGCATTTTCAGATAATGAATGACAGCCTACCATTGTCCCTGAAGAAGAAAATGTATAGCATCTGCATCTTACCGGTACTCACCTACGGGGCAGAAACTTGGAGGCTCACTAAGAGGGTTCAACTTAAATTGAGGACGACTCAGCGCGCAATGGGAACGGAAGATGGTAGGTGCAACATTAAGGGACAACAACAGAGTGGAGTGGGCTAGCGAAAAAACGCGTGTTAAAGGGGCCCAGAAAAGCTTTGTGAAGGTGGCAATCAAATGCATTCAGGTGGTAGAACACATAAGGGGGATTTTTGAGCCAAGTGTGAGCCCCATACGTTGTACGAATAATTTGTAACAATTTTTGAAGATAGCTCTTCTCAGCCGATGAGCGCGACGCCGCAGCGAGGCGATCGCGGCTGACGCAACCGCGAGACGCCCCCCTGATTCGCTCAATCGCCGGCGAGGTCGGCCGCCGGCAACGTCACTGTCATTGGCTTCCGGCTGCCTTTCCTCCTTACTGCGTGACCCCGAGGCAAAGGCGGGTCGTTGCCGCAGCGATTGACGCGTGCCTAGGCGCAGGAATGTAGCTAGCGCAGAAGGAAGTCGAGCGTCGCGACGTCACATGGCTATTCCCAGTGTCTCCAGCTGCTTTGAAAGTAGCAGAGAGGGAGGAGGAATCGATCGGCAAGGGAGGGAGAGGTGCATTTAATTGGTTCTGGCGCAGCTAATACTGGATGTAGATCAATAATTCCAACGGCATTGCATCACTATATTGGTGTTACGCGACAATACAGGCCTTTTGTAACTTTTACCAACGGCTTTTCTGGGTCCCTTTAGGACATATTAGTGAAAATTAAAAAGACGACATTGGTGCGGGCAGGGCATGCAAGGCTAAGGCAAGATAGCCGTTGGTCTTTAAGAGCAACAGAGTGGATCCTTATAGAAGGCAGAAGGCAGAAAGTTAGATGTACAGATGAGATCAAGAAGTTTGCGGCGATAAATTGTTGCAGTTAGCACAGGAACAGCATAATTGGAAATTAATGAGAGAGGCCTTTGCCCTGCAGTGGGCGTAAATAGGCTGGTGGTGATGGTGGTGGTGGTGAACAATTTATCAGCCCTAGACAAAAATCCGACCACTATTGCAATTTTCTTCGGCAGACCCTTTTTGCAATACGTGCGCGTGGGGTCACACAGATGGCCTTTCGCTGCATGGTTATTCCCTACGATGGTTTTACCAGTGCCTCCGATGTTACAGAGAGAATGAGAAATTTACGCTGTGTTTTGTAGTGCGTTTTTGTTTCATCAACCTAACAATACTTCACTGACGCACCAGTGCGGGGGTAACCATTACCGCAAACTTAATTAACGCTGAAATGCGAAACCAGTGATAACCTCTTCCAAATGGTTTCACCACGTCCCATCATGACAGGGACCATTGCTACCAGGTGAATTGACGTGAGTTGACGCTCCCAGGCGAGTTAGCTCAGATCCTCGTGAAATCTGGCTAATGCCTCCTCGTTCGGATGGGCACCCAGGGAGCGTAGTTCGCACTCCAGCACCAATGAATGTAACGCGGTTGTTTCAGGCATGCTTCCTTTTTACGTCTAGACGACGCAAGGTGACTGCCATAATGCGGAATATAGCAGAATGAACAAAAACGCGCTGTAGAGGACTGCGAAAAACAGGGCAGGGAGGAAGAACACTGTGTCAGGGAGGAAAAAAATATTTCTTTTTCGTTCTTAATACTGATTTTGCTGGTATCACTCCATTTGCGCGCATTTGAAAATGAATTTTGCCAATTTCAGAGTCTAGGCAAAATAACAGTAATTAAAAACCATCGCCATTGAGTTACGCGTAAGTTCACATTAGCATAGGTTGAATACGTGCGCCAGCAATTCTGATTCAGCTTGACAAACCTCAAAAAAATGCCTATAGCGTAGAAACTTGTCTTGCCGCTACGCCCGTCCTTTGTGTTAGCTCACGCAAGACGTTCGTTTGCGTAACTTTACAAGCAGAAAGAAAAAAACCAAGGAACGAAATATATTAGGTTGAGGCTAACAAAAACTTCTCTCTGTTCCTAAGCCTCTTGGTGAGCACACTTTCAATACAGCATAAAGGGCAAACAAGACCTCGGCGTTCTTTATCTCTAAAAAGGCATTTTTGTTCTTTCCCGGCAGCATACCTTTCCGCATAGGGCGCACAGGAACAGGGACTGAAGTTATTTGAAAGCTCAAGAGCGGAAGTTGTTCAGCAAACTTGTTCAGCACTTGAGTCGAATGATTTACTTTATTTCAGCCGTATGTACGAAATTTTGCTTCTGCAAGTATCAGTTTGTATTTGCCTATAAATTGCACATGTTTTTTTTTTCATTCTTGTAAGTATTACTGCTTGTATAATATTAGATTTGTATTTTTTATTGCTGCAACTTATATGCACTAAGTGGTTTTAGCGTTTATATCAGTACTGCGTACTGCCTTAAGGTAGCGAGGCCTCGTCAGGCTTAACCGCCTTTTGCCTCGTTCGCCTCTTTTCTATTGAGAGAAAAATAAACTTGCCTTCACTTCCACTGTTTATGACCTTTCAGTGAGTTTAAGAGATAAATTCGACAAAGTCGCTGTCGCACGTTAATTGAGGGATATAAAAGTGTGACAGGTCCCAGCAAAAGAACGCAGTTTCAGCCCAGGAAGGGAAACCAGATCTTCCTCTAGCCATTGCTTCCTTAATGGCCAGGCGTGCTTAATAGCCGGATCATAAAAACGTGATCTAACACTTCATGCCGCTACTTACCTCGCCAAAAGGGGCTATGACAGCCAGGCCAAAGAAAAAATGTGATAATTAAGCTCGCGGTAACAGCGAGAATATCGCTCTGTGAAAACGTACGATGACCGTCCGGAGCCCCTCATTCCGTTTCTTTTACGGAAATAATGAGGATGAAATCTCACTCATCCCTAACGCTCTCTTTTCCCTTCGAGTACGCGGATGGCATGAGAGTGTTCACTTTTCCCGGGGTGGATGGTGGCGTGATAATTGCCTCCCGTGCTTTGACTAGAAAGCAGAAAATCTTTATTCGTTTTGGGGAGCGGTTTCTTTGGTGAGCGCTGAGTGTCGATAAGTATTGATTCGCTGTGTAGGGAATTGTTTTTACAACGAAGCTGTGTATGGCTAGGATCCCAGGGTGTCGCGCCGGCGGCAACAATTTACTCAGTTTCGTGTGTTCAGCATATGAACAAGTTCATTAAAAAGTAAAAGAGGTCCTAACGCGTCTATCCTGTGATATAAGCTACCTTATATTGCCACTAAAACGTATTACCAACAACGCATTTTTGTTTAAAGGTTAAGCCGACTGTAAGGGGGTCAGTGTGAGCTTGGTTTTTGCAAGCTGGCTTTCCCAAATTGCGAGTTCCACAGTTAAGCCAACACCTTCGACTGAGGGAGTATGGTTACAGGCCCCCTTTATACTCCTCTTCACAGACGCTGCCTCTTTCCCGAGTCGAGTGCACTCCTTCAAACGCGCGGCGTCTCTCTCCCCCCTGAAATTGAGCAACGCAGCACGGTCTCGGGCGGCCACCTGTGCGACGCCCTAGAGTCTGCACCGTGATTGCCGCAGCCACGCTATGTCAAAAACTTATTGTATCTACTTACCAATCGTGTGTGTGCTTAGTCGGTCACAGCGCGATCACGTAACTGCCCTTGTAATTCAACATAGCAAATCCCGGGCCCCAATATATCTAACACAGCAACCACTGCGCCAGCTTCGCTGGACTTCCATTTTCTCAGCGTGGAAACGCCTCTTCTAAAGAATTCCCCTACCCCCCACGTGATGCTGATGTGGACTCCGGCCCACACCAGTGTAGGTTGTAATGAGACGGCACACCAACGTGCCCGAGCTTTGATATCCAGGGCTCCCGTTTCTTTAGCCTAGTGCACGGCATCCCCGAAATGTTCCACTCACTCCTTCTCACCTACAGGGACATAACTCAACATTACAGTTTTCTCCGCAGAAACCTAACCCTTCACTTACTCCGGCGGCCGCGCACACGTGGCGGCTCTTACAAACACACATTTTCCCACACCGCACTCTCCTTGTGCACACACACCCACACCATTTCGCCTACCTTCACTGCCCACATGTGGCGCACTGGACGCACTCTTCCACTCCCTATGTGAGTGTCCACACCACCCATTCCCCCTATTTCTTCTCCTCCTCTCACTGGGAGCCAGGTCTGGGGAGCTCTGACCTGGCAACCCAAGAAACCGTCACGGCCAGAGCCCTGGACGTCGCGGGGCCCTTGGGGACACCGCCAGCCCTCTTCCAAAACCCAATGTTAAATATAGTGAGCTACTACTACTCCTCTTATTTTATCATCAAATTGTTGTATACAGGGCTGCCACCGATCGATTTCCTGGGGCTTTCGGTGTGGCTGCTAAGCGACGCACAAAAAAAAACTTCGCGGCACGTTTTACAGCATCTCCACACACGGACACTTTGTGCTCCCAGTGCCCGAGCAGTGTAAAACACTTCTGCCACAAGTGTGTATGCATACCAAATACATGTAGATCATTTAATTAGTAAAAAATTGGTCCCCGGAAAAACCTACCTCCGCAACTATCTCTGACTTCAGTCAATGAGGTAATTTTTCAGAATAATTAGCTAAAATTGGTACAGAGTGACACGCGTTTCAGAGCTAATTCTCCGGTGCTCTGTCTCCCACTTAGTGTCAGGTGCTTACACTAAAGGAAGAGAGAAGAACATAGCGAGGAGGGACAACGACGCTAATGGCGTCGGCGAAGGCAGTTCAAAGCCACGTGCGACATGCGACCGGCCAGTTGGGAGCCCGTTACAGCGTACCTAGCGCCTTACTTCCCGCGTGCCTAGTGAAAAGCATAAGCGTAACAAAGCAAACTGCTTGCGTGGGCAGCACTGCACCCTTCGCGACGTAAAAACAAGTTGAGAGCTGAATGTTTGAGGCAAGGCACGACTAAGCACGGCGTGACGTTTACCACTGCGCCAAGACAAGGGGGGGGATGGAGGGGGAAAAGAAATGTGAGAAGGTAGTGAAGGTAACAGTGAGAGAGCGAATGGGTCCAAGCGGAGGAGGTTCGAATACTAGGCCTTGAAGCTGCAGTTACAACCACAGAAGGATCGTCCTGTAAGCTGGGCTGATGGCCTCGTCGCCCTTTCCGGGACACACAACTACAGGATAGCGGAGCCTCCGGTCCCTACAAGGCGCTTTGTCGGTGTAGAAATGACGGACCTGTGGTGTATCGGTGCTTGGTGCTTCACTTCGTTATCTCGAACTTCTTTTGCCTTAGACTGTTTCGATTTCCAAACCTCGGGTCCGAGGTTTAGTATCAGGCTGCTCTGTTTGCGCTCTTTCGTTCTTGCTGGAGACCTCATTACCATAATACCCGACTACTTGACCTTTCCCTTTCATTGTCGTCAGCAAAATCATAAAAACTGCTGGCGACGCGACGGAAAACGCGGGTATGCGGCGGCTGGACGTTATAAGCCCAAAGCTACGCTTTGGGGTCTAAACATGAAAAGCTACCCGCAGCTTTACTTACAAAGTGCTTGGCGTTACTGCCTAAGCTTAACGTTGGGGCCGCCAAACGAGGCCTAACAAGTGCTATTGGCAGAGGCTCTAAACAATGACCTCCTGGATTAGAAAGCTTTGAAGATGTTCCTCTATAGTCGCAGTAACGGAAAAAAAATCCCGGGCCATCTCCACTAGGTGAAACAAGAGAAGGGGTGAAGCATGCAGTGTATAAGCTTATTCTTGGCGCCTTGGCGTTTTGCCAACGGAGATGAAACTGTTGCGGGGTACTGGTATACAGCTTTTTTGCTGTAAAATATGGATAAATTCAGAGAATTATCTACTAATGCGTATCATTCTTGTGCCGCTTGTCTTGAGTGTGAATTTCTCACTGCCAAAATTTTTGGTTTGTCTAAATCCTGTCCCACAAATTATCTCCATTTACGCTACTACAACGATTTTCTAGAAGCAGAACATTCGTAAAATCTGCATTATTGTGGAAATGCTAGGCACTATACGGTTTCCCATTTCAGTAATTGCTTCATATTTTTCTCGTTTTTTTTTTAATTTTTCAAAATTTTGTTCGACAAACAATTTCTATTTACGGTATTTTAACGACTACAGGTGGAACTTTCCCGAAATCTGCAATATTGTGGAAATGCAAGGAGTTACACAGTTCGCCATTTTATGTATTTATGTTATATTTTTCGTATTTTTTTAGTTCTAAATTTTGTTCGACCAATTATCTCCATTTACGCTATAATAATGACTACAGTGACACTTGCGCAATCTGCATTATTGTGGAAATGCCATGCGTTTTACGTTATGCCATTTTTCGTACTTTTTTAATATGTTTGTTATTTTTCAGTTTTTAGAAGTTTCATCCGACAAATTATCTCCATTAACGTTATTACAACGATTACGTTTGGAATTTTCGCGATATCTTCATTATTGTGGAAATGCAAGGCATTACACAGTTCGCCAGTTTCAGAAATTATTTTTATATTTTTCTTATTTTCAAGTTTTTCAGAATTTTGTTCGACCAATTACCTCCAATTATGCTATTATAACAATTACAGGTGGGACTTTGGCGAAATCTGCATTATTGTCGAAATGCAGGGCGTTACACGTTTCGCCGTTTTTCCGTATTTTTTTTTTATTTTTCTTATTTTTTAGTTCTTCGCGACTGGTTATCTCCATTTACATCATTATAGCGAATACCGGTGAAACTTCCGCGATATCTTCATTTTTGTGGAAATGCAGGGCGTTACACGCATAGAGTTTCTTAGTAAGTATACTACATAGGTAACTGCATCTTGTAATCCATGTCGTCGTGGAGATTTATTGGAAGACCCCCCATTTTGCCTTGGGCTTGGCATGACAATTGGATTCTTAGGCGGTTTTGGGGATTTGCTTTCTTCACTGTGCATTAACACATCTACGAGCTACGAGGAAGCCGAAATCTTCCCGTTTCTGTGGTAGCCGTGTTCGGTGAAACAGCAGTCAGTGCGTGATCGTGCCGGACATTGGTCATGCCGCAGTCGAAGGAAGCGAGGCGTAAACGAGTGTCGCGGTGTTTTTTTAGTACGCATTTCCAAGCGCTCCATCGCGAGGCGTAAACGAGTGTTTCGGTGTTTTTAGTACGCATTTCGAAGCGCTCCATCGCGAGGTGTAAACGGGTGTCCCGGTGTTTTTTTTTTTTAACGCAATTCGAAGCGCTCCGTTGCGAGGCGTAAACGAGTGTCCAGGTGTTTTTTAGTACGTATTTCGAAGCGCTCCTGCGCGAGGCATAAACGAGTGTCCCGGTGTTTTTAGCACGCATTTCGAAGCACTCCATCGCGAGGCGTAAACGAGTGTTTCGATGTTTTTAGTACGCATTTCGAAGCGCTCCATTGCGAGGCTTAAGAGAGTGCCCCGGTGTTTCTAGTCTGCATTTCGAAGTGTTCCATCGCGAGGAGTAAACGATTCTCCAGGTGCTTTTAGTACGCGTTACGAAGCGCTCCTGCGCGAGGCGTAAATGAGTGTCCTGGAGTTTTTTTTTTAGTATGCGTTACGTTCTAGCGCGATGCTCATACAAGTATCCCGGTGTTTTAGTACCATGACTACATGAAACGACGACTTACGACGACGATTACGACGACGACGACGACGATAGGACACGCCAACAGCCCCAGCCCCTAATGGGCTTCGCCCCGAAAAGGAAAGCACACTAAAAAAGGTGCTGCTGATGCTTTTGCACCCAAACCTCAAGCCGCACAAGCGCAGCTGTCCCCTGCAACTCTTATTGTGTGAGCAATCGACGAGGCACTCGGCAAAAGTTTGCGTCAATGCGTCCTCACCGAGCGAAACAAGAGCAGGTGAACACAGATCGCGTCTGTACTGTATACGGGGTCGTCAAGCCGATTCCGGAGCGCCATTGCCTGCGTTGGCGCTGCGTTCGCGGTCCGCAGGGAGACGTCAAGGCGAAGAGGTGCTAGCGGCTTTCTCTGTGCCCGCCGCGCCTGTCGCATTCCGCCTCGACGGGACCCGAGACTCCCGTAGCCACTTGTACGCGTTGTGAAATGTATTGCGCAGCCAGTGCAAAGCGGAAAAGTAAAAAGGAATATGGGGCATTACGGCTAGGAAATTCACATGCTGGTGGACCATTTCAAAAGCCAAGACACAAGCGACCAATTTCGGTGCTAAAGAGAGGGAAAGTGGCCATCGAGACGGCAAGGAAGTAAAGCACGGTTTCCACAATGTCCAAGGGGTCTACGAGAAACGGCGCGTTGCAGGCTTTTAAAGCAATAGCACCGCGTACGCGTCGGACCGAGCCTTATGTACGTGAGGGAGTACAAATAAGTGCACATGCATTTTTAAAGCTCTACCAGTGAATCTTCCAGCAATTTTGAACGTGGTGCTGCACGCCAAACAGGGTGCTCGGCTGCAATCACCCTCAGCGTCTGAAGCTGACGTACAGATTGTTGACGGCTCTATGCAAGTACGAAACAACAGGCTTGCGACAAAGAAGTGGAGCTCTTTTTCACGTCTTTTCTCCTGAACACTTCGCCTCAACAATGCGGACCCATGGCAACAATGACTTTTCCTGCAGTGCGGGGAGCAAATATTACGTTTTAAGAACGACGTATGCCTGATCAGTGCGGAACAGCCACCTAAAATTTCAGCGCGACTTGAAACGCAAGTACGCACACAACGACGAGCAACCGCTATAACGTGGTTAATAACAAAGTTTAATTCCGTTTTAAGGGGCATAACAAAACCGCGCTAGGATATTAACCTTTTTCAAAGGGCGATTTCTCACCCCGTTTCCTAGAATAAATAGTAAACCACTCCAAAGCTAAAACTAAGTGCCCCCAAAGTGCCCCCGGAGTACATACGGAAACCCATGCACATCACAGTGAACACACTAACGCCCAGCCGACGCAGGCCACTGACCACTCTGGATCAGGTCTACCTTGTAGCAGGCGGCCCCTTGTGTGGTGTTGGCGTGCTTCCACCGAGCGACACCTGGTCGGAGAGTGTGGAAGAACGCGTATCCAAATGCCATCCAGAAGGAGACCGGCAGACAGGTGCTCTCGGGCGGGCGTCGTCTGCAGCAGGACCTTGAATCTTGTGCTCGAAGATGGCGCACATCCATGCCCTCGCCATGAGGTCAGTGTTGTGCAGGCTGTGCAACATGGTGGCCGCGGACAGCGTGGCCTCCTCGCGGGTCGGAACCAGCTCCACGTTGGCTTGCTGAGACGGCGTATCGTTTGGGCTTCGCCTATGAACAAGCCACACCCAGCGTTGAGGGCTCGCCAGCTAAGGCGATTTTCGGGGAGGAGCGTGGCGTGACCTGCTCCAAGCCGCTGTAGAGACTGCTCAGAAGGCTGCTTTCCCCAGGCCCCCTCCGCCGCCCTTCCATTCTTGACGCTGTCAGCAGGACCGTTGGCGTGACCTTCTATCAGAGGCCGCGCCACCGTCTTCGTCACGCTGATTGCGACGGCCCGTGGCGTTGAGTTCGGGGTGGCCGTCGTCGGTGCCGTCTCCGGGCATGTTCCTGGCGCTGACGTGTCCTGCCGGGCGGCCGTTGGGGCCTGTGGTGTCACCTCACTCGGGCTTGCCATTCTGAGGGTAGTTTTGTGTGTTCCTCGATGTCCTCCAAAAGGCGAATCTTGCCCGCTGCGAAGGAGGCGGGAGTGTCCCGAGACGGGATGCGTACGGGGAAGGTCGAAACGGGAGAACCAAGAGCACTTGGTTGCTGAAAGGTTGCTGCTTCTACGTCATCTTCATCGCATTAAAGGTTAATTTATGGTTGGCATCCTTCAAACATGGCACATACCCACGCGGGGGATTGACCAACAAGTTACCTGTAAAGATTAGGCTCTGAGCCCATTTATTTAAAAAAAAGAATAAAGAGGGTTTGCTTCGCTGTATTTTCGTAATCGACTTTCTCAGTCCCCTTCGCAACTTTCGAATCACTTTTATTTATTTATTTATTTATTTATTTATTTATTTATTTATTTATTTATTTATTTATTTATTTATTTATTTATTTATTTATTTATTTATTTATTTATTTATTTATTTATTTATTTATTTATTTATTTATTGTAGGGTTTAACGCGCCGACGCAACGCAGGCGATGAAGTGCGCCGTAGTGGAGCTCTCTGTATTAATTTTGACCACCTGGGTACCTCTAACGTGGACCGAAATCTCGCACACACGGGCGTTTTGGCTTTTAAAAGGGGCCGCCAAGGCCGTGAATCGAACCCGCGACCTCGAATGACTTATACAAGCGCGTCATTTCTTCAAGGATGCATCCTCAAGAAAGAAACTACACAACTGCACTGAAATTTATGCTTTAAAAGCGAAGCTGTTGTGCAAATCCTTTGTGTATGGTGACCGCAGTTCAAAATACAAAGAAAATGCCGATCGCTCATGCACGCGTGCCTCAAGCGCACGTTCGTCAAGCCAAACATATCCGCTTGCAGGCATGGATCAATATTGGCAAAAAAAAAAAAAAACTCCAGCGTTCGCCGTGTCGCGGCAACACTTCCTCGGAACGAGAAAGACACGTCATTGCGTACGCCCCTTGTTCGTACGTCTTTCTGTCGTCATGCGCTCAGTACCGTAGAAGAGCCGCGACTTGAATGGGGAAGCTTCTCTGGGTGATCATTGACTCCACATGGCCCGGCGGCGAATAATTCGCACGGCCGAGGAACAGTACGCGCTTCGAGAGGCTCGGCGTGCAAAGCATCTGCTAGAGATGATAAGTCGCGCTTGCAGAGTGGCACACGAAAACTTGGACCAAAACGACGAGCTTATTCTGGCCTTGCTCAACACAAGGTCGTTACAATGACACGCCGCGGAGGTCAACCATGACACCCCGACGATACGAAAACTATACTTTGTGTACGTCAATGATCATCTACAACAGCTTCGCCAATCAAGTCTTGTGCATGAGTGCAAGCTCCAGTGATTTTTTTTTTCTGTGAGAATTACAGATGGCAATTACATTGCAAAAAAAGTGGGTCACAAGATGTTCGAATTCCTGCATACTTAGACAAGTATCTCGGCAAACGGATTTTTTGAACCGTTACCTTTCTCGGTGATTGAGATAAATGACGCAATCGCATCTACGGAACGTTTGCGCGTGCTCACGAAAATGCCTTTTAGGGGGTTCAGGCTACAGCGAAGTGGTTCTTTTAAGTTTTAACATCAGAGCTGTTTAACCTTAAGCTTGGTCCGTCTGGTGTTGCAAAAAAAAAGAGCAAAAAAAAGCTCTCTCGAAGCGAAGCGCCCGGCATGGCCTTCGCGCAGTGGCTTTAGCATAAAAAAAATTCCCGCGCCTTCCCGCGAGGGGAACACGAGTAAATGCAGAGCATTGGGGCCTCAGTACTGATTGAAGGCAGTGTTGCTTCCATCGCTTCTTCCGTTATGCTGGAGTAGCAGACACGAGTAAACGTGGGCACGAGCGTCAACCAAGGAAGGAAGGAGCAACGCAGTGACTGAAGGACTGAAGCACGAGCGACCGCTAGCCGCTATATTTGCAGCGCGCGCAGTAGAGGGAGAGCAGTACGGGGGGGAGAGCGCGCATGCGCAAGCAGCGCGCGCCCTTCCACGACCCACCGCGCTGCTATCACGCACCTGTTAGGCCGAGACCGCGACGGAGCGAACGGGCTGACTACGACGCATGCGCGCGCCAGCTGCTGTTGAGAGAGAGGAGGGAAGGAGAGGCGCACCTGCTGCGGACGCGAAACTGTTGACACCATTGAAAAAATGCGCTAACAGGACGGGACTTCTCTCAGTCCCGTCCTGTTAGCGCATTTTTTCAATTATGTCAAGAGACCAACTAGCCCCCCAGACAGCTTTGTTGACACCGTCCGACGCAGGAACAGGCGAGGCTAAGAAATGCTCTGAATTTAAAAATACCGAGCGCACGTTAGCGTGCGCCTTCGTCGCCGTCGTCATGTAGCGACCGGCGCGCGACGGGTCCGCCGAGCCGGAGGGTGACGACGAAGTTGTCCAGCCATTCCTCCCCAATCTACACGTCGAGACAGCCACGGGCAAGCTGACGAAGAAGTGGAGGTCTGAATCGAGACGTGGAGGTGCTACAAGAGGGTTTGCCCTACGCGGCTGTGCCGTAGGACGATGATGACGAAAGGGATGACGACGATTGCTACTGAATAAAACACTGCACATACTTTTATGGTCTTCGTTTTCCAAAGCGGGTTTGACTACTGGAGTCCGGCTGCTCTCTTTTCTCTTTCTCCTGCGATCCGCTGTCAACGTGAGGAGAAACTGGGTCTACCCCCAGCTCCCCTGTTTCTCCAACCTTGGACCACTGGTGCAAGCTGCGCCAATTTTTTTTTGTTTGTTTCCTCGAAAAATGCCAGGCCTTTAAGGCTTACGAAAGGGCATGCTAAAAACAATATTAAATGTCTACGCTAATGAATTTAGTGGATCTCTAAATCTTTATATTGGGTCGTAGTTTAACGCCTTGGCAGGCGTTGAAAGGGATCGCTCATAGAGACATGGACCAAGAACAACGCTTCGTGCACAGAGCACGTTGCCAGAGGCGTCCTCATACTCACTAGCATAACCAAATCATGAGAGAAATAGATACATATATATATACTCTAACCATGTATGTGATGTGTATTTTATACAGCTCTGCTCGTCATTTGCTTTTCCAAAGTGAAATGGCTCTTAACTTTTTGTTTCTTTTTCGATCTACGTTCAAGTTACCAATGTCGTGTCATCGCTCTAACAACATAACGGAAAATCCCAGACTGCCCTGTATGCCTTACTGTTCTACGGGCTTCTGCCGCGCAAGAAGCGTATATTGATTCCTGCGTCATCGCTGAGGCAGTCATCTCAGGAACGCTGCCGACAACGCACTTAACACGGTATGTCACCCACTTGGCGCCTGTTTAATATACGGGCCCATGTGTGAGCTCCTCCTACTCCGTGCGAGCGTCGGAGGAACGTGTTTCACCATGCTCGGTGTTGTACAACTCCGACAAGGGCCGAGGACATAGCGATCGGTGAGAATCGGCTTCTCGTTTATAACTCCCTCGGTGTTGCACTCGACAAGCTTCCTGATAAGAAGAGGCAGCCCGGGCAGCTTCCTAGACGTCATACCGACGCATCCAGTAAAGTTCCTTCATATTGCCGGTGTGAGCGCAAGAAACTTTAGCGGATCCTTGGTGTTGCCAAAAAAGACGTTTCACTTGAACAGCTGCTGCCGAGAACAGCCGGCTTAGTGTAGATCATTTCGAGGTTAACGTTCGATATGTAACGGCCAGTCGCTGCTTCCATTCTGCTGTTTGACAGGTGATTTGTTTGTTTGCGTGAGGTTCGCATCCCACATATCGCGCAATTTTTTTGCCTGCGACTACAGTTACTCATAGGTCGTTCCTCTCTCATTACCCCTTTGGGCTTTACAGCAAACCTATGTTCTTTTGTTCTCAAGCAATCACTGGTAGCATACGAGGTCCCAGTGCTGGCTAGGCTGCAATAATCCGGGAGCGAGACGAGAGAGCGTGTTTTTGGAAAGGAAAGATAGTTCAAATGGAAGGACGGTTCGGAGGTTTGGCTGCCTTCCTCCACGCTGCCTCATCCTCTACACAAAATGTACATATCGTCTTGTAAGCTCGCAATGCGTCGATGGGGCCAAGCACAGTCTGACAGCTGACAAGTTATTTGCGGGTGCAGACGCTACCCGCAGAGAATGGGTCTTGAAGCGCGTCGACAGCCGGAAGTTTTCCCCCAGAGACAGCGGCACGACGGCGATGGCGACTCTGAAAGCTTTCAGCCACTCCTCGGGGGATAAACGTAAGGCAGCGACGTCTACAACTTTACGTCGCGTATTCGCATTTACACAACTGACGGGAAGTGAAAAACACGCTCCTCGCTCGTGGGCTTTGTTCAAATGAGTTTATTCTTCGTAAAATGATGCCCTCGATCGGGACGAATAAATGGAAGCAGCAAACACGCGTTTCTTAAAAGCAGCTCGTGCGTGTAGTGAAGATGTTGGTGAAATTTTAGTAGAGAAAGAAAAGATGGGGGCAATTTATTACGCAGGTGCTTGAACGCTCTATCACGCAAGGGCAGTCTGCAGATGCCGCAGCTTTATCTGGTGAAACTATTTTTCTGTGTGCGATATATCCTCTGCAGTGCGCTTTAGTAATACGATAACGCCGAAATATTGTGCTATGAAAAGAGCATGGTGCTCAAAACCCAGGAGAATATAGCGGAAAGAGGTAGTGATTATTATGTCTACCACAAGCTTTAGTGCCAATACCTCTTTTGGAAGTCTCGTTCTAGGCGCTGAATAAACACGTGATGAATTTTCACGGATGTAAGCGTACTCGCCCCATTTGGGGGATGCAAAAACACTAAAATATGTTTCTGTGGGACCAGGCGGCTGTGGCGAAGTTACTCATGGCACATACGGGGTTGTTATGTCATAAACACTGAGAGCGAGGGAAAGAGTACTATTTTTTTATCTTACAGAAAATGTTCACGGATAAAATCGATAAACTGGTCAAATTTAAAACCACAAGCTTCGGCCTCGACAAGGCTTCAAGACATTTTTAATAAAAGGTGTTTCAATGTGTATGATTCTAAATTTTAGCGCTTGCGAATTCATTTTTGCCATCTGATTGGCCGCTGAGAACCACACATAAAACTGAACCCGGTCGAGCCTGAAGTATTTTAGGTGCGATGCGTGTGGGTGTAAATGACCCCGAAAATGTTAGCTGTTGTAAAATTATTGAAATTATAAATGACCTGCCACCTTGAGCAGATTGCGAGCACGAAGTGTGAAATAGTGACTTCACAACGTACAGTCCTTCTCAAAACTTTCTTGGCTACACGAAGCGTTTTTTGGGCCAGAAATAATTAACGCGAAAGCTTAATGTTCAAATGTGACCTAATTATTCCATTAAATGATTAAATAAAGGTACCACCTTACTGGCATAAAACATTTCAGTCCTACTACTGAAGTAAGCTTGTATTGCGAATGAATCGACTATGAACTTTTCGCAAAGACTGAACGTCCATTTATTACTACAGGCAAATTTAGCGCTAGATCCAGGCGTGCATCAAATCTGGAACCTTCAAAAATTAGTGAGGGTTGCCCCGACATCAGCCCCTGAGGCTCGCATCAATAAAGTTTACTCCTCCTCTTCCAACTGACCCCGTCTGAGCCAACCGTAATTTTGTCAGCTCAAGTTTAAATTAAAAGAGTGCCCGTCTTGTGCGTTCTTCTGCGTCCATCTTCCCCACTTGCGCTGTTACACTTCAGCATGTAAATTACCCTCCTCCTTCCTGTATTGTGGTCGTGCTTCTACCGCTTTTCGTCAATTCGACTGATCTTAGGCGTCTGAAACCCCTCTGTTGCCCCCGCAAACCTCTTGTGCCGTGGCGCTCGCTCTACGGTCCAGTGCCCTTTCGAGATCATTCCCGCTATCAGTCCTATGTCAGTAAGTAACAATTAACTATGTAAGCGTACTATCCGAACATACAGCCCACGGAGGAGACATTCTGAAACTGACTAAGCACATTTATCGCTAGTGCGAAAATTAACATGCAATGGGAGATTTAAGTTTCAGGAGATGGACGAAGTAATTGAAATTCACAGCGATGCCACCAAAGCACCGATAATAATGATTCACACGAGCTGCGTCTGTGAATGAGCGATTCATCATTCCGCAAAGCGTCCCAGCACATTGATTATTTCTACTATCAGTCATTTAGCAAGGAATCATCTACATGTACTCGGCGGGTGCCACTTAAAGCAAAGGTGACTCATTTCGGTCACTGCTGCCCTGTCGGGTAGAGGTTCTCTCATACGCTGTGCTAGTGCTTTTTCTTTATCGAGCTCACAGTGCCAGTGAATATACATCCACATAAACCAGTTATTAATTCAAGCCTAGCCTGCACCATCCTCGTACCGTCTCCACCCTCACCATCCATTGGCAGGGCTGGCGTAAAACGGAATGTTTGCGGCGTATTGGAATCAAGATGTGCCGAAGCGGTTTTACGCTGCACTGTGAACCGTACCAGCACGAGTGTAGACCTCAGCGAAAAGGTCTAGCTATATCTTGCTACGCCAGAAGAATGCAGGGAAGATGATAATGATGATAATTATCGTGATGATAATGTGCACGCACGCTTTCAGTTATTTACAGGGTCTTGTCAAGACCTGTGTTTCCAGTTACGTCAGCGGAGATTTTGTTGTGCGAGAGACGCGTTTAGGACACGACCATGAACCTAATAAGTCCCTCAGCTGCAGAACCAAGGAAAGCGAACGGCCGAAAGACGCTGCGATGAACACTCGGAGTGCTGAGAATCGCGCGCATTCACAGATTATTTGGGATACATCCCAAATAGGACACCACGGCGAAGTTGCCCAATTTACCTTGAAGCGCTTTAGGTTGATGGCGTTTATCAGGACAGGAAGCTGCTGTTAACCTGTAATAGAGACAGAAATTATTTAAAACTATTAACAAATCCAAAGTTATGTACGCCGAGTTATCTTTAAACAGGCCTACTCACCAATTACTGAAGGTGTAGTTAACTTGTGATAACGTATACTCGTTACGGTACGGAGGCTTGATGAAGTAAGATGTGCCAGATGAAGAATCAGATTATACCAAGACGGAAGATAAGAAGACGACATCAAGAAGACCAGAGAGTATAATGACGTTCCATCAAAGCGCACAAATTCAGTTGGTCCTCAGTACATGCCACGAACAGCGAACCACCCGCAACTTAACGGAAAAGAGAGCACTCTGAGTACAAACAGAGCATCCTTGCCAGGCGCCAATTACTTTTGCCCAGGTCGCCGAACAGGGGTCATTCTTACGCTCTGTGCACATTCGCCTCCGAAACAGCGAAGCCAACAAGCTTCAGGCACGTAAACAGGCAGTCAATTAAGTAGTCCACCGTGTTAGTTAACGGCCTCCCTCACGAATAGCCCATTAATGCTGAGTCGGCTTGATCGCCTTTGTTTTTGGAGGCCTCGCTTCGTGCACGAATTGGCCCAGTAAGCGCAAGCTTTCTCCTAGACGCGAACCACCAAGCACTAACGCAAAACACGTGAGGTGCGAGGGGTATTCACCTTGCGTACGAGGTTACGCGCCATCAAAAGGACAGGCAGAATAAACGTTTTACCCCTAGGTTGCCCAAAAAAACTATCACGTTCCAAAATTGAAAACCCAGTGTGGCTGACTAACTCCGACTGGATAAAAAGGGAGTCCTGTAGTCACACTGCGCGTTTATGGTGGTCCCCGTCGACGATAGCAGTAGCTATCAAAGACATCGACCGATAGTAAGCGCGAAATGTGCCGAATGGTGTGACCTTTATGTTTCGTCACAAAAAAAAAAAAAAAGAACTTGGAACGAGAACTCACAAAGAAATAAAGTAGCGTAACTTATTGGAAGAATTGGCTAACAAGATTAGCCATGAAGGCTGTTTTTAGATTTTATGGTTAACAGACGCCGGATAAGCAAAGCCTGCGATAAACCGGTATGTGTTGTTACAGCGTACTGAGAAACTCTTCGCTGGAAAGAGATAAAACCGAGGAGTGAAAGCGGCTATGCAAAAGACGTGGCGATCACCTCAGTCTGGATGACTGTGTGTACTGCGCCAAGCCTACGCATTTCGCGTTTCCAAGCCCAGCATCCTAATTTGTGAGCGCAGATCAGCTCAAGCGATTGGTTTCACTAGCCCCCCCCATCCCCGTAGGTCTCAACATGCAAGCGTCTCCCCCCCCCCCCCCCCTTCCAGCCCCAACTCCCACGAATGTCGTTTGCGTTCTTCGGGTAACATTACAATAGAGTGTTTTAGCCCTCCGTATGCTCCGCCTGTTTCGTGGTTACCGTGTTGACCGCGACCCGACTGCGCCTGCGCGCGCATACACGGCGAGGAGGGCGCACCCCACCGTAACGAATGCGGAGGCATGGGGAGAGCCGGCCGCGGAACTAATCCCCCCCAAACCGAAACGAATGCGCAAGTGCCCAGACTGGTCCCGGTCAACATGGTAACCACGGAACAGACGCAGCATAAGTAGCGCTAAAACTGTTTTCCCTTTTTAAGTGCGATGCATTTTATAAGCGACCCCGAACCTTCCGCCGTCCGCATTGCTCCTCCTCCTCTCCCCTAGCAACGGCGCGAGGAGCGGAGAGGAGCGTCTGTAGCAACGGCGCAGCGACGTCACACCCCACGTGACCCGCGCGCGCTCCGCCTCCCGCGCCGTGGCTGCCGCGCGGCCCGCGCCGGCTCCCGCACCGCTCCTCGCGCCGTGACGTCACACTCCCACGTGACCGCGCGCTGGCGCCTTTGCGTCTGCTCCCCCTCTCCTCGCGCCGTGACGTCACATGCTCTGCAGCTGGCGCTCCTCTCCCCCCGTTAGGTTTGCACTCACCCTCGGCGCGCGCCTCTCCCCTCGCCTGACAGCTCCCCCTCGCCGGTACTGCGCCTCTCAAGGCGATGGCAGAATTACTACGCCGTGTACTCTCGGCGCAAGAAATGCATTCGCACTTCCTCACGATTCCCTTCGGGGAGGTGGGGGCAATTTTTCCCGGAGTTATTCTTCTCAAAGTTCTACTTTGTACGCTCACTATCGCTTGTCTTTTTGCTAAGCGAACAATGAACTAGGCGCAGACCACGCGCCTCTGCAATTACCTTGACTCCTTTGCCGCAACCTTCATTCTTCTTCCGGACTTCTCTCCTCGAACTTCGTTCCAGCAGTTTTTTGGAAAAAGATTGGGACTGCCCATTCACATCACGTTTTCTTGACGCCTGAGAAGCGCACGAGAGCCAGTCCTATTTGCGGAGCCTCAACAACGGTTTGGATACCTTTAATATCTCCTTTCATTTTGTCTGCCATGTATTGTTTGTCGCCTTTCTCGTCCAATTTTCTTGTTTTTTGTTCTTCCGGCCTAGCGCTGCTTTCTTATTCCTTTCTCCTCATTGGTTACGTAAAAATTTCCCAAAAGCTTTATCCTCTTGTATGCATTCGGTAGAGAACAACCTAGCAGGCAAACGGTTACTTTTCGATGCATGTTCAATAGAAAGGAACAATACAAGACGTCTCAATATGTCTCGCCCAACAGAAACAGTACCAGAAAAACAATACCAGTGGAAAGAACATCGCAACATTGCCGCTCCGTTTACTGAAACGTTATGACAGCGCAAAGGGCGGTTGCTTCGCGAAGATGACGGAACCTAGTTCCGGAGCCTAGTTTCGGAGCAGCTATAAAACATGACGTTCCTTTTTGTTCACAAAAAAAATTCCCAATAAAGTCGCGGTAGTTTCGATCTCTATCTTTGGTGACGGGTCTAACCAGTGGGGTACTTTCTCTGTTTTTAAAAACACCCCCTCAATTCTATATTCAAAGACGGGCTACACAGTCCTCATTACGGTTATCGACAGAAATAGCGTTGTGCTTAAATTCCTTCTGAAATTTTGCTGATGTTATCTCCTCTTAATAGTAAGAACGAAACGGAAGTTTTCTGTCTCTTCCATCACCAATTATTATTTTTATCAGTCGTTTTATTTCATAACCTGGACAATGTCCTTACGTGTCAGTACCTGCACATAATTCAGTGCGAATGCATTACAAGCCGAAAACAAAACTTCGCCTCTATCTTCGCGTAGCCTGTTCTGAGCTTTCTGGAAAAATAAATCGTTTCCGGAGCACCACTTCTTTTTCTCAATTCAGTCTTAGCTGTAAAAACTTAAATGTGGAGTAGTGCAGAGATGTATAAATGAGGTGGAAAGACTAGCGTATACTTCTACAGAACAGGAAATGTGCAGCGCATACCCATTCAGATGACCAATCCCCGCACGACTTTGAGATGAAGCAGGTTCTAGCGACGCTGAACTTACTTTCGACACGCGCATTCCACCACTGTCCCGGAAGTAACATCATTTCAAGGTAGCCCCTTGCCACACAATCCCCTGAGATACTTCAGAGGAATATTTCATTTATTCTTCACAACCCCCCTCTCCCCCTCGAACCTTCCCAAAAACCTTACTTTATTCGCCACTTGGCATGTGCATAGTAAATAACGCGCTTAACTTCTCACGCCTGAAGCCCATTCGGGCTTTTTGGGTTGAGGCTCTCTCACCGCTTCTCTTTATTCAGTCTACTCGGGTCAGCCAGGACGATGTGGTTGCGGCTTTTCTGCCGGGCGCTCATCCAAAATTCAATCTTGCGACCCGTATTTTACGTGCCGGGGTCTCGATACTTGCAAAGCGACTTTTCTCCTCGGGTAAAGCTGACCGCCGGAAGCGGCGACTTCCAAAGGCAGAAGCTGCGCGGCTCGGTTCCATTCAGGCCGCATCTCCTGCGTCAGGTTCTGAAAGAGCAAATGGAGTGGACGCTGCTCGATAGAGCCCACTCGCGGCTAGGACCGGCGTAAGCACAGATTCAGAAAAAAAAATGCTACGGGGCACCAAAGATTCTCTGATGGTGCGAGGCCGCGTAAGCATCCCTTCCCGCCGAGTTGCGTCATCGAGTTTTTCTCTTTTTGTCATCGTCTTTCTTCACCCTTGTAGTCCAATACTTCTATAACGCTGACAAACGTAACGTCGATCCTAACGAAATGCCAAGCGACGTCAAACTCAATGGTCTTAGAGCTGCGGCTGCCGACTGAGAGGTCAGACCTCCCTCAAAGCGTGATGCTATGCCTAACGTCGGGCAACGCTCATCCGCGGCCGCCTATCTATCACCCCAGCAGTTCGGATGGGTATATTTCGACATTTTGCTACCATTTTTCCCTAGAAGCCACCTGACACGTCGCAGCCACCCGGGTCATGCGACAGGCGAATACTTGTCCTTTGATTACGATAGCTTAAGCGCTTAGTGGGCGAGAGGCGGGTTGGGGAAGCAATAAGTTACCATTCTATATGCAGTCGCCCTTTTTCTTTCACCAACATGACGCGTTGCATCCAATGGGGACGTCAGACCAACGCATACCCGTGTCCACAGCCCGTTGAAATGTTGGCGACGGGTTCAGGATTCACCTTCTAGGTGCGTGGAGGCAATGAGAATCCTGCGTGAAAATTTATGCTACGTTGCAAAGTATTGCATGGTCACTGCTGAAGCATAAGAAATGGAACAGCCAAGAAGTAAAGAAGGGGTGAGGGAAAGTAAGGCCGCAAACAAAAGTAGATGAGAATTCTAAATGAGAAAAATAATGACGCTGCTCCGAATCCATTCATTGATTTTATATTGTCGCGTGGTACAAATAAGCGGTTGTTGAGATTCTGCGGTCCTTGAAAGCGGCTAGAGGAGTAGGACAGCCGGATCCCTTGCGGAAGAGCTTGAGCACGGGGTTCAAAGTGTGAGCGCGGAATTTGGTGATAAAACCGAGAACTCGCGCAATGCCGCCTCTTTGTCGTTCCAACGGGACCAACTTTGTTCCCGCGAAATACGTTGGCGTCCTAAGCCGTTTGTCATAGCCAACATCGCCTCTTGGCACCGCTGTAAAGGAACACGCGACAATATATAACGTGCATCATTATACAGATCACGATCATACTTATTTTTACGCGTCCGCCACTTGGAAGATGAGCGTCGGGTATGTATGTGTAAAGCCTGTCAATATGGCTTCACTTCGTGGACGACCCACGATTCGTTATTTTGGTTGCTCCCCAGGAAAAGACACACAACACGCCAACGCACGCACACACACACACACACACACACCACACACACACACACACACACACACTCCACACACGCACACACACACACACGCACGCACAGCACGCAGCACGCACGCACAGTGCTCAGACACACAGACACCCAAATGTACCAACAAAGCAAAAAAAAAACGAAGGTCAAACAGGAATTCCGCCACTGTTGAAGATAGGTGACTGCCCCTACATGTAGCCCATCACGCCCCGTCGACTCCGCCATCCTTTCGGTGCTCCCATTGTTGGCGTCCCAAGAAAGGGACGTCATTTGCATAGTCGCTTGCCCATTTCCTTCGCCGCAGGGGCTGTGGCCCGAAGCAGCCTCGCTCAGTTCTCATTGAAGCACTTCGCCACTCTGGTTTCCACGTTTCCCCGTTGCGTCACTACGTCCTCACACAGCCACGCTCGCTGAAGATGGCGCACCGTCTTGACTTGCATGAGGCCACTACGAGCAGCTCCCGTTCCTGGGGCGCAACTCGACTCGACCCGCTCTGCCCACCTACCCAACGTGCCCCGAGCCAAGGCGCTTACGAGCTGACCCCGCTGCCGACTTACCACGTAGTGTCGTATACGACCTTGGCTTCTCACAATGCCAGTGAATGACTCTTTGCATCCACCGGTGTTGGACTCTTTCTTCAGGGACGCAGCAATACAGCAGACTGGAATTCCTGCTTGCTTAAAACTACATGGTAAAACTAATCATGACAAGCAAATAAAACTTGGCATACTGATGAAGTTGTCTTAGCGGCCAATCGCAGCATGTTTTTTTTTTTTTTTTTAAGATACCTACATTAGATCGAGATAGAGAGGATGCGCCTTGCGGCAAAGCAAAAGAGTTTATTTTGCCGCAAGGCGCATCCTATCTAGTTGCATCTGCGGACGCTGAAAACGACTGAGCCATTGGGGAGGCGGGGGGAGTGGGGTGGGAGACCGTCATTCAGCTTCTCTATAAAAGAGACAGCACGAGCGGAGGTAGTAAGGCTAGTACCAAGCTAGAAGAGAGCGCAGGCTACACAACACATGACGGGCCCTAGCTGGTTCTGCAGTTACGACCGCTTGCGAAGGGCCACTGGGGCCGTGAACCTACGGCGTCGGTACATGTAGCCTGTCTTAAGCAACGCAATGTGGCGTGGGTGGAGTTTCCTGTCTAGAAAAGACGTCGTTGTTGGGGCTGCAACAATGCGGCGCGTTATTTATTGTGCGCCACGCCGTAACAACGCCGGCAGCAGTAAGATTAAGCATAAAGCCCCGGCCTATGTCGTAGGTTGCCGTTAATTCTTTCTTTACGTATCCCTATTACTCTCTTTTGCACAGCGCTATTGGAATCGCGATGCTATCACGCGTCGTGTCCACAGTTCTTTTTTTTAAGACTCATCCGCACAGCGCTGAGGTTATTGCATTCCCGTTTATTCCAGCACGGAACTGATCTGCACTTTCTCTTCTGGCCTGCTAACCTTGTAGCTTGTTCGTTTCTTTCCCTTGGCAATAATTTCTATGTTTATTTTGTTGTTCACGACTCATCGTGTTATGTCACCTGCAGGTTTTCCAAAGGTAATTCAACCCCAAGGATTGATTATTTTTTACCGGCCAAGGAACTAGTGCTCGCTTGTTAAAAAATGGATCTAGAACACCGTTGTGGGTGTCATAGACCACGCGAGAGTCCATGATCTCAAGTAGGACGTAAGGAGGAAAAACTGTAGAAATGTTATTATTTCCAAACTGACCTCACGGAGAAAATATAAGTACAAATTTACAAAGTTTGATCGAGTTTACACCGGTTCCTGTAGGCGGCTTGAAGCTTGGTCTCAGCGTTTGCCTGTCTCTGAGCTGCTTGGACTCCTTGCTGTTGCGACTACCCACAAACAATTATATAATAAATCCTAGGCACTGTGTCGCCCTTTAAAATTGACTTATTGAAATCAGTGTCGGGAAAAAAATGAGTGATCAGTGACCTAAATGAACTACTGGAGCTCGCAAATGAATACTTTGGAACAAAAGGTAAGGGGGGGGGGTGATCTTTCGGGTGGTATTTCATGCTCGGTGAACGACATCGACTGCTGGTGCGGTTGTAGACTCACCTGTTTACACTGACAATTCGACACGCCCTCAGGGCACGTACAGATAGGTGCCCTCATAAGTAATTAAAAGAAGCATTTGTGAATATCACAAAATATTTGTCTTACTGGACTTACGGCAGCCTTTATTGGGCATTTGTGAATATCACAAAATATTTGTCTTACTGGACTTACGGCAGCCTTTATTGGATTGCAGGACGGTTTGCCTATTAGAAAGGATTCTTTTAAGCGCACACAGATGCAGCCAGGCAGTTTCCAGAAAGAGAAAGTTCAGTAAATTTACGAGACCATGCTCCAATGATTTTTGACGGCATCTTAGTAGCACTTTTCGCCTCCTGAAAGCCCGTTAGCTGTCTAGGCCTCCAATATTAAGACGTTGGCGCTTCGTACGGTCCATAACTTACGAGGCAGTGGTTCCGACAGTTTTCGGTTTCATTGATGGCGGTGCTCTCACATGACAGCCTTTACTTCAACGGCTAAATAGAATTTATTTATAGGTCCCTCAAATGCCAGAACTTCCCAACTGTTTAAAAGAGCTGAACAACTCCTTAATACAATGCTACAGCACAACAGTAATTTTCTTGCTTCATATTTCAACAAAAAAAATAAACTTTAGATGCGCGTGAAAGGTTGCGTAGAATGCTAAAGAACATTTATATCTATGGGTCTAAGGTTACGACCATGTTATCCAGAAACCTAGGAGAACCATAATTGAAGACTTTGTAAAAGGATATCTAACATAAAACAAGACTTTTACTTCCTGTAATAATTCAGCCGTGAAGATATGCAGATTGAATTTTTCGGGAGAAGGAGCCGCCTATAACGTCGTGCTCCCGGATGCACCATCGCTCAGGGACTTAACATAGGCTGTATTGCAGTGCGATATATCCAAGATTATATTATTCTACGTTAAGTGCTGCCTTCGCTCCAGAAATGTTTGAAAGACAATCAAAGATTATTTATTTGCTCACCACCGATTACGCCCATTAAAATACACTCTTTGAATTATGTATACTTGAGCAGGCTCGCATTGTCGAGGCTTCTCATGCCTGCCTGTGTATGGCAGCAATTTCTCGAGCATGGTGCGCCTTGAAACGGCGGGGGAAAACGGCGCTTTCTGTCGACCAAAAATTATGTGAGCGCTAAGAAAATTAACATCGACAAAACGCGAACCTTTCAGCGGATAACAGGCGAAAATGGCTATCACAAAACATGTTTATTCAAGTACCCAAGCGCGAAATTACACTGTACCCGTTCTTGGAAACTCCAGTCTGACAGAATTTTTTGCCACTCTCGTTCTTTTTTTCTTCTTTTGTGAAGCGTGAACATCTGCTCAGGACATCTTGTTTCAATATTTGGATAAGTTATGACAAAGGAAGCTGCTTCTTGCGTTTCACAGTTTGCTGAACGGTGGAATGGGACAATTTGACAATGCACGTGTGTTCAACAATTTAATACAGCGTATTTCCGTGTATTTAAGAATACCCAAGTTCCTAACCCAAAGCCATCAAGGCAATTTTCTGGTGGGAATTTCAAATAACGGCAATGCAATTACATAATTGCAATTCGTTTTGACCAGGACTTTGTTTAAGTGCACAACGATTGCGTGGCAGCGATTTGCCAAAATACATAGCGTTCTGATTGCTTGTCCTTCACTTTTTGCAAGTACGTTGTTTGGGCGACTCCCTTACTAAACACCAAGGGTTTCCTAAGCATCACGGTTGCATGTCGCAGCTTCAGCCGTTTTCTACACTCTGAAGATATTTCACGCCAAAACGATCCGAAGTGTGGGTTAGGCTGACTCCGCATTTAGGTGTACATCTCAATATTCCGACGCATCAAAATTCGCAAATCCAATGTGTGTCACATCGGTAATGTTTAGGAACTTTGAGCGAATTGTACTTTTTTTCTTTTCAGCGTTGCTGGGTTACTGCGAACTCCAACGAAGATAAGCAGATCTCTTTTTGTAGCGCAGTGTAACAAGGGTCTGAAGACAAAAACGTATAGGGAAGAGTCCCAGCAAACCTAAGAACAAGCATCGGCCAGTCTTGCGCTTTAGATTTGGCCATATTTCGACCCCATTTCAGGACATGTTCCCATTGAGAAAACATCTGCAGACGCTACAAAAGTGGTCACGACGGTTTATACGGACTCCATGGAGGAGTTGGAGAACCCGGAACATCAACACGCAGCTACAAAAACGGTCCACAAAAACTACCTGCCGCAGTATCAAAAAGCACGTAAACCTGGAAAGGGGCCACGTAACTATTGTCAGCAAAATTGCTAGGCGCCGCCTGGAGCTCGAAAAGGGTGACACTGAATCGGCGTAAGCGTATTTGCGTTTTTTGTGTCGAACACGGCGAAGGCGATCATTTCGAACGGAGTGGGGCTGCCTGGAGACGATCGCAAAGAAAATGCGCCTTCTGAGGCAAAGTGCATGCAAGTGTCGAAGAAAGGAGGCAATTTTAAGTCGCCCAGCCAACTTCCTCGGCGCCAGCCTAGTCGAAAAGCCTTCGGTGGGGGCCTGATTGAAGCCCTTGGATGAACCATCACTTCCAAGCGAAATGGCTGTGCGCCCCTCACGCTTTCGTTGCAAATGCGTTGCTCAGTGAGGGGGGCGTAACTTGGAAAATGAACAAAAGAACCATTCATCGTGGTCGTGGAAACCTTTAGACTACCCCCTGTTTGTCGCAAGCCTCCTTATTTCCTCTTTTTTTTTAGGCTCCTCCGGACTTCAACAAAACTGCTTCTTCTGGTGATCGTGTTTGTCCTTTTTTGTCCCGTTTACAAGCTCGCAGTAAATTTGTTGCAAGGTTTTGAACCCTACATAAAAAAATAACCGTGCTTGGATTAAGACAAACTGCCAAAGCTTGTTTCTCTCATGGTTACTGCATTCTTGCTTTTGCTCTAACCTTAAACAGCGCACATGCTGATGATGACGCTGACTGCTATTGGTTTCCCCTTTGTAGCGGGGTAATGACGTCTCATCTTACCAAGAAGGACTAATCCCATGGACTTTAGTAAAGCTGTAAGTAATAAATTCTACATAAATGTTCTTCAGAGACGGCCTATAACGTCTGTTGTTCCAAGTGAGGTCCTTTTTCTGGCATGGTAAACGAAGTCACAAAGTACGCTTTTTTTTTTTATCACGGGGTTTATTTTTACCTAACGTTGAATTTTTCGTAACAATCGTAAGACGCGGATTGCAAGTTATAGCAATTTACACGTAACACTTCTATTGCCAGATTTTAGGGTCAGCTTGCCAAACATCCTGTAAGCGTTGTAACCTTCTACTTCTCAAGTAACCCGATCCTAAAGCATTAGTAGCTGGATTTTGCCAAAATGTTTGTAGCCCGTACATAGCTTCAAAATTTAACTACATGAAAATAAGTTTCAAAATTTAAGTACGTGGCAATAATTTGCTGACATTTCTTAAATTGCGTTAAAAACACGTAAACTTTTATAGGCGGTAAACCACCTAAGAATACAACATTTAAGCACTCGAATTGAAGGCAACTGCACTGCACGCGATTCCTTTCGGACATACCTGACGTTTTCCACCCGCTGCGGTGGCTCAGTGGCTAAGGCGTTGTGCTGCTGAGCCCAAGGATGTGGGTCCCATTCCCGGCGGCCACTGTTAAGATAAGGACGAAAAGCGAAAACGCCCGTGTGTTCGACATTTCGGCGCACGTTAAAGATCCCCCGGTAGCCAAAATTAATCCCGAGCACTCCACTACGGTGCGCTACGTCGCCTGTGTATACCGTCGGCGCGTTAATCAATTAAATCTGAAGCTTTACGGGAAAGCATGTTCGGGTATACAGCGCGCTGGCCTGTTTTTCGGTCTTGCTAAAGTGATCGAAAAATCCGAAACCGCAGATGCCACTTTGGGTAAGGGGGGGAGGGGACTGCAATCGCGTAAAGATACGGAGAGCGGAGCCGGCCCTGAACAGCTCATATTCTTTGCTGCGCAAACTGGGCGGAAAGCGTAGACCATTTTGTTAGTACTGATGACACCGCAAGTCAAAGTCACGTGAGTTCTCTGCTGACAAGACGCCGAACTGTGCTGATGTAGACTCTGAGAGCTATTAATCTACGCAGAATAATTTATTATGCAGCAGGTTCATCCTTCTAGCTGATTGATTGATTGTAGGGTTTAACGCGCCGACGCAACGCCAGCGATGAGGCGCGCCGTAGTGGAGGGCTCCGGATTAATTTTGTCCACCTGGGGATCTTTAACGTGCGCCGAAATCTCGTACACACGGGCGTTTTTGCTTTTCGCCTCCATCATCATCCTTCTAGCTACTGCTCGAAGCACGTAGGTCGCTGTGCAGGGTCTTAGTAATTGCATTCTACACAAATTCTACGTAGTATTCGAGCTCTCGCAAAAAAAACAGTCTTTATTGGAAGAAAATTCAACGGCATTTACGGTATTTCTTAGGGTGACGGATAGTGGAAGGTGAGATTCCTTATATAAAGCGCTTCCACTCAGAGGTGCTTTGTATAAGGAACTTGCATTTTCGCGCTCCAACCCATACCGCAACTCCCTGATACAGAAGTATGGCTATTGGGACCAGTAAATAGGCACCGTCCCGCCGTCTCTGTAGGCGAGTTGCTATTCCCGCTCTCCTCCCAATGGCCGTGCCAGTGCACTTTCCTTACGTTTCGTTTTAAATATTGGGTGGTTTTCTTTCCAAAAATTGCATTGGTGGTCTGAAGATCCACTCCGACATTGCGGAGAGCCTGTGCCGACGGGAAGTTCTTGTTTGAACCCATTCTGATTTCAACCTTCCCACTAGTTCCCTCCCGTTTCAACCCGGCGGAAATCGGCCTTCCCGTTTCGCCCTTTCCCATTTCGCCTGTTCCCATTTGAACCCATTCCCATTTCAACCTTATATTTTGCTCCCTCCCGCTTCAACCCGGTACAAAACGACCTATGTTTTCGTATTTTCCCATTTTGTCCCTTCCCGGAATAACGTACCCAGTTCAACTCAGGTGACCCTTGACCGAGGAGTGGTTTTTTTTTTAAATTAGAGTTACGTCCTACTGTATTTTCCCCCCATGTTCTGAGTTACGTCCGAAGTAACCCAAAGTCAAAAATTACTTGTGTCCGCTGTAACCTGAAAATTACATTGATGTTACGTCAAACGTATTTCACCATAAAAAAAAAACATTACGGCTGACGGAGGCAAAGAATGGATACGCGCTATTAACCTGCAACCTTATTGCAATGGTCCGTTTTAAGATACGCGGCGCCAATTAAAAAATAACACGTAGGATGCTGCGCTACGTCCGACCCGTGCAGCGATGGTAAATTACAGCATAAACTGCACCCTCCTGTCTGCTTCCGCGTTGATCGAGCGGTCTGGAACGTGTTGCTCGCATGCGTGCTCCGGCAGCGGTGTGGGTTCTAGTCATGACGGTTGATATCTCAGTTTTAAAGTGTTTAATTGTTTTATATACGAGCGCACATGCACTTCTTTCCATATGCAACACACACAAAAAAGGAAAATACGAGAATTTACAAAATTGAACTTTTACGCGATCGCAGCGCTAGTTTGTAACGCCCGCAGCTCTTGCCGAGAACAAAGTTGTGTCTTTTAGTTAGCAGATACAATAATTAATTTATTAGGGGTATTATGCAGCTACTGTTTTATTTCTACGCAGGAAAAAGATCTCGCGAACTATAATTACCAAATCTAGCTAACTACAGAAAAACGTATTTTATGAAAGCGGTAACTATTATGGGCCAAGCCAGTGGTACGATCCATTTTAACGCGTAACTCACGGTCACTTTATATGCAAATGTATCTAAAATAATGGCCATTGAAGTCTAAAGGTGAATTTTTTTTTTTCTGGGAGGAAATGGTTCGCAGACATTTATCATCCAGGCGTTATGAACACCCCAAGCTGTATTCTTTTGCGTGTACTTTTTACGGATGACACAATGGGGAGGGAGGGGGGGGGGGGGGGCACGCAGTACGTGGAAAAGCAAAATAAAACATTTAGGTAGTCATCCATCTCTAGTGCCTAAAACAGTTTTTGCGGAACCAGCTGCCGGATTGAGAACTTTTCTCTCAAATGCCAGAACAGACATGCATCAAATGCAGTGCACGCAGCGCCATCGGTTGGGTCCATGCAGTAGTTACACTTGCTTCGACATGGTAAAAAGCGCACTACACGGGGGCCGAGGAAAAGACAGTGACACGGGACGAGCACTGTGTCACTGTCTTTTCCTCTGTCCCCGTCTAGTGCGCTTTTTACCATGTCGAAGTCGTATCACCAACTAGCCCAAATTTCTGCGTTGAATAGTTACACTTGCACTTGGGTGCAAGCCTCCTGATTATACAAAACCATGCAATTGACGGAATTGAACCAACGTCGATGAAGGATATTTCGTGCACAAGCTTTTCAAGCTTTTGTGACAGTGATATCTTTCCGGCCCTGACTGATTAGTTCGCCGTGGTAGCCGCGAGGAGCACCGGTACTGGAAAAAAGTATTTTGAGTGCATAATTAATTGTTTCAGCACGATTGTTTCTTTTCTGACGAGAGTCATGAATGAACGAACAAACTTTTTTGATTCCGTACAGAAGCCGGGCAAACAAGAAATTCGGAAGCATTTCCTTCTTCAAAGAGCTTCAAGAGCACAGTATCGGCCTCAGACATTCGCGAACTTTTATCAGCCAGAAATATCGGCCGTATGCTCAATTACAGGTAAATTGCTGCATACAAATGTTTACACTAACGCATGGCTCGTTCCTTGGATGCACATTTTGGGGAACGCTTTCAAAAACAGTAAAGCATATTATCCGAAATGGGTTGAAACGATACGGGTTCAAATGGGAAGGGCGTTTTGGGAGCGGGTTGAAACGGGAAGGGCGTCTTGGGAACGGGTTGAAACAGTAAGCGGTCAAACGGGGACGGCGTTTTGGGAATGGGCGCACACTGGACGGGCCAAACGAGAAGGGCGTTTCCAGGAATGGGTTCAAACGGGACGGGTTCGAACTGGACTGGGTTATTTCGGGCTATCCACCCTTATCGACCCAGTTTTTCGGAGCGGGGAGGGATAGTGAGACACAGGGACAGCGAAACACAGGAAGATAAACGAACGAGGGGAAAATCTACGTGGAATGCCTAGAAGTGACCTTCAAGTGTTTTTGCATTTATGCATCTGGTCGTCATGCAGTGGTGCGCCCTTCCATGCACCGACTTAGGCGAGGAGGAGGAGGAGGAGGAAAAACTTTATTGTGAGCCTGGTGATGGCGACATCGACGGATATGTTTGTTCCCATTGAGCTCCGCGGCCAGATCTTCGCTTAGGCGAAGAGACGGCTACAATTACAGTGAGCATTTAGATGCAGCTTATGTCTGTTCAAATCAGGGTTTCCTACCACTGCAATCTGCACGGCGCCAGTTTCCAGATGATGATGTTGATTATGATTATGATGATCAGTATGATGATGATGATGATGGTTGTGGTGGTAAGTACGGGCAATGATTATAATAATCATGATAATGATTATAGTGGTTATGATGACGATGCCGACGACGACGAAGAGAATGATTATAAGGACGATGGCGATGATTATTACGTTGGTGATGACAACGACGAAGGCGACGACGACGACGACGATGATGATGATAATCCTTGGTGAATGGCCCCGGAATCAGTCAAACATTTTTTTTTCCTGTTGCCACCGCCTCTCGGCCGCTGCGTGGTTTCCCTTATAAGACACGATTAACCGCACGCAGCTCAGCGTTTCTGTCACTTGTTCTGCTATTGGGACCACAAACCTGGGTTCCGTAAAAGTAAGATCCTTAATTTTATTCAGCCTTATCTGTCTGAGACCATTTGTTTGAATTCATAATCATCATCGTCATGTGCGATCCTTAGGGAACCATAATTATTGCGTAATTCGAGTTTTCAGCACAGTGTACTTCTTTCATTTTATGCCCAGGTTTTCTTTTCTGCAAAATAAATAAATTATACCTCTAAGCTTTACACGGAGCACAGTCAACGCTTTAGCTCTGGTCAATACCCAGTTGTGGGTACGTGGCTAACATTTCAATTCCGTTATCGTAAGCATCCTCCTTGCCCAACATTCCACGTCTATGACAGATAGCAGCCTCGAAAAACCGGAAAATAACCTGAAATAACCTGAAATAAATAAATAGCGTTCTCCGGAAAAAGTTTACCGATTCAAGTATTTGTAGTGAAAGCGTCTGCGAATAATTTGTGTTCTATTTTCGGTGGTAACTTTTGATAATCACCATTGTTACATCCTTCCGCCCCTTGTAAAGGGTCATGACGACCACGTTAACAATCACAATCTCATTCCTTCTCCTGCTTTGCTTTTTGTCCTTCCAAGGCATTAGGTCTATCCGAGTGTCATCAAACGCCCCCCTGTTCCTACATTATGAAAGCTTCAATCCAGAAGGACATTAATGTCGCGCCGTCGTCGGCACACTATTTTCAAATTTTTTTTACCTCCATACCCTATTCTCTGTTTCTTTTTGGGACCCTCTCCTAGTTTATTTTTTCTAATGCGCGAAGGTTATCTTTGCTTCTTCTTTTATCGTCACCGCAGAAGTAGACGACAAAAAAGAACCAATCTTTCACAGCCCCGGCAACCGTATTTTGGACGTTCCTGCCGCCGCCACAGAATGCACATCCACGAACGCACCCCGTCGACTGCCACACGTCTCGGAAGAGACCCGACCTTGGTGAGCAGTATGAGCTCGGACATCGACAAGGGGCTCCCGCCGCCGGCGAGGCGCCGTCCTCGCCGTGTGACTCCCCGGAAGCTCGTCGCCATTACCATTCGCGTGCCTCGTCATCGCGGCGGGCTGCCTCCTCTTCTATTGGGGCGTCTTCCACAAGGCACGGCGCTTTCAGGCCAGGGAGAGCAACACATCGCGTCCACCGACTGAGGAAAACTCTTGCTGCCCCGCCTTCTTCGAAAGCCCGGACGTCGGACACGGCAGGAGCCCCTGCGATGACTTCCACCGTTACGTTTGCGCGCGAAACGGGAGCAGTGCCGCAACCTTCCGTTGGGACACGTGGAACGCGCTCGAGGCCCTGTCCCGGTCTCACGACCACCCGACGGCCCTCTCCGGCAGTCTTCTTCGCTCCCTCCACGGCCAGTGTGAAGACCTTCTCGACCGTGGGCCACTGCAGTTTGTGAGGGAGATGACGCCCCTGGTCCTGCAAACCGCCCAACTCCCACGATCTGCTTCCAACGCAGACCAGGCCTTGCTTTTGATGGCGTACATATCGCTCAAGCTCAACCACGATTCGCCCGTGCACTTCTCGGTATCCGATGCAGTGCACCCCACTATCGAAGTCAATGAGAAGATCGCGGATCTCGTCTTGTCTTTCGCCCTCTTCAACCGGACCTGTTCCGAATGCGTGGATGAGGCCTTGCGGCTAATAGGAGATCATACAGGAAGCCCTGTACTGCGGGAAGAGCTCTTCGCTTTCGAGGTGGACTTGGAAGATTTCCCCAACAGCACCGACTCGAGCTGCAGCCCGGGCTTGTTCCGGCTGCACGGTGCGGGGACGGCGTGGGACAAAATGTGCCAGGACATATTTGACGTTCCATTCAGTGACGTCCGAATGCTATGCATCACAAGACCAAGCCGTATCCACGCGGCCTTCAAGCGTTTTGCGGCACCTGACAGGAAGTCGGTCCCGCTAGCATCAATCGTCGTTCACCTTCTTGCCACGATATATCACAGACTGAACTCAGTAGACACCTCTATCGCATCACCTTATCCCGAGCACCGATGCCTGTTCCAAGATGACTTCCCCTATTTGTGGACTCAATTGTATTCGGAGGTGTTGGTGACCTCCGCGAAGAACCGCCATATAAAAGACATCTTCGCCAACGTGACTACCGCGCTGCCGGGAATCGCGTCCGCTGCCAACATCGTCGCTCCTGAAGTCGACACTAGACTGGTAGAACACGTGCAGAGCCTCCGCATTTCCTTGCCGGTCAGAGGTCTACCACGCCAACTTGAGCCGCCTCGAGTTAGCACTCACAACTTTAGTGCGCAGTTCCTCGCGTTCAAGGAGTACGAGTTCCGGCTCGAAGTGCTCAGAAGGCGCAGGCATTTCCCGCGGCAGTTGCTGACCGGCGACCCCGTATACGTCTCGAACGGCTGGTTGGTCGTTACTCCCTTGGCGTACACGCTTCTCGACTTAAGGTGCAAGCTCCCGATCGATCTTCCGGTTGTCGGCGTACCCATGGCCAAGGCTGTGTGGTCCTATTTGCTCGACAAGGAAAACAGCTGGCTCGTAGCCCTGCTAAAGAACAAAACTGACTCGTTCTCTTGCCTCCACGGTGGTGACGGCAATTTGACATGGCGTAAGCAAGTCTTAGAAACAGCTCTCGCTCTTAAGACCACACAAAACACTTTGGACAGGACGGAATGGAACAAAACGAAGGATCAGTGTCCCAACGTAACCGCCATCCAAGCGTTTTACCTGAGACTTGGAGACTCATTTTGTGGAAGAACTGACAGCAGTGTCTGGAGCATGCTCAACTTCATCCTTCAACGAGATTCGGAGTTTTCTGACTCTTTCGGTTGTCCGGAAGCGTCCACAAGGTCTCAGTGCCTTCGCTCATAAATAGCAGGACTGAGCGGGGGAAGGCCTGGTTTTTGAAAAGAGAATTTATGACTTTGGTGCGTGTGTACGTATTTCTGAAACATTTTTGTATCTATGCGCCAAGCGCAATTTTTTTTAATCTTTCACTCGTTGTCTAGCTATAAGAAATATAAAAGTCTGATCTAAAAAAGCTTCTATTAGCCCTGTGTTCAGCTACGACGATATCGACTACACGTAAGAGGCCTGTCATGTTGGATCCGCCCCACACCTTGCCTCAACAAAGCACCGACACAACGACACCTGATAAGTGAACATTCTCGTAAGAACCCCGCTTGGTCATTGATTAGCCAAGGAACGTCGCTACATTTATCACAGAAACGCTACGAAACCTTAAATATATCGCGCTCTAGATCCCTCGTATGCCTTGGAACAATGGGCTTTCCAGAAACGTGAACAAATGCAGGATCACATCCCGTGCATGTGCTCGGCCACTGCACTGTCTGTCAATCTTTGTTCTCGAAGAGAGTGTTTCGCCGGGAACGACGAGCGTTCGAAAATCGGGGACCGTCTTGTACCTTGTAGACATCGCGGATGGGCTCTTTAGCCGATGATAAAACGCTCTCAGTGTCCAAAACCCGGGGCTTGGAGGCAGTCTCTGTGTCCAGCGCTAACGGAATGTTAACTCACGAGCTGGCACGAGTTCGTTCGCAGCAGGAGTTGAACAACCTGATGTTAGGAATTTTCGCTTTGTCCTGGTAAATGTTTCGCTTTGCTATGTAAGTGTTCTGGAAAAACCCATGAATGTCTCCAGAAATAAGGATACTTCAGTATCATTCAGGTCGCTTTAGGCGCAGAAAGCAGCCTTTCTCATTTTCTTATTAAATATCTCCGGGTTTATTAGGTAAATAGGTTTACTAGTATAAAAACATAAACCACCGTGAATTTTACATGTTCCGTGAAAATAAGGGCACTTTGGCACCTTTAATGCGCAAGAAACAGCCTCCACATCGTCTTATTGACGTTGCGGAACGCACAAGAAATGCCAGTTTTGTAAAGTCACAGTCAGCGACATTATATATTCTTGCGCAAGTTTATTGAGAGTAGAAACTGAAGTACTCCGTCCCCTGCATTTTCAGAGGCGGAGAATGTTTATTCCAGCGTCACAATTAACGTAAGACTCCTTATCATGCCTTAAAGTGCTTAAAACATGATGAGCGTTTAGCGGAGCCTATGTGAAAATTTTGTGTGTTGGAACCTCTGCCTACAATTTTAACCTGTATAACTACTAACTTGCGCAGTCCTATACGCAAACAAGTTGTCGCTGCCAAGTCAACTTCAGAAAGAAATGACATAGGCGAATCCATACGAACACAACGCATATCCTGTTGCCGTTTCACCCACAAAGTTTACCCAAGGCAGGGACAAATGGAATGACCGAGTACCTCTGACTGCGTATCTTCTTCTACAGCCATAATTCAGCTAAACGACCCCACTTAACCCCGATCCTCTTTCTGCCTCGCTTCAACTGCGCAACGAAGCACTCAGAACAAATTGGAAAAGGCATTAGCAACGGACAAAAAGAGAAACGTTGCAGCCAAGAACAGCGGTACCATTTTTCCTAGCGTTTTACCGCTTGCGCCCGCACACAGCACGTATATTTCGGAGTATGCACAACCCTTGGCTTTCGTATCAGGGAAGCTTAATTGCTGTGGTGATGTCAGTATATTCAAATGCAGCAGCCGCCCGATTATCTTGGGAATGTAGGTCCTCAGAGAAGCCAGAAGGGCAAACAACGCATTCCTGATCGAAGGGTCCAGGTCAAGTGGTTAAGTGGTTTGCCTACATCGGACCGGTCCCATGTCATTGCATTATTAAAGTGGCAGACATACCAGCAGCGTCGCGGGACATAACAGCTTGATGTGGGCACTTTTTTCCCGGGAACGGCCTAGTAAAAAACCCTGAGAAATGGCATAGAACAACATTCTAGATATTGCTTTCTACCAGATTTTAGGGGAAATCCCCAAGGTGGAGTAAGTTTCAATGAAGGAAAGTTTGACATCCACCCTGCTGCATTCAATGTTCAATGCTTGGTTTCAACAATTTCTCATTTTAAGAGCGAAGTTCTTTAGCAAATCGTAATTTTTCGTGCACGCAGTTAAAAATACCAAGAAATTGCCTAGCGCGCGCACGTGAACGGGAGCCTCGCGGCCACCGTCCGGCAGTTAACAAACCAAGAAAATGCCTAGCGCTCGTGTATCCGTACCTCGCGACGACCGCCCAGCGTCCCTTACGCACGTTTTTCAAGCCCACATACCCACTTAGGAGATTGGCCAAGATTGCGGCGACCGCCCGGCAGTTAAAAAAATCAAGAACATGCCGAGCGCTCATGTGTGCGTGCCTCGCGGCGACCGCCCCGCGTCAAAGCGCACATTTGCAAACCAAGCATACCCACTTGGGAGGTTGGCAAAGATTGGCAAAAAAAAAAAAAAGAACTCCATCGTTCGCCGTTATCGTGGCGACACTTGCTCGGAGCGGGAAAGGCAGGCCATTGCGTAGGGCCCTGCGAGGTGATGTCCAATGATTATCACTTCCAAAAAAAATGAAGGAAGCTCACATTTATAGCAACGATGGAGTGAAGGTCGTTGCGGCAGCAGCGAAGAATGCAAATCGGCTGCAATCGTGGACTTAAATCGTCGTGATGGTCGTGAAGGTTGCGTACTGCTTCGTATACCTTCAAGTCTTACGCGTTAGTGTGAGCTTCTTTCTTTTTTTTACTGCAGGAGCACAGAAAATTTTAAGCGCATGATTTAACTAATCTTGTTCTCTTTACTGTCCACGCGACATGATTATTCTTCCAAACTCCTTCCATTCCAAGGGGTCAACACAAGGCATTCATTCAACACAAGGCTGTTTTCTTCATTTCACACAGCCACGAAGTATGGTTTTGCTTGAATTTAACTTCTCTCGATGGCTTTCTTATTTTTGTTGCAACTTCACTGTTGTCGCCAGCATTGGAATCTAGTAAACCACTTTCCCTTCCCACGTTATTTCAACGGTGGTTCATTTCTAGCGATATTTATAGCGAGCACATAAGGCTGAAAACAAGACGGGTTAGTTGTTTCAGCACATCTGTGTCTTCCCAGTTCCAGGCTGCAGTTGCACGTGAAGCAAAACAGATTATTTTCAAGCATGGAAGAATAAGCCGTGCTCAGATTAATGGCGTTTGTTAAGGTGGTCTCAGTGATTAAACGTACCTCGTTTCACTTATTACTTTACTTTCCCCAAGTTTGCACTGCCAATATTTGTTATTTTAGGGTTAAGGGCTGGGGCTGTTAGCGTCTCCTGTCGTCGTCGTCGTCGTAATCGTCGTCTCATGTAGTCACGGTACTAAAACACCGGGAAACTCGTTTGCGCCTCGATCCAGACCGTAACGCGTACTAAAATACACCGGGACACTCATTTATGTCTCGCGCTAGAACGCTTCGTAATGCGTACTAAAAAAAACACCGGGACACTCGCTTACATCTCGCACTATAGAGGTTCGTGCTTCAAAGACAAGAGACTTTTACAGCTAAACTGTATACCTCTACCACCAACGGTTTCATCTGCGATGGCAAAAATGCCGAGCGCCAAGAATACACTTATACACGCATGCTTCGCCCCTCCCCTCGTTTCACGTTAGTAAAGACGGCTCGGGAATTTTTTTCAGTTGCCAAAGCGTGTGTTTGTTTCGTTTGTTTTTACGGGCTTCATTTCTCGCCGGGTTACCATAGGGAAGCACAAGAACAGAACAATGCCTAATGAACATTCACTTTATAATGATTCCTTCTTTTTTTCTGTTGGAAAGTAACTGCTTTATTCGCGCCATGACTCATCTACGGGTTTTAGAAGACTTGAAACGAAACCAAGTTCACGTTGAAGCTTCTCATCACACTGTACTTGTCATGTTACTGCACCGAAATTTCATGCCAGGGGCAATTCATCCATTCCTAGTGTCTCAAAATGGTTATTTCTCTGTGTGTATTGGTGCTGGTGTTGCAGAGGAAAAGTTTAGCTAATTGTGCTGTCAGCAGCAACTTTCGTTTGGTTAGCCCCGAAACGAACCTGAACAGGTGCTACGCAGCATTGACCAGCCGTATGATCTGCTCGTAATCTGCCTTGGAATCACCGTACCATGGCCTATTAACCTGAAGTAAAAGCACTTTTCCAAACAAACTTGCTACACAATTCGAACTCCAATGGGCATTTCAAACAGCGAAGCTTGACCTAAATTAGGAACTCTCCATAGTCAATTCAAACGAATGAATTTATACCCTTTTTGTATCTTTAGCGTGGGCCGCAATCACGTACACCCTGTGGTTTTTCGGAGTAAGAGCGTTTTGGTTCCCGTAGAAGCGTTTGGGTGTTCCAAAAAGACGCCGACAGGTGGTTGATGCAGAATCATAATTGGTTGGCAATGTCATGACAAATGCCAGCCACGTGGAGGATACGGAAGTTTCTCTCCGCCACAAGTCCGCAAAAGTGGCCTGCGATGCTGACTTCATCATTCGCCGCTGCCGGAAGAGAACACGCGGGCGATGGATGTGGTCCAGCCTATCAGTTTGGTTGCTCTTAGGAGCCGTCGTCTTCAGAGAGTGTAGATGGCCCCCCTCTGCCTGTGCTCCTTCTCTCCTTTCACGCTCCACTCTTGAGGGCGGACTTTAAGCGTCTTCCAAGTTTTTGTTCTTAACCTCCATCAAAAACCCACCTCAAAACACCACCGGCGCGCACAAAGTCGACCGTAGCCATCCGCCTTAATCACCGAACCGCAGTGACAGCCCGACCAAACTTCTGGACTGCATGGCTGTTGGCTCAATTACAATTTCGGCATTGCTGCGTGGCATAGCCAATAATCTAAAATGTATTGGGGTGCCCGAACTCGGGGCATTTTTTTAAAGCCTACATTGATACCTGCTTCACTTATCCACGGCTTTTTTAAGAGAACGTGACGATGTAACTTTTGCGTGCTTATCGACAGACTAGCGATTTCAACTTAGTACCCTTCACCGGCCATTATACGCGCTTGTTTACTCACTCAGCCACCCAACAAGCAACTTTGCCTCTATCCTTTAAACAAGCTTCTCTTAGCGTTGGGTTTCTCAGCCCCCTCCACCGTATTCAATCTCTTCGGCCCCTTGCCAACTCCCTGATGCAATGCCCCGTGTGCTACCTTATCAAGTCACCCACGCACAAGACCCCCTATTAACCTCCGCACTTTCTACACGACGATCACATAGCATGTTTCACTCACAAGCAGTAGAAGAAAAAAGTATGCACGTCTCCCAACCTAACCGAAGAAACAACCCCAGTTCGATAAAAGGGAAGGAGCCTGAAAAGCCAATACGTCCTGCCTTAATGAGCGCCAAGCCATTTGATCTTTCAATATCCGCCCGTGCCTTATACGTGGACGGATGATGACGAAGTACTCGAAGAGCCTCCATTTTCTTGGTAAGCGTAACCCGACCGAACTACGTTGACCGAGAGCGTACGATAATTAAAGGCAACGGGGTTGATTGCACAGGCGCAGTGCACCTCTGTGTCGGGGATCTACTGCGCTGGCGGCAGCGGACCCTGCAGCGGTTACCGGGGCAATAGAAGCCGCGTTGCAATTTCTCCTCATCATCGCCGCACTAAAGTTTCCACGCCCTTCACTGTGGAAAAATAATTTTTTATTAGAGATCACGATCACTGCTATGATGTTCATTAATTGCAGGATTGCATATCTATTGCAGTATTACATTGAGTTCTGTAGCGGCCATCGACGTGGTCCGTACAGACGCCCGGATTGCCAAGCGTCGCTTATTTACTCCTTGTGATGCCACTGTAGTCTGTTTGCATTCAGAATGTCCAATTATGCCATCCTGCCTGTGCTTACACTCACTTTTCCGCTTCATCAGTTCTTGCTCACTGTGTCCGTTTTTTTACTTGTTGGCGAATAGTTATTTTCCTCTTTCTCGCTCGCTGTACCCGTTTCAGTCCTTTTTTTTTTTTTGACCAACTAACAACAATGTTTGATCAACCAAGAAAAACGCCGATAGCGCATGCCGTGAGAGCAGATATTATTCGCCGTCAGGGAGTCCCTCTGCGTGGATGTTTGTACTCAAAAACAAAGTAAAACGCCGGCAAATTGAACACAAGGCTTTTCAAGCGGACCTCAAAAATGCACGTCTTCATATTACCTCTCCAACGGTCGAACAACGAGTGAAAGAACAATAGGAGTAAAGAACTTGCGCACCTTACCGCTCAAGAGCGACGCAGGCAGCACGTTTGTGGTCGTGCCCTCAAGGTGCAGCGCCCTTGGCTGCCCGGGTATGAACCATGTCTTTGGGAGGCGCCCTACTTTTTCAGACGCCGCGCAACAATGGCGTCTCTCTTTGCTCTGCAGAAGGTAATTATTCATCAAAGCCCGAGGGCCACCACAGCGAGTTCATTAAATACCGCACTTCGGAATTCCGGTCCGCTAGCACATTTACACCAACGTTACCTTCAGGCCATTAGAGCAAAAAGAGCCGACGGTAACAGCAGCAGTAGCAGCAAAAGAAGCGAGGCAGAACAAGAGGTACTTGAAATAAAGGGAAGAAAAATTTCTCCCGGTATGTAATTTTTTCTCAGATGAGGGGCTCCCGTTGTTCCATTGCGGAGTTTGAGCAGGTCCTGAAATTTCCCACCTCTTTATTTCATATTACCATCTTTCATGTTTTCTATCCGGTGAACATTTCAGTTCAACATACGCGTTTCCTTTGCGGCAATAACCTAAAATACGGTTTTAACGTGACAGCGTTTCTCGACGAAAGCACGCACCCAGATAACATTAGCAAAAGGCGTACACAAAAGCCGTGTCAGGAAAGCACGTGACCTGACAAACTGGAACTGACCTGCGACATCACCTGTCGCAGCGACACTCCGCGCCCACTCTATTTCCATTATTTTCCGTAGCACGTGCATCAGAAAACAAACAACACGTGGCCATCGTCGCAGCATCGACAAAGGGAACCTGCTCTCGCCCGCAGTTTCGGTTGGCCTTTAGCTTCTGTTGAGGATCTGTCGCAGCAGCATAGATAGTGATACGGCGACAAGTACCTGAAGTGAGTCCGATGTCAAAGTTTTATAGCTTAGTGCCGACATCGCCCGATGACTTCTCCACTAACCTAGCCCAAAAACGAAGACTTTCGAATACTCATCTTATAATAATAGGCTTAAGGATCCTCAGCAACTTTCTTATTCGTTTATTTACTTGAGCCATCCCACTGACGTTTTCTTCGCAACACACGAGTACAGGACTTGCCCTAATTGGTTTTTCAGATATTAATTTGCTTTCGCAACACTGCTTATACGCTGTCTTTGTGAACACTGAGCTCATCTAGCGCCCGATGAGCTAATAAATTAAGGTAAAAGGCACAAATACAAAATACAACTTTCAGGCTTAAATGAAAAGAATTAGAAGGCATAGCGTAAACGCAAACGACCAACACACCTGTCAATGGCCTTATCAGAAGCACTGTATGCACAACGTACAGGCAGTGTACTAGGAAAAACATTCATGCTGGTGCATGCAGCTGACCTTATCGGTCACCAGCAGGTTTTTTTAACACGAAAGTGTTTTATTCCGGGACACACAAAAATGTAACCAACGTCATATCCGTCACGTAAATGACGCCAGTACAACGAAGCAAGCGGCCTGTAAAGGGTGCACCCCCGCACACAGTGTCTTCTTGCGGGGAAGCAACCTTTAGCACTGTTCGTGTTCGGGTTTTATATTATAACGCTAAAGTGTTTAATGCGGGGTACACCAACATTTCCCTGGCGTCATATCTGTCACGGAAATGACGCCAGTACACCTTCGCCAAAGCGACCCGCCAGCAGGACGTCGCTCGCCAAGCACACCCACAAGACAGCCGCCGACTTGCCAATCATGCTCAGCTGCAGATTTCGCTGCACATTTCATTTTCGTGTTTTACCGATTCCTATGACAAAGGAATCAACCACATTTTTCTCTTTCCTGCTGTTCGAGATAACGCCTACTCTTTCCTGCGTACGCGCCAGGAGAGATAAGCCAAGTCGCCACAGAACTCAGCATCAAGGTCGCCGAGACAAGGCTGCGGATAATGAAGGCGAAAACTGATGAATGGTGGCCGACTCTGCCTTCTTCTGAGACGTTCTGTGCGGAACAATATTTGTACAGCATGGCCCGCGGGCCAACCGACTTGCTTCGCGACAACGCAGCTAATATAATCGATATGTCACGGGTAGGACACAACGACCAGGAGCAGTGCGCGGCCTGGTTCACCCCCCGTGGGCGGAAGTAGGAAGTGGGGTGGCAGATCTTATTGGGAGAAACAATAGCATGCGTCAACGGAAGCTCAGGCAACCATGGAAACGTCAGCGGAAAGGCGCTGTTTGCGTTGTTGTGGAAGTTGAATGCGGAGGATGGTGCGCCTTCCGCTGGCAATAGTCCCGTGACTCGCGAGCTAAAAATGAAGGACCCAACGGGCGTTTACGATTTGGTGGAGAAGAATGTACAATAATATCCTGCCCCCTCGCATGCATTCCGCCTTCCTCCTCCCCCCGCGTGTACAATTATATGCAGTAAGAAAGGGCTGCTATGACGGCTTTGGAAACAAAGGGGAAAAGAGGAATGGGGTGGCCGAAGACAATGCCGTAAAACTTTGACTTCGAAAGAAATTGTTTTCTTTGTCAAAAGAAAGAAAGAAAGAAAGAAAGAAAGAAAAAGAAAGAAAGAAAGAAAGAAAGAAAGAAACAAACAAACAAACAAACAAACAAAGGGCCATCAGGCAGGCGGCTTTGTGGTTCGCCCGAGAAAGAGACCTCCTAGGCCCGCGGTTCGAGGGTACAGCATCGTCCGCAATAAAACGAAACCCCATCGACGCCAGCGCTCGGAAGGGGAAACTTTGTTTCAGCCCTGGCAGGGCAGCCGCAGGTAATCCGCAAGCAAGTAAACAAAGTAAACAAGACATGGCGAACGGAAGACACATTTGCCGAGGAGCAGAGCAGAGGATGGCACTCAGTGCTGCTACCGAGCACGGCTCTTCTGCACACGTGCATACGTTCTTCTGTGCCTTGCTCGAATACGTCCATCACTTCCCCGCACGGTTTGAGTTCTCCCTGTGTCCGCTACTTGTGTAAAGCGGAGTGTTGTGCCAGTTGGTTCTGTGTTGGTTTAAGAAAATTAAGCCAATTAGTCCAAAAACAAAATCTCTATTGTGAATCAAACCCTGCTTGTTATTTAACATCTGGGTGAGGGCGGTGATGATAAGGTGATGGTGATGTCCTCGGTGAACTATTTTATAACAACAAAACAAGGTTTCAAAAGAGATAGCTTATGTGTAATGTTTAGGGAAGTCTGGAACAATCCCAGGTTCTTATTTATGCTTGTAGGCGAAAAACTCAACGCTCAAGCTCGACGTCTGAGTCAAAGCTCAACGTCTGAGAAAGCTCAACGTCTCAGTCAAAATCGTGCGAAAAACTCCCCCCGAAGTTCAGTTCAAAACCCAGGTTGCAAACGATGTTAATACACGAGGTGAGTTCACAAGTGACCGCCAGACGCCATGGCTCAAGCGCACCAATAGTGCAGTGAAAGCAACTGTGAAAGCAACCAGGTACAACGCGTTCTTACGCACGGACACTTCACAGAATTAGGGTGAATTTATGAGAGCGCTTAGGTACTAGCTCCCGCATTTCCCTGCCCGGAATGAGGCGGTACTTCGGGCATTTGCCTCTTACAACCAGCCGCAAAGCATTTTTACAAGCGAACTGTGTTCCCGCCCCAAGATTATCTACACCTAAAACGCACTATTTACTTTTGTCGCGGAGAAAGGCACATTATCATTCGTATCCTGTATCTGGAGCCCCGTGTACATGGACGCGACGGGGGCGGGGTGAGTTGAGTGGCGGGTTCAGCTTACCTCGACGCGTCCGAGTTTATATGAACCCCGTCCAAAGAATCGAGGTGAGGGGAGCGGCGGGGTTCACGGAAAAGGGGCTACCGTATTTTCACGATTCTAACGCGCACCCTCTTTTGCTAAAAGGTAGCTTAATATTTGTGTGCGCGTTACAATCGGGCTCAAAACCGAAATAGGCTTTAAAGCGGCTAGCAGCATTGCCATGCGCAACGGACATGAAGTACCCGCAAAATCCAACTCAATCCAATAAAAACAATCCGTCAACACCACGAGAGTGAATTTCGGCGCACTGATTCCTCAATGGCATGCCGCATACCCTGGTCAGCTGTTGCACATTTTTTTGTGCTTCTGGTTAGCCCCTAACGCTTAGAATTATGAAGATCAAGGCACTTGAAATCGCAAGCAGCTTCAGTGTTCCCCGCTATAACTTTATTTCCAGCAGCAGCTGGATAAACAACCTTGTGAAGCACAACTCATTTTTGGCTTCCAGAGCGGCATACGCCAAATAAAAGCTCCCTCTTCCAGGTACGTGGTGTCATGTCTTTTCCATCTGCGCAGTACCGTCCGTGTCACATTTTTTTTTTTTTTTCGAATTTTCCTGCGCGAAGTTACCCGCCTCGCGCAACGATTGGGGGCGCGTTAGAACGGCGCAAATACGGTATTCTGCTCCCCGAGGCCCGCCGACTCAGCCCGACGAGCGAGCGAGCCCACCCCCTGCCTCCGAGTTGACTGGACTCGCCGCGACGGCTCTCTGACCCACCCCGTCCGCTTATACATGGGGGTGTCGAGTCCAAAAAACCTGTTTATTTCGACTCAACGCGCCCTCGTCGGGTCAATGTAAACGGGGCTTAAGTGTCATGAGTAGCCTTACTCGCGAAAAGAAGAATATTATGACAGGAAGTACAAACTCATGAAAGTCTTAACATGCAAAACTGTGTACTGCCATTTTGGGGGCGGAAATCTTTCTAAACATCAAAGCAATCGTCTGATTCGTCGCCTTCCCCTCAAGAAGCAGGGGAACGAGACAGTACTAAGATATGTATGAGCGAGCTCACCAATTCTGTGAACAAAGTATCTATTGTATGGACTTCGTCTGCAGGTGCCGATCGTCTTCGAGAACCTGTACTTCGGAGGTTGAAACACGATGACAACGTCGTGCACACGCTAACATTTCTCTTGTTCGCTTACGATGGACCATCTAAATGAACGGAGTGCGTATTATCTCGCGTCCGCGCAGAAGTGCCTAATGGAGGCGGGTGCACAACAGAGGGGACGTTGAGTGCATTCGGCCTGCGGAACCGGCGATAATCTGGAAGTGCCGGTGAAATCAGTGCAGCCCACACGCTGATTTATCGTGAGCGAATGCAATACAGACCTTAATTAGTGTATTTTTTTTTGACGTTTTCGAGTTCTAGTCCGACGCAGAACAATAGCCCTAAATCACCGATGACCCAAGGCAGGTAATGTGTTTCATCTTACATCCTTATCACCATCATCATCAAGAGCAGCAGCATCAGATTAATCCCCACTGCCAAAGTGTTTCAACTGCTTATGCCGGCAGCAGTACGAACGTCCGAAGGTAGGCAACGTAGAAGCAATGGAATGAAAAAGAATATGATATTTGCCATGACTAAAGTAATCAAATGAGCTAACTTCGTGAAATGCGCTTAAAGTAACCACTTGAGGCAGTTAGGTATTAACAGCTCCAACGTACCATATTATGGGAAATTTCGGTAAGCTACAACGGAGCTGGAGGGCACCTCAGTGTCTATAAGTGTTTATTCTCTCGGCTTTCAAATGGGGCCGCGTACGTAAAGGTAGCTCCGTCAAGAGGCAGTGTAATGCCCATGTGCCTTTCTTAATTCATTGGGTAAGACACATGAGCCGTTTGTCCGCCGACGCTTCAATTCATAATATGCGCCGAGGAGAGCTTTTGACGTCTGTGATAGGGAGTGGCGTTGTATGCACGGAGCCGTGCGCTGAGCCGCACTCGTCCCGCCTTTCAGGAATGCAAAGCTGAGAATGGCCTCGCATTAATTCGGCCGCATTAACATCTCGAGAAGCGAACGTGCACCGCAGCGGTTACGGAGGACACTCCTCCGCGTGAATGCGTAATGGTAGGGGACTCTCCACCGGGCGCTACAGCATCGGCGACAGTCGCGGAAGGCTGCGAGAGGAGAGCGTGAGTCGTTTTGTCGATAATTAATCAGCCCGTTTCCGACGAACCTAGGTAGGCCGCTTCTCACCGCTGCAGCCCTTTACAATGCAGTTTCGAGTGCCGGCACCGCCAACGCCATCTCGCAAAAAGCCTGTGTGGGCGCTTAACTTTATATTTTACTATTAAGGTATCAGTGCTCGCTTTCTAGTAAAATATTCAATGTTAATCCCTCTGTCGAACGGCCGTGGGATATGATTGTAGGTGCGGCAGTAATTTTAAGGGTTTAGGTCATCTCCTTTGTTAAAAATATGGTAGGCCGCATAGATTGAGTGTCGGGCGTTTCAAAGATGCAACGGTTGTGGCACACGTGAAAGAATGGTAGTCATACGCCTGCGTCTGTGGCATTCTCTGCTGTGGTGAACAACACCAGGGGAAGTGTGCGACTTCAACGCGCGCTGCAGGGAGCATAAAAATTTGAGGGAATTGTCGAAATAGGAATAAGGGTGGTGGTGGTAAGAATATTTTTATTGTCAGACAGATATACAGCAGTGGGGGAGAAGGGGAAACAGCCTATGCACCGTCTGCCGTTACCACCTTCTCTGTCCAGTCAAAGACTTTGTCTTGGGTTGTAGGCATTCAGCTGGCCATGACATTCTCCCACTACTCAAACATAGTTATTTGCAGGTAGTATTTAGAGGGGGCCGTCTGGGCCATCCCCACATTATGTAATAAATATCAGCTCTTTTAAAGCAGAAGAGGCAGGATCATGAGGCGCCTTTAAAGTGTCAGGCGGACAAATACAAGTTTGGTTCTTTCGAAAGATTTTCTCGTTAGAATCATAATGACACCGCATTTAACGTAAGCTTCGCTCAAATAAGCTATACGATTAAGAAAAAAGGGAATGGCCATGCGACCAACTAGCTCATTTCCCGAACAGAACCTATGATGTCATATGTGCCAGCTCTGCGATTGGCTTAGGCGGGCAAAAGCAAACGCAAATTACGCAGGGCTTATAAGCTTGAAGTACGAGCTATTTGCGCCCACGTTTACGGCACATTCTTTTTATAGCATTAAGAATTGTTGGGTAAACAGTGGTAGTTACGAAAGTACACATAAATATAGAAGTACCAATGCGTACTGCTGTTGGAACTGCGCCCACTAAGCTCATTCTAGCTGCACAGCACTGTAACGCTTTGGGGTTGTCTCAGACGAAACTGGCCGATTGGGGTAACGACGGTGTCTTACGTGAACATGTTTGTCGTGCGAACACCACGTTTGACGAAACGATTATTTTCTACCTTAACAAAAACAAGCCAGGTACAAATACGGTCAACACAAAGGCAGAAAAGGGCCCGCCACAGTATGGTGGCGCCTTTGGGTTGCTAACGGTAAACAAGGCCCTGCAGCAGCTTGAAGACTTTTAAAGACGATAGTCTTTCTTGGGCTACTTAAACCCAGAAATTTGGTCTGTCTGTATGTCTGTCTGTGACCCGATCCAGCCACCCGGCCAAAGTAATACAATGCCTGCGCAATAGTCTTATATAGTCACAACTAAATGTGCCCGTCTAAGTCCGGTGTAATGTTCATACTTGTCAATATTGTTGAAGAACAACAAAACATTATGCATATTAAGGAAACAAATTAATACAGAAGTGATATTTGCAGCGTTCCTTTATAAAAAATCGTACATGTTTGATTTTGGCGAGAATAAATACTTAATCAACTGAAAAAAAATATTACTCCGCCGTCGCCTGCTGTCGCCCGCGCCATATAGCTTCTGGCGGCCTTTGATGAAATCAAGTGGCAACAGTTGCAAAAGGTTCCACTAGGTAGGTTCCACGTTCTGCTTGGAACGCACGTGGACTAGCGTGGACTAGAGAAACGCCGCTCTATAAACGTTTAAGTAGGGCGCCTCGATTCACGCCCGTCTTCGCCGCACGGCAGCGTTGGCATCGAGACACCCGGTTTGGAGCAGTGGAACGCGGGAAATTTAAAATGATTTAAGCAAACCTTTGGCGTCTTTACCTTGCGTGGAGCGCGACGCAAGAGGAATAACATGAGAGGTTAGCGGGAAAGCGAAGGAGGCATTTACTTGGCAAAAAGTCGATAAAGACTATGGTCTTTTGACGACATTTGCAACGAAAGGAGCAGATACACGGCCAATTTTTGCTTGTGGTGTCATTGCCGATGTCGTGAAAACACACGATTTGGCGGGAGAATGAAAAATTTAACTTAAACTGATTAAAGTGTTGTTTGCTTGCGGACAAGCGCTGGTGGCACTATAAAAACACGAAATCTTTCGTAGTGGATTATGCGCTGTGCCGGAGATCAGGGTCAAAGTTCATAGGAAGGCGATACAAAATATGGCGGCCCGTTACGGCGCGAGCGAGGCGATTGTACTGGGAGAGCAGGTGGGACTCGTACAGCTCGCTTAACGTGTTGATTATGCCGGTTTGAAACAGGCGCCCTGTAAATGTGTTGAGCGGAAGACCAGGAGCTTGCTTGTACACTCTTCTATGGAGGGTGTTGACAATGTCTACATTTGCCATTATTTTCAACCACACTTCCTTTCTAGAAGTGCCTTAAATTTGCCTTCATTACTATACACAACATCCGCTATAAAAAGACATATGTCAAGGTAGAAGGTCCTATGGCCATATCCCTATAAAACTCTGTACCTATGTTTTCCTGAAGTCATTTCCCCCCCATACCCAAATTTATTGCTGGAAAGATTTTTCGAAACGATATAAACTGTTATATTAAAATACGGGGGACGTAGCGCCTTTTATTAAATATTCCTGTATGGCGCATTGAATGCGTATTTACCGCATCGTGCCGAGTTACGGACGAATAGACGGATATACATATTTAAGAAGGCAATAATCAAATAATGCGTATATGCTTGAAAACAACAGTCTCACGGTACTTTTTACGGACACAAGACGTTCGTTCCGTTCTCCTAATATACAATCCCGATAGGATGCCGAGTACCACTGCCTGGTAATTCTGTTACAAAGCGACGCTTTAAGTATTTTCTGGCTCTGATTTGACAAAAGACACCGCGAACAGGAAACTATATGGGCTTGAATATGGTCATATTGTTGGAAGTTACACTGGAATCCAAGTCTCACAGTGCTGCGCTAATGAATATTCCTTGCGCTGGCGTCTTATTAACCTCGCCGCGTCTGTCTTGCAACTTTTAGCGCGGCACAGAAATTTGTAGTGTTGAGGACTGAAAACACCTCCCAAAAGCAAGTTCTCACTATTACTAATAGCTCAACTTCCTGTCTCGAGCACCCGGATTATTCTAAAAAAATCTTATCTCTCGCTCACTAGCTCTCCATATCGTGTATAGTTAATTACGTTGGCGCTTTTAACCCTTATGCTTTATAATGGCTATTACGGCGTGGTTAATGGGAATATCGTTGTATCGCGGGTTGGGTGTCTGGTCATTATAAACAGCAATGCTCACGAAATGTCCAGGTGGTGAATAAACATGCACGAACTCCATAACTTGAAGGCAACATGTGGAAGTAAAGACAGTATGTGCCATAAAGTAAAGAACAAAATGGTATTTTTGATTGTATTTGATAATAAACGGTATCGACGCACGCAGGCGATGAGGCGCGCCGTAGTGGAGGGCTCCGGATTAATTTCGACCACTGGGATCTTTAACGTGCGCCGAAATCTCGTACACACGGGCGTTTTGCTTTTCGCCTCCATCAGAAAAGCGGCCGCCGCGGCCGGGAATCGAACCCGCGACCTCGTGCTCAGCAGCGCAACGCCTTACTGAGCCACCGCGGCGGGTAACAAAATGGTATTCGCTTCATCACTGGCTATGTGGTTTACAGCGTTAGCTGACATCTCTTCAAGACCATAAAATCTACTACAGATGTCATGAAAGCTTTCTGACGTTATAAGCCTAGGCGAACATTTAATAGGTTCACAGCATGTCTGTTTATTATCTATATACACACGAAAGCTGGCACTAGGGTGAGAACCTCGACAGTGAGATCAATACAAGACAAAAAAAATGTCAGCCATGGCCTGGCCAAATCAACTACCAACAATGCTATCTGGAGCTCAGAATCTTCCTCGCATCTTCTATGCGAGGAAGATGCGACGCAAGAAAAAAACGCAACCGATCTTGTGGTATGCGTTTGGTATATGCGGAACATTTTTGTGATTAGGGTTTTATCTTCACGAGCACCTGCTTTTACAATCACCCTTTTTTTTGTTTTTTTTTTTTTTTTATTACTCACGCCTGCTGCGCACTACCAAACAACGAAGCTCACAAAGACTTAAGACCATGAGCTATCACACAGTATTTACAAGATCGAGGTCACACCGATATTCTACGCTTCGTGCCGAGCACGGGCTCTGCCAAATAGTATCAGCCAGCGATAACACCCCTTTTTCGGTCTCCCTCTCTTCATCTCCATCTCCTGACGTTGCCAACGGCTTGTGGGCTTGCTTTAGGGAGCCCGTTAACGCGGGCGCAAATTGCCTCATCGCTCGTAATCAAGCAGAGCCCTTCAAACGAGCCGCCAGGACCAGGAGAGGCCGGGAGTGAAGTGCGTAAACGACAAAAGGCTCCTGCATTAGCATGGTGGCATGCTCCATATGTGTTCCCTTCTCTTTTATCAACCTAATTACCCAACGCACTTCATGTCTTGCGTTGCGTTTGCGATGGCTTTCTGTCCGGTGTTCTTGTACCGGCTCCGCTGCTGTGGCTGTGAGGCGGAAGATGTAACGCCCGCCTACACACTCGTTGCCACGTGAGGGTGTTAACGCTTCGTTAACAGAGCGCGAGTGTATCGTAACTGCGTGCAAAATATGCGCTTGCAAGACCCCGTATAGACCCACCTACGCGTTCGTGTAAGGAAGCTACTGTCACCGAGACGCACGCACTACACACGTGTCATTGCATGCTTACGCATGTACTATTATGAGCAATATGAAAGGAACTGTGATTTGGGCGAGTTGGTGAATGTTCATGATTGACAATCCAGCGCGCTAAAACACGGCACAAAAGAACGAGAGTTCTTCTGTCGAGACGAGACGAGAGCGCTGTCCTGGACGAGAGCGCTGTCCTGTCTAACTCTCGTTCTTTTGCGTGCCGTGTTTTCGCGCGCTGGATTGTCAATCATGAATATGAAAGGGAACACGGGACGCGTAGAAAACACCCTCAGACCCAGCTATGAGTGATACGCAGCGGCCGCCGTCGGAAACAAAGTGGAAAGGGGGACGCTGTTCTAACAAGCTTTCCCATTCCCCCGTTCGTCTTGTCGGCTGTACGACGATACCATATTATCGGTGAAATGACCTTAAGCTGCGGCTTTGTAGAAATGCCAGCGTGGTGGTAGGGGTGCCAACAGTTAGTGGAAGAGAGCCCTCCTTTCCCCTTCGTTTTTCACAGCGCCATCCGCGTATCGCTCCGAGTCTGTTTCGAGGCTGGGAAGCAAGTTTGCCACGCGTTCCTGTGTTCCCTTTCATATTGCTCATAATAGTACTGTCGTGATAAATTGAAATAGGAACAACGGAGCGCGTGGCTTTCAGTACATGTCCCGCATCCTGGCGAGGGCGCGTCCCCTGGCCGCAATTTGAAGGTATCGCGGGAGCACCGAGCCGCAGCGCCGTTCCGTGGCACTTTTTTTTATTGCGATGCTGCCCTTCCTCACCTTGGCTGTTGCAAGCTCACCCCCTTTGCAAAGGCCGACGTTTTTTTCTTCATTTCTTTTTGGGTGACACCGTGACCCAACCTTGATATGGTACATTTTTTTTAAAAGACCATCGTATTTCCGTCGTACGTCGCGGCGAGGCGCACGTCTCTCCCCGTACCCTCCTCGCTCAGCGCGAAGCGCGTGTACCCTGGCGCTCCGTCGCTCTCAAAAGCTGCGGCTGAATCGGGGGAGCGCGTCTGGATGCGCGCATCCGTGCGTGCGCCGTTTAACGGCGGCAGGGCGGTCACTGATCGCAGGGTGCGTGGCAGTTCGCGCGCGTGTACGAGTGTGCGCAGCGCGTCTCTCCCCCGTATTCCTCTCCCTCACGCGGGCGGTTGGATAACGCTTGCGTGAGTCTTGCTGGCTTTCGCTTGCGGGTACCGACTTTAACTTTAACGCGCTTTCCTTCATTCAATACATAAGAATAATGGGAATAACAATTAAGCATCCCCAAACCATACCCAATTACAAACCAAAATGCGACGCTCAGTTCCCCCGCACGTTTTTTACAAAACATGCCGCGCGACGGTGTTTCAATGTGAAGTATGTCTATGATAGAGAAAAGATATAAAGAAAAAAGAAACAGTGCCTTTACGTTGAAGGCCAGGACATGGGAGAACACACACTCTCAAAAAAAGTGTAATGCCTTCAAATTGTTCGCACGCCGCTCCGCTGCGTATCCCCATAACACCCTACTAAACACTATGCCAACCCATAACCGGCCACCTGCTTCTGCCCGGTTGCGCACCCTATACCAAGTGGTAAGGAGGCCAACATACCCGCTCTAACCCCCAATCCCAACCTTGCCAGTGACCGAACGATGCGGGGCACGGGCCCGTCGGCCAGCAAGTGCTGAAAGCCACACGCTCCGCTCATTACTAAAATGTTCGTATTTCAATTTATCACGATAGTACATGGTTATGCGCTCAACAGGGTCGTTTATCGAAAGGCGCCCAGCAAGAAAAAGTGTCATCCCTGCCTAAAGAAAGTTGAGAGAAGCGAGAAAGCTCAAAGTGCGCCCACCCTTCACTGAAAGGGCGTCCAATCGATCGTCAAACCTTCAAACACCCAAATCGCAAACGAAGAACGAACCCATGCGACGATTTTTGTGGTACAGGGGGCGATACCCTTGTCTATAACACAGGCTTCGTACTTATAGCCTCATCTTGCCTCGGCCGAAAAACATTGGAGGAAACTATTGTGTCATTCTGAAGTCTTGACCATAAATTTTGACCTCAACGTTTTTTGTGACAAGTTTGAGTCCGCAGTTTTGAGAGGTAACAAGTTCAAGTTGAACTCAGTGTTATAGACAAGGGTATTGCGCACTGTACTAAGTAAACGCACCTAAGAGCGACCTCAGTGAATACCGATACGTGGAGGTATTGTACTCCTTCTTTATGATCGATGCGTGTATTTTCTTATCTAATTTATTAATTGATTCTAGGGTTGAATGCGCCGACGCAACACAGGCGATGAGGCACGCTATAGTGGAGGGCTCCGTATTAATTTTGACCGCCTGGGGATCTTTAACGTGCGCCGAAATCTCGCACACACGTGCGTTTTTTTTTTTTTTTTCGCCTATTTTTTTATCTAGAACCGTTCCACTTCCGGGATTTTCAAGTAGCCGTTTGACACAGGGGAAGCGCGTTTTCACGCATGCGCCGTGTGTTCCGAGATCTTATCAGAGCTTTTCGGTCGGCCAACCACTCTATGTGGAAATTGATTTGTTTTTTGACAGACCCGACGCCAACGACACTACTAAAAAAGCTCTCGATCTAAAAGAAGGCGGGTTTGGCACACCCACCAACCATTAGTAGTTAATGTGAGGAACATCATTTGTTTATACGGGGTATGTGTTTACGTAGTGCATTACAATGAAACAAAATCGGAGGCTTTTCTGCACCAGAACTGCGTACACAACTTTCGGTTCCTTTTTCCTGGTTGCTCTCCTTGTTATAAGGGAAGCCTGTTTGGCCAAATACCACCCCGCTTTTGGCTAGTTTGCGACAGATACACTAAAAGCACCGAACGGGCATATATGTAAGAACAGGAGCACGCATTAATAATTTTTTTCAACTGGTTCTTGCGGAATGACGTTTATGTTACGTGATTGCTTGCGGTAGTTTTTTTTTTTTTTTTTTTTGCATTTGCTTGCTTACTGGGACTGCAGGCAGCCCGACAGGAGTACATAGAAACGGAGGTCAAGCGATTAAAGACAGAGAAAGTTTAATGTACTCCCGAACTTTGGAAAACTCCTTTCCTTTGAAATAAACATTTCGCAGGCGGGCGGCGCTGCCGGCAAGTGTGTACTTGCGAAAAAAAATTAATGAACATTAATTCAAGGGGAAAAAAACAAAGGATATGGAGCAGCCGCGCTATTATCGAGCTCTGTGTGTGCGTTTGCTTGCTTAGCCGTCATGCATTTAGGTAAAAGCAGGGTATCCCAACAGGGAGTTCTTCCAGGCCAGTGATGCGCTGTGTTGCATTTCGTCCCTGACAAGCAAGATGGAGCACGTATCCCCCGGAAAAGTCGCGAGAGAAGCCCTCGAAGTGCGCCTGACAGAGAAGAAACATGACACCACCAATTTTTTGGTCATATGCCGCGTCGCCAACGACGATTTCTTTTTCCCTTCGAGTGTGACGTACGAGGGCTTTAACAAAAGGTTTTTTCCGCACTCAGCTACGTACGGCCGTACGTACGCCTCGGAGACTCTCCATCTCGACCATGTTTTGAGCCTGGCACACCAGAACGCCACAAGCACTGTACCTGTCATTGAAAAAAATTAAGTTGCATTTTACACGTTTAATGCTACCAAGCTACACCTTGCCTATGAGGCACGCCAACGTGTAGAGCTCCGGAATAATTTTGACCACTCAGGTATCTTTAACGGGCGCCAAAATATCGCCGCGCGGACGCTTTCACTTTTCGCATATAAACGGCAGCCGCATCCGGTAAACGAACCCGCGTCCTTTGACTCGATCAGCAGTCGGACTCCTTAGCCCCTGAGCCACCGCGGCGGGTCTATCCCCGTCTTTGCGATATCGATGGAACCAGGGGTTCGAGAAACACACGCCAGTTAAATATTAGGGTTTTAATAGCGAGCTAGCGAGACGCGGTGGCTCAGAAGGGTGCGTGCTGACACACGCGTCGAGGCCGCGCGGCTCTTAGGCGCGGCCGTTAATATTAGAGTTAAAGTCCCGTTTCCGGAGCCTCCACTACGGCGCGCTAGCCTGCGTGCGCGGGTTAAACCCCGATCTCCTAGCGTTTAGCACGCGCTATTCCTTGCGCGCCCTAGTGCTCATGCGCAGTACGCAAAAGGAGGGTTTGCGTTTTGCGGGCCGCACGCGGCTGGCGCTGGTCTCGCGAGTCGCGAAACACCCGTCGCGGTGGCTCAGTGGCTAAGGCGTTGCGCTGCTGAGCACGAGGACGCGGTCGATTCGGCGATTCCCGGCCGCGGCGGCCGCTTTTCTGATGGAGGCTAAAAGCAAAAACGCCCGTGTGTACGAGATTTCGGCGCACGTTAAAGATCGCCAGGTGGTCAAAATTAATCCGGAGCCCTCCACTACGGCGCGCCTCATCGCCTGCGTTGCGTCGGCGCGTTAAACCCTACAATCAATCAATCAAGCGAGTCGCGAAACTTTTCACGAGAGGGCCGGCGCCCGCTGCGGCGATCTCGTGTTGCTCACAGTGACAGGTACCCACGGTCGCACAGATACTACATACTTCACCGTATCGCTGTGCCAAGCCGTACCGAACACTACCGGTGTGGGGGGTACCGCCGTTTACATTGGGTCGCGTTCGTATGGGCTGGCTGGCTAGCTAAATTATAGTTGTTTGTTGATATCCTAGATGGCGCTAGCGACGATTCTGAGCAGCACCAAGCTATTAGCGGAGCGTTGCTGGCGCTGTACTAAAAGCGGGGTTGTTAGAAAACCATGTATAAAACGTTTGTGGAGCGCAAGCGCAATATTTTGCGCGCGCTAAACGCTAGCTCGCGCTATACTAAAACTCTATATTGAGATGAATGCACCGAGCGTTTTAGGGTGCAACAGTTTCTTCTGCTCGCGTGGAGAAAAAGCGGTTATAGACAGGCGGCTAGTAACTTTGCCCGCTCAGCGCTTGAGACCAATGTAGCCGAAAAAGGAAGTAGTCGCACCCTGACGTGAGCAGGTGCCCATAGATATACAGTTTCTGTTTAGTTCTTCGCTCGCAAAGGCCCCCTTTTCCCTCACAAAAGGCCCCCTTTTCCCTCACATTCTTCAATTGCCACACCAAGATTTTCGCTGCATCATTGAAAAGCAGTCCCAGAGAACTAGCTTTCAACAAACTTCCCACTTATTGCAACAAGAAAGGAGTTCGGCCCTGCGTGCTTGGCTGCCAACGAAAAAAAAACATGGTGTTTCGGTTCATTCTATTTTAACGACGTGCCCGCACCTGTGAACAGTGAGTGGGCACAAGTACATAACTCACCAAGTTGAATAAGAAATATGTGTCTGCTAACAGCCTTCATATAAAGTTTGTAAGTTCTTTTATTTTTGACACTTTTGGGGCACAGTTATGCAAAATGTCCAGAACGAAAAACAAAAAAAATTAGATTTTATCCCCTTTTAGGAATCTTTTTTATTATTATTATTGCGATTGTTTTTGTGGCGTAGTCACTCAGTTCTCAAAAAATTGCAACGACATTGTGTAATTATATGTATGACAACTCTCAACATTCTTCAACTTTCTTTAGGCAATGCGAAATTGGATATCACAATCTAACAACACAAATCATACAAAGTTACAAAGAGGACAAATACGCGCCATAGCTTTTAACCAACGTATTTATTTCTGCGTTCCTTTCTTTGTTTCTGCGTTTCTTCTCTCTTTTTTTTTTTTTTGTTTCTTCTTATTAAAAAAAAAAAGTTACTAACTTATTAATTTATTTATATTTACTTCTCTCTCTTCTTCATTCATTCATTCATTCATTCATTCATTCATTCATTCATTCATTCATTCCCTCCTTCTCCTTCCCTTCCTTCCTTCCTTCCTTCCTTCCTTCCTTCCTTCCTTCCTTCCTTCCTTCCTTCCTTCCTTCCTCTTCATTCAGTCCTTTATTTCGTTATTTCTTTCTTCTTCAAGTTATCACCGGACTCCCTCGGCACACCAAGCTAAATAACTTGTATACTTTTGCATCGCTGCCACCGATTGAAGCAACACTAGAAGCAACGCGCGACAACCATTCCGACCGTCGCGAACTTGCCGTTCAGGGCCGTCATCTTATCGCCTACGATAAGACACGAACCTTCACACTGGGCCCGTCAACAGACCCTTCTTTGATCCGAAACCCGCCTTGGCAATGGACACAACCGGTAAATCACAAACCAAGGTCGACAAAAGAGCGCAAAAGGCACAAGCATCAAAGAAACACCCTATCTCATTTCCAACACCTATTAAAACCAGGCACATTTGCCATCTACACTGAAGCCGCATTAGCATCTGACCGATTTACGTGCGGCATAACACCACGTCAACGACCCGAACTTGACAGAGTACCTGAAGTTATCTACGGATTCAGAAATCGATCCACTCAAAGCAGAACATAAAGCCATTCTGCTGGCCACCGCTTTGCTAAGGAGGGATCTCCCGTCCATCAAGAGAAAACACAATGCCTCTAAAGTGTGATGTGAAATATGACAATGCAGACATACAATGTTGTATACTGGCAATGCAGAGGCAATCAGCACAATGCACTCTCCATATCCTCATACTATATCTCCAATGCGATTAGGCGAATCATCGACAACCTCGCCAAAATAAATGACACAATTCTTACAGAATGGACCCCGGCCACCAGTCCAACCCAGGGAACGAGACGGCCCATCGCATGACATCTGAGTCACTTCGTACCTCCTAGAAATCTCATGAGACGCCCGCCCCGCTTCCCGAACCTGCCCTCAACAACCCAGTCGTTGAGCGCGTATCCGAAAAATGCGGCGCCGCCGTCACCTCAAGGAAGCGACCCCAAGGCCAGACCCACCAGTGCCCGAGGACATCCCTCGAGGCCTCCAGGTCCTTCTACACAAGGCCCGCTCCGGCACAGCGGTCACTCCCGACGTCCGCGACCGATGGACCTAGTACCGACGTTTCGGCAGAAAGAGACCAGATGGCTCCACACCTGTTCCCCCTCCCACCCTTCCCTGCCCCCTGTGCAGTGCCGACGACCCTTCTCTGGGACTGTGCCGGATTCTCCGAGGAACGCCTTAGGTGCCTACCTCCTCACGTCACGTCCCTTCAAGAATGGATAACATAACACCTTCGAGCGACGTGAACGAAACTTTAATGGCCCTGTGGACATTTGCTGGACGTACAGGTCTGGTGAAAATGACCTAAATCGTAGTGGTCCGTGTGCGGGGCGGACACGTGTTGTAAGTGAACCCCATCCCTGGCTGGTTTACTTCCCCTCCGCGTCCTCCCTTTCCCCCGCACGAGGCATTCGACCTCTCCCTTTTAAATAAATTCAGTCATTCATTTCTTTCTTCATTTCTTCCATTCTTTGTCTGTCTGTTAGTCTATCTGTCTCTCTGTCTGCCTGTGTTTGTTTACGTATTTATTTATTTATTAAGAAACGCATGAAGAATAACTGACCTGGGGCTTCTTTCTGACAGTTCAAGGGTGTCGCTCAAATAACGCTCCAAAATCTACGCTCCGCTGAATAGCTAATTGTCGCATACGTTTCATTGGATCCCACCATACAATGGTGGGGTCCTACTTTGAGAACAAGTAGTGACGAAGAAATTGTAATGGGGTACATGTTCGCTTTCGAATTGCCATTCACAGTAGAAGCAGCATTTCGAAATTTAAACGCGGGTGCATGCGATGGGGTTTTACAAGGGCTTGCGCTTGTTCATTCCTTCTGCTGAAAAAAATTCTTTCGCGTTTAAATATGAAATTACGTTTGTTAAAAATTGTAAAACAAAATGAGGGTAGTCGGTACTACTCTGTTTCATGAAAGCTCGCTCCACGTTCTCTTCGTACTTAATGTATCAAACAAACCACTTAAACTTGGCAAAAACAAAGCAATATCAAAATTACAAGAAACAAAGGGGAGCAAATTAATAACGGGGTTACGCAGATAAATGTACGCAGGTTGAGTTGCTCGCGCGAGACCCTCAATGTTTGCCGACATCGATTAAGCTCTCTGGCTTTCAAGCATCGCATTCGCACTTTTCCCGCACGCACAATGCGAAAACCCGCATACACGACGCATAAAAACGCGCCTAAAAGGTTTGTTTCATGCTTGCACATCCGAATCAAACATTAGTGGCCGCAGGAATGACAAATGCAGACCATGTTTTTGTGCGGTATGAACTGAAGCCGCGTTATATAAGCGTGCGAATAACGGAAGTAAGAGTGTAAAACCTCCAGGAGCAGAATAAATGAACAGGAACCGGATAAATCGGAACATGATACAGAAATGGGACGCCCGAACATATATTCTGGAACGTGTGGGAGGTGTATGCACTTCCGCAATTCTGTCGAGGGCAGTTATAAACGCTGGCGGTAGAGGCGCACCATCAGGTGAGAAAAAGAATCGGGAGAAGGGGGAGGGGGGACGTCACGGGCGCCCAACAAAGTATAGTGTCGGCGACAGTCATGGAAGCAATGCGTCCTCGAGATTTACGGCTTACGCACGGCAAGCGATGGCAGCATTTGCCGAAAAGAGTGGCAACTTTCGGGCAGTCGGGGGGGGGGGGGGGGGGGGGGTAGAGAGACATTTTTGGGTCGCCTCGTCGAGCGTCACGTCGGAAAAAAAACTGAGCCCCATTATGGTGGTCTCGGTGGGCAATTCTAACTGTCCCGTTACACGTATACCGAGTTATGAACGGCTGCGTATACGGCTCGTACCCGTCTCCTCACTGGAGAATCGTTTGGTACGGCATCGTCCGTTCCTTCTTCTGCATGTTTCGCTGTGCCGTCGGTCGTGCATTTCAAGCGTGAGAAGGACGGGACACTGAGTTGTGCGTCGGGATTAATCCTGAATAATGCGCTCTCTTACGCCCGGTCCTGTCACATCGCCTGCAACTGTCCCCGCAAGGTGACGCCATAAGTGGGATTCATATCTGATAACGCTAACGGCGCGCTGTTTACTGCCGACAAATGGGTGGTATGGGCCCACGAATGTCCACCGGACCTAGTTTATGTTTTACGCGTAGATGGACCTCGGCTTTATGGCAATAGAGAGTTAGAGCAGATAGGAAAACCGGTCCCGGTACGGTACCCGGTACACCTGCGCATGCGCACGACCAGTTTTTCCGCCTTTGCGCATGCGCAGCAACCGTGGTCGCCTACCGGGTACTGTACCGGTACTGGTTCTGCGATCTGCTATAACTCTCTAATGACAATATCAATCCCGGTAGTTTCGATTCCTTTTGTCAGCTTTCTTTTTCGCCTGGCAATCTTGATTGTTTTTGAACACCCGACCTTGCGGTGCAGCTTTCGACCCCCTTTTGTTTCCTTTGCAGGAATTTCGCTACGCTACATTAACATATTTGATGGCAAGAACACGGGTCTGCTAAATGAAGCCTCCATTCAGGTTGCTATTCGTTTAACCAGCAGTGAACCCCCTGCAGCATGGACCCTCCATTTCGGCTGCGCTGATTGCTTACATACGACGAAGAAGAGCAGAGCTTACGTTCACAAGACGGGCGCAAAACATCAACTGGTTTATTGGCGTAGAATACGGACAATTATACGCAGGTAGTTGTGAAGGTGAAAAGAAAAAAAAAGGAAATTTGTTCGCACGGGTGACTCGTTAGGCCATGCCTTTTTCAATACACTTGATCTCTCCATGGGCTAAGACAATAGAACGGGCGCTGACGCACTCATAGCTTCCATGTCAATATAGCAAGCTTCGATAATTTCTGTTTCGAGTGGTCTCTATCCTTTGTCAACACGTGTGCACTAGCGAACCCTGCTGTGCATTTCATTGAACCCTGTTCTGTGGAGCGGAGACAGGTATTGTAGCGGTTCTCGATGATGTTATGGGAAAAAGACCACGCACTGCCAGCGCTGTGGAAGTCAGAGAACTTTGCTTTTTCATGTGGATGCATTATATCCCCCGTTCCGCGAAACTGCGTCGGCGGCGTGACTGTATACGATCTGGCACTAAACATTCAGAGAAATATTTGAGATCATAGCGCTCCTTAGTAAGTATACTAGAGAGGAAACTGCACCCGGGAATCCTGATTCTTTTTAGTAAACTAGAAGCCGTCCTTACAGGGCAGAGCGATCTCGTACCTCCAATCTTGGAAACAAATGGTCATTTCGAAGCGCTGAATGCTTGCGCTTTGCTGGGAACGTTCGGCAACCGGTTCCGATACACCCATGCTCTCCAGCTTCCAAACTCCAGTGCATGGGTTCGTAACACGTAAACTATCATGCGCGAGTTTTATAATGCTTCACCATTCGCGCAGCCGGAAGTTTTTTTTTTCTTAATGAAACTCCCTACTATTCGCAGGCACCTGTCTCCCGCCAGAGAAATCGGCAGCCCGTAGACGAAGCTATGCGGAAAAGCGGCCGCCGCACCGATAAGAAGACTCCGGTCCTCGGCGTAAAACAAAAGCATAATAGCTTCGCAGGAATTCTATCGGCATGCAGAGGGAGGGAAGTACTGAAAAGAAGGAAAAGACGAGGTCTGCAGGGCAGTGGTGCAAGCAGCGACGGCCGGAAGCACAGGCGCACTCATCGTCACCCGAGCGAAGCCCAAAAGGATACATAGCTGAGAGCAGCATATCGCGCTAGCCAAGCCCTCTTCTCCGATTTAGCAGCAAGCGTGGTCTCTCGCTAAAGCTCACCCACGGCTCGTGCGACGAAGGAGACGCCGAGGGCAGAACTCTATCTGCGTCACGCCGCACGGAGGCAGCGCACGCTTCAAGATATTGGAGAAAGGCAGCACTTAGGCTACGTGCCGTGCTCTGGTGTTCCTTGATGCCTTTTAGTACTTCTCATTTTTTGTTTAACTAGCTGTCCTGTAGGACGTGTCTTTATTCTCGCGCATGGTTGGCCGGTATCTTTATTCCCGCGCATGGTCGGAGCAGGTATGGGTTCAAAGCATGTAACCCCAGAGAGTGTAGCGCAGTGCGATCAGGATGAAGCTTTCTGCAAGACATTGCCACATAAGAGTTCACTGCCTCTAATCTCTGACCGCAATCTCGCCCTGTTTGAGAATGTGGTCTGTCTTTAATTACAGTTAAATTCCGCACGCAACGCTCTTAAGCTTTGCTAATGCAGTATAATATTACCTCGCAAAGTCAACAGTTTTTTTTTTCTAAATTACCAAGATGACAGCGATTACACAGCCATTTTCACGTGATGCCGGTGAGCATAAACTCCAATACACACCACTATCAAGCGCACGGCTTCCACCCACGCATCTAGACGCAGTCCGTACGCGAATGCGCGCGCCTTTATCCCCTCTGGCAAGCAGGTTTGTTAGCGCGACAACCGAGACGTGAAAAAAAAAAAAAAATCCACTAGACAAGAAGGCACGGTAGCCCTACTGGCTAAGGTGGGCCCCTAAATTGCTGAGTATGTACATTCCGCGGAACTCCGAGGCAGGAGAATCAAGATACGCCAAGACGTGGCTTACACTGGAAGGGCTGACGGATGTACTCCGTGAGAAGCCCGGATCACGTATCCGGAAATGGAGATGATAAGATAGAGAAGCAGAAAAGAGGAAACAAGAGAAACGGGAGCGAGTATTGGGGAAAGAGGAAACGACCAGAAAAGCGGCGTCGAACCGACCACCGTCGAGAGGCCAGCGGTGCGTTGGAGGAAGGCCAATGTATTTGCGCCCTGGAGTTGCTTGCTCCGCGTCGGGATATCTTGTTCCCTCAGCGCTGCAGAGTGGAAGTGCAGAAACCCCGCTGTACATACTAAAAGGAGATTCGGCGTGCCTCTTGGCTATTTTCGGGCCGTAAGGGTGGGCGCTTACGTAAGCGGTATACCAGCCGCCTAGCTGCACGAAAGGCCTGCCTTATCGGGAAGGGAGTGTAAGGAAGAAATGAAGTGGAATGGGTTTCCACGCAACCCGCGGAGTTCTTACGCGTGTCGTGGAAGACATTCAGGCGATGTGCTGCACGTATAAAAGGGGATTGCGTGTTTCAGGCCAGGTGCCTCGATTTTTCAGAGAAACCTACGCGATTTCCCGCCGAACCCTGTGAACTGTGTCGCAAGCATACATGACTCGCCTTGTTTTAGCTAGTCCTTATTCAAAAATAGCAAGAGTGAGGTATGAACCTTCAATCATTTTTTTTTGTTTCTTCTAGTGTGTTTTGAACATACTGATGAAGTAACAAAACAAACTTTTACAGAATAGCGTGCTCGCGTATATAAGACGCAGCGGCGATAAAATGTGGTTTCCTTTTATGTGGTTACATGTACGTTGTGTAAATCATTGTGCTTAGCAATGAAGAAAACCCCGCAGCTGCTTCCCCTCCATTCCCTTCCCCTTCCTCTATTTTTGTTTTTGAATAATTGTCTTCTGTATTTAAGTAGATAATACGGGCAGATAAGTAGCGCTAATTCGTTTCAGGTATGTGTAGCGACATTCAGTTGGAACGCATTCAAGTGTGGCCGCCTTTGGACCATTGTGACGCATCGCAGTCAAGGCGGGCCGCCTCTCAGCGGCATCAACGCTGTGAGGCCGAACATTTCTATGGGACCTCATTGTCGGTGGTTGCCGAAATGGCACGTATTATAAAAAGTCTTTATAGCCGTGACTCGCACCATTCCTTCATGACTCCTTGCTCTATTTGCATATATCTAGCGCTACGATTCTTACAAAAATCGATAGGCAGAACCACTGTGTGCCGAGTTCTTTATTTCTCGCTCAGATGATAAGGCCGGTTCCTATATTACCTCTGTCAATTACTGCGCAGTGCAAAGTTGGTAAAAAAAATAAACTAGATGAGAAATTATACTGAGGAATCTTCCGTCACTTGGAGCACAGCAGGTGCGTTGGGATTGACAATAAGGAGTTCACTTCCCTTGAGTGCGGCACGATCAAGAAAACGCCCTCGTCCTCGGGTGGAATGCGTCGCTGCGGTGACAGACATTTAAGGGTGAAGCCCCTTAGGGGCACGGGCTGTCGGCATCTCATGTCGTCGTATTCTCACGTGGTCACGGTACTGAAACACCAGGGCACTCGTTTTCCGACTCCTCGCGCTGCAACGTAAAGCGTACTCAAGAAAATGTGCAATAGATAAAACCGGTTCAATATAATCTAACATGATTTAAAGATTTGTGGAACGCTCCCTGTCCGCTATAGCGATTGCCAAACACAAGCAGAAGCTGTTTGTATACGGGCTATAATTTGTGTTACACTCAAGTAACCGCCGGTTCTTGACGCTATGCCTGATGGAGGGGGGGGGGGGGGGGTCGCACCAAGGAAATGCATACATACCCAGTGTTGCTAACTGTAGGGTTTTCGCCCTACATGTAGGGCGTTTTGGTAATTTTTTTCTTGTCGTAGGGCCGTAGGGCCGTTAAGCCATTTTTCCGCCCAGCATGGGGCGATTTTAAATTTTTTCTGTTGAACTTCCCCTTTAAGGCACATGAAGCCGCGAAAACCTGAAAATATGTCCTCATCTAACTGGTTGTAACACAAATTTTGAACGCTCGTTTCGGTACAGAGGGGGCAGATGGGGAGCAGACTCAGCAGCAAGCCACAAAAGATCAAATTCCTGGGCTGCCCTGTGCATGTCCTGTGGCATGCACAGGCTGCTGCGCCGCAAAGTTGGTTTCCACCGCTGGAGCTTGCGGGGGGCGTAGGAATAGGTGGGGGCGCGAGGGCACAGCATGAAATCGAAATAGTAGCACATGGAAACGACAGTCTTGTAGTAATTCCGGCTTGGACATCTATTGGACTGGTGTGCTCTCCTGAGAAGACAGAGTACACGGTTGTCATCAACTCCCGCAAGGCACACGCAAATGATACTCGGGGACTCGTCAGGCTACACCTCAACAGCACAGAAATTCCTCGAGAACACTCCATACGGACCCTGGGCTTTCACATAGATCAGGACGGCACAGGTACAACCTGGCTGGAAACCATCACAACTCAAGCGAACAAAATCTCCCACATGATAAATAGGGTGTACCGCAGCAACTATGGTTTAAAGGAACGTGAAGGTCGCAAGTTGGTGGAAGTTCCCCTTATCTCACGGATCATGTACAGCCTTCCTTACTACTATCTGACAAAAACTCAGCATGCGAAAAACGAAGTACTTCTCCACAAAGCCACCCGTATCATAACAGGCACCCAAAGATAGACCCGGAATGACCTCTTACAAGACGCAGCCACGTTGAGTACACTCAGTGAGAAGATTGACACGCACCACCTCGCCCAAACCCAAAGACTACAAACGTCGCCTCAAGGTCTCGTCTCATCCTCCTAGATCTAAGCCATAACATCACACAGTTCCCGCATATTCCACCAGAGCCACCACTATGGTCCGGTCCGGCCAATATAATCTTGAAGCGCATACGCAAAAATATGGTTTCAGACCAGGCAAGTCGCCGCGCTGACAGGAAAAACCGCTACAGCGGAAGACATTCTCTCCAGTAACGACGGTCTTTTACACCGACGCTGCGTACAGCCAAGACACCAAAATTGGAACGACAGCTTTTCATAGCGACATCCTCTCCGCAGTAGCCAAGTACGCCCCGTCACCATCGTCGACATCTTCTGAGTTTCAGGCTATTCTCAACGTCATATAATAACACCAAGATGAAACGAAACTGGTCATCATCACGGACAGCAGATCTGCAATTCGCAATGTGCGAGAAAATCATATGTACCCCCCACCCCCATGCGCTACACACGCGCCAGCATCACGCGCAACCACCCCGAGCTTCATACTACTGGAATCTGGGTCCCTGGACACGCAGGCGCAAAGGGGAATCAGAAGGTCCACACCTGAGGCCGAGATGCTCTTTATGATATCGGCCCCAAAATAATCTGGCCTCGCTTCTATGACCCAAAAGATCACCGCTGATAAATGCAACCCACTGGCAGAAAGAATTTACGGGACGTCAAAGATCAGAGCACCACCCTCCCCTACACCAGAAAATTCCCCCGCCCTGACGCTGTCCTCATTCGACGAACGCAAACCTGCAATCTACCAACACAACACATGCAACACTAGATATACGGGCTTTTAGGTACACTAAAATTCTCAAACTGTGGCCATTACCCCAACAATGAACACACCCTCTGGACATGCCCAAACATACACGCCACCCTGAGATCTTCCCTCCAACCAATTCCTGCCACAAAGCGCCCTCCTTGCTGGGAGACATAGGCCACACCCTCTAAGGAACTTGAAGAGCTCTGTTGGAACACGCTTGTTAAACACATTAAAACACGACAGGACTATAGACGAGTCGCTGTAACCCGACCAAGAAACCGAGAGTCCTTTGAACACCACCTTCAAAAAAAAAAAGTTCCTCTCTCTCTCTCTCTCTCTCTCTCTCTCTCTCTCTCTCTCTCTCTCTCTCTCTCTCTCTCTCTCTCTCTCTCTCTCTCTCTCTCTCTCTCTCTCTCTCTCTCTCTCTCTCTCTTGACAATTACTGGCACCGCTACTACGCAAATAAACAATCATACTGAAACTTCACTGTATCCGGCAATGCTAATTGATTGATTGATTGATTGATTGATTGATTGTATACGGTTTAACACGACAACGCAACGCAGGCGATGAGACGTGCTGTAGTGGAGGGCTCCGGATTAATTTTGACCACCTGGGAATCTTTAACGTGCGCCGCAATCTCGTATACACGGTCGTTTTTGCTTTTCGCCTCCATCAGAAAAGCGGCCGCCGCGGCCGGAATCGAACCCACGACCTCGTGCTCAGGTTTGGCAATGGCAACCTACAACAGCTTCGTCATTAAAGTCTTGCGCGTGAGCGCAAGTTCTCTGACATTTCTTTCTCTTTTTTTCAAGATACGAGTGAAAACGTTACAGTGACCTCAAAAAAGGCTCTGCCAGCGTCCGGCCGCACCTTCGGGACTGTTGCGACCAAGCCCTTTTAAAGACGATAGTCTTTCTTGGGCTACTTAAACCCAGAAATTTTGGTCTGTCTGTCTGTCTGTCTGTCTGTGACTCGATTCAACCACCCGGCCAAAACAAAACAATGCCTGCGCAATAGTCTTATATAGTCACAGCTAAATCTACCCAGTCTATGTCCGGTGTAATGTTCATACTTGTCAACATTGTTGAAGAAGAACAAGACATTACGCAAATATGAGACAACAAATCAATACAGAAGTCATATTTGCAGTGTTCCTTTATAAAAAAATCAAACATGCTTGACTTTTGCGAAATTAAATACTTCATCAACTGCAGAAAAAAGAATTCATTCCGCCATCGCCTGCTGTCGCCCGCGCCACTATAGCTTCTGGCGCCATTTTAAGAAATCAACCGGCAACAGTTATAGATAGGTTCCACGTTCTGCTTGCAACGCACGTGGAGTAGGGAAACGCGGTTCTATAAATGTTGAAGTAGGGCGCCTCGATTAACGTGCGTCTTCGCCGTACGGCAGCGTTCGCATCGAGACACCGGGTTGGAGCAGTGGAACGCGGGAAATTTAAAATGATTTAAGCAAACCTTTGGCGGCTTTACCTCGGGAGGAGCGCGACGAAAGAGGAACGACATGAGAGGTGAGTGGGAAAGCGAAGGGAGGCATTTACTTCGCAAAAGCCGATAAAGACTATCGTCTTTTGACGGCATTTGCAACGAAAGGAGCAGATACGCGGCCAATTTTTGTTCTTAATTAACAGGTGTTCGTGTAATTTTGTACACCACCAAATAAACCGGGGGCCAGAGGTCGCCCGTCAAATTAACCACCTTTACAGGTTGAGTCGTTCGAAACAGAAGCCCCGAAGGGCCAGAAGAGCGGAGTTAGCAGAGCAGAGCAGAGCCGAAGGGAAAGCGGAGCGAGAGCCCGTCGTCTTGCCGACTAAGCTGCGCCCACACGAGGAGACGGGGAGACAGACGGTGGTTTTTACTCAGCGGCTGGGTATTGGAGGGTGCCTTTTGAATTGGGATGGGGAGGGAGCCATGAAACAAGTGAGAGGGTAGGCAGTGAGAGATATCAGCCATAGTCACGCGTACCACCCTCCTCACACTTCGAAAGACGCTCCTCTGTTTTCTTTCTTCAGACGTTGCTGCATTAGAGACAGCGCCCCGCGAATCCCAGGTAACGGTTGGCAGAGTCTGTGTTTTGCTCTTTGCAGAGCCACGTATGTGAATTCAAGTGACGCCGCATGGGTAATCGCTGTGAGTGTCATTTACAGCTTCGCAGTCCAACCACCTTCACAGCGTGGATTGTAGCCATTTTTTTTTTTTTTTGCGCTGGATGCGCAACCCCGTAAAATCGCGTCTGTCGGCGTGAAGCATGTCAATAAAGGCACAGGGTGAAATAATCTTGGGCGAGCGAGAAGAAAGAGTATTGCTACACTGTAAAATTATTTAAATTCTTTGGAATAATTTTAAATGTCTGTAATTTATACCTTCGCACCCCAGGAGAAATACAAGAAAACACTTTTACATAGTGTGGAGCCATTTATCACACCCTTTAAAATAGTGTTTTCTCGATTTTTGGCTAGGGTGTAAAGGTGCTAGCTACAAAGCGCAAAAATTCCCCATAAGGGTGCCAAGTCATTTTGCATATATAGGCAACACCAACCGGAAGCTCCAGCCGGAGTGTTCAAAGCAGGTCGTCTGCTAATGTTCTATTCTCCCCCGTTGCCCTGCTATCCAACACTGCGACTGCTTTCGGAAACGAGCGGTTGAATCAGTGGCCATTCCAGGCACAACAGCTGCGTAAGTGTCAATAGAGATAAGTAGGTGCACAGAATGCCCTGCGAACAATAGCATGGAGAAGAGGTTAGTGTATATGCAGCAGAGTTTTAGCTTTAGTAGCTTTATCTTCTCCTGTTTGTTGATGATGTCGCCTCTATCAACTTTATAATCTCGCAATAGTTTAATGGAGTGGACGGGTCAAATAGTTCCACCTATATCGATGCTCAACGTCGCGTTCTTCGAGCTCCACAGCGCAAACGAAGTCAAACTCAACGTGTGTTCGTTTACCTAAAATTGTAGCTAAAGAAACTAAAAATGAAAAAAAAGTAAAAATGATAACAACGAGGTGAATCGCCTCGCTCAAGCACTACCACTAGCATTTACAGATTGAGCGGCAGGGTCCGACGGTGCTTACCATTTGGTCAAGTGATATAATTTTCTGGTTAAAACCTAAATCTAAAAATTGTTTCTGTGCGCTTTTTGGTCTCCCTTCCTCGCCTACGCCTGCTCTTCTACACCTACAACTTCTACGCCTATATTTACGGGTAGAATAAAAACAAGCGGAAGCCTGTCTAGGAGCTCCTTTGTACGACTCCAGGTTAATCCATTTCAGGCAGTACCTCGCGTTAATCACGGCTTAGAACGCGAGAACAACGAGCAAAGCATGCACAGTTCGAGCATGCGTGAGAAACGCGATCCGGGTTCCAGACAGTGCTGCGCTAATGGCCAGGCGATATAGCGCGCCAAATAGCGGACTCATTAAAACGGGATCTAGCACTCTCGACACCACGTACGCCTCTGTGTGAGAGATCGGACCAGCACTGGTGAAAAGAAGTACAGCGTACGCAGACCGAGCAAGAACATCACGGAGAAAAGCGCCCGGCTGTCAACCGGCGTCCGCACTCGTGCGTTTCTTGCGCTCTTATTTTTATCAATGTAGTAGTTTCGATCCCCCTGCCATTTTGCTTCCGCTTCTGGAACAACAGAGACACGTAGGGCCGTATTCTTAGTTCATCCTCCGCTCCTCTTGCTCCCTTCACTAGGCTGAGGGTAGGACTCCACAGTGCTTATGCATGGGCAAATCGATTTCACAAGGATGTCCTCCACTGGAGGGTCGGGTGGAGGAAGGACTCAAACTAGCAGGGATAGTCTCCTCTTCTGTCGTCACCATTTGCGTCTATCGCTATCGGAAGGAACGAGAACCGACGGAGCAGTGTGAAGTATACGTCGTCTTTGTCCGGCGGGCGTTGTCTTTGCGAAGGGTGTAGAGGGTGTACAGGGTGTAAGGGTGTAAGGGTGCGGATGTAGAGAAGGGGGGAAGGACACGTGCGTGTGCCTACGTGTGCAGTCACTCACTTTGCTTTGGACTGTATTTCGGACTCAGTAGTGATCACACCACTCCTAACAGTCCTTGTGCACGTGCCCATAGGTAGGGGATGAAGTCGTAAAAAACTGAACTCAAGATATACTAGTCACGGCTAGCAATTACACACTCGCATAGATCTGTCTTGCTTGCATGCTTCCGCTTGCTTTCATGTTTCCTCTCACTCTTAATTTCCACTACGTTGCTTTGACGGCGCAACGGAAATTTCTCAATCGGCTACTCATCGTTCCGGCTCACTTCTTTGGCTATTTCCTTCCAGTTAAAGCTGCCAAATACGGTAATAGAAGACCTAGTAGAATGAGCAACCATCATAATTATAATAACAACCATCACAATCATCATAACCATCATCATTGTGATTAGCCTCTCTATGTCTCCGGCAGGACGAACGCCATCAGTTAGCCTAGCAAATGTTTCATACGAATAACAAAAGCAAGGTGCTCAGGACTACGCCTTGTGGGGCACCACATTTCCCTAGCGACGTAGGAACTTCAAGCCGTTCACTGTTACCGTTACCACTCAACCGCAAATTATTAATCTATGCAAGAACTTTGGGTTTGAATTAACCTTTTTTAGCCTCATACAACGCATGTTCATACTAAACAATCTTAAAGTGCTTCGGGAACTGCGTATCGGCAATCAGTGCTAAATTGTTGACCGAACCGCCAAGCAGGCCATGTGTAATAGTGTGCAAAACCAAGCCGTTCGTGTCTTAGTAAAGTTGACAGAAAAAGCCTTATGTAAGAATAAGCTCACCAACAAAGAACATAGTCTTACGTCTACTACGATAAACGTAAGCACAACCAGCAGCGTGCTACAAGCTACCTCGCGGATCGTGCTAAGGATCTCACAGCGCGAACAAGGCTTTAGTCTAGTTAGACCATATTATCCCACAGACTTGGAAGCGTGTAGGGAAAGAACTGAGGTGTATTAGTGATCAAACACGTCTTGTCACGAAATACATGTAATTGGCAATATTTTCTCGGGCCCTTCTGTGCTGTTTTGACAATGCTTTAACAAGAGCTACGCAGACCGCTTTCAAAGCCGTAATTACTAAGCGAGTAGCGAGACCACTAGTGCTGTAGAATGTAAGTGGGAGCCCAAAAATATGGGGGCGGAGGGGGGAGAGGGGCGGCTTAAAGGGAATGGGGTAGGAATAGCGAGGAGAAAAGTACCATAGATGGAGCGCTCGCTGTCGTTGGTTAGGAGGAAAGGAAGGAGAAGTTAAGTTGGAAGGGGGACAATTTGGTGTTCAACAAATATTTCTCGACAACGCAGCGGTTGCAGGACAGGCCGCGGTGACGGAGCCTGTTTATCCCGGCGGATGAAGGGAAACATCATTTAGCGACGCTCCTAAACACCTATTGGCTCGCTTTACAAACCGCAAGGGTTAAGCTTACGTCAGGCTTTCCCACGGGTCGGTCACTGTGACACCGCTGAGCACGCTAACAAAGCCTTTCGCGCGTCTCCATTGAGGCGGTATTTTTTCTCCCGTTTTCGTAGTTATCCAGAATGATAAATTTAATTTGCCCTAAAACTGGCGTTTCTTTTTTTCTTTTTTCGACGCGGCAATCTAGCAATCCTTAAACCCTTCTGTCTTTGCGTAGGGGGTACCTTTGAGCACATCGGTGTTGTTGCAGCAGCATGGCCCGCGCAACAGGACAATTGGCATGGCATGTCCGCAGCTCCATCGCAATTTCTGACATTTTAACTTTATCCTCTAGCGACCTGCTTACTGGTTACCTGATGCCTGACAATCTTCAAAAACGGCCTGATAGTGATTTCCACGGTCGGTGAGAGGAAAATGCACATTGATGTCCCCCAATCTGCGTAGACTTTTGGGATAGTAACGGGAGTCTCGGAACCGGCGGATCCAGGGAACGCAGAAGCGTTTATATAGAAGCGTTTATATAAGCGTTTAGAAGCGTTGATATAAGTATTGCCCGAGACCAATCAATGGGTTTTAGATGCAAAGCATCTCTTGCTCTCGGCTCCGTCGTCCGTCGTCCGTCCATCCACCGGCCCAGGAAGACACCGGCAACACTGCCGCTCCAGGAGCCCTTTAAGGGGAAGCGTGCTCTCTCGTGCCGGCCCAAGAAGACACCGGCAACACTGTCGCTCCAGCATCTCATGGTCGGGGCTATGTCCCTCCCTTGTTGTGGCACCGTCCACACCCCACTGCGCATGCTCGGCTCACCTCGGGGCGACCCAGGAAGACACCGGTAACACTGTCGCTCCAGGAGCCGTTAAAGGGTAAGACACCACCGGGCGTTCAGCAAGCCGAGCATTCGCATGGGGGTGTGGACGGCGCAACAACGACAAGGGAGGGACATAGCCCCACCGCATCTAATAAAAATTACACCATCTTCGCGTAGGGGAACCCTGAGTATGCGAAGCAGCCATGGGGTCAACGCAATTTCCCCTTTCGTAGTTCCGGTAAGTGAAAAGTGTGGTAGTTACCATGGAAACCAAACTGTAAATATAACGGTAGCTACGAACCTCAACCTAACGGAAACGACGAACTGAAAACTAATGGGCACTTGAATCGACCCCATGGCGCTTTGCATACTACTCAGGGTTCCCCTACGGGAAGATGGCGTATTTTTTTTTTTTTTAATAAAACTCATCTCTTCCACATCTGTAGCTAATGGGAAGAACTTTGGGAGCGGAACTTTGAGCGCACATTTTAGGGGCGAAGCTCCTAAAGCCGTGTGCTGTCCATCCCTTGTGTCTCGTGGTACGTGACCGCCTAGTTCGATGACTCACTCGCAGGTGGCGCTGGTGTGAGTGACGTCATGATGACGTCACTCGCACGTGACTGACACTATAAAAGGCAATCGCTGTTGACGCGCTTCCTCTTTCGCAACGAGTCACCGGATGGAGGAGGTGGTTTGACAAGGCTGCGGAGCGGAGGGCGCAGCAGGGCGGCGGCAGCGCGCGCTCGCCGACTGGATCCCGCCGTGCGCGAAAGAGAGGCCGAAGCATCTCGTCTAGAAAGTCGCGCTTAAACCGCGCGTCGGCAGCTTCGGGCTGAGCTCGCTTGATGCGTTTTGCCGCCTCGCGAGCTCTCACTGCATCGGGGTTTTCCTGCCGATACGAGCGCTTGCTTGCAGCCTCACGAACCCTACAACAACAACAACAAACGAATAAGAACAAAATAAAAGTTGATTTGTACAATGTACGCACACAGTCTTACGTCTTTCTTAATGATGTAATAGGCGAACTTTCACGGGAGAGTTACGGTTACCGATGATCTCCCCCTCTCGTGCTTCGAACCCACTTATCATCATTCATTCCGTGGATATGGCGTGATTTTTTTTGTTTTCTCAAGTTACCCGGGGGTTAAGCCATACTATTTCCTAGTCCCTCCTAAAAATACCTGACTAAGGAATAGAAAAGGCGGCCCGTCGCTCAAAATACAACAATGCCTCGAGAATACATGCAAGCTCGAGCGCGCAAGTAAAAAAAAGTAAAGAAATGAGAAACAACAAGTTCCCCCTCGTTTTGTTATCACCAATACCACGTCTGGGGTTTGTAGTTGAAGCACATCGAAAAATTTTTCAGCACCGACCAGGTTGCTTCCGCTCACAATGATCATAATTTTATGGTTCATGGGTTAAACTTTTGCGTGCACTTGAAATTTCCCTCAAGTCGTAGGCGTCAAGTACCGGGAATTTGTTAGCTGGGCCTGTCACCCTCTCGTTAAAAAAAACTCGCTTTTTTTATTCGCTGTGCTTTTAACTTTCTGTGCTTTCTTGAAAGCGTCAACACATTACCTTTCTCTTTCGACGAACCCAACGGGATGACGGTAAGCTTGTACTACCAGAACTGCACTAAACAATGTAGGTCTGCGTCGATGACAACGCTATGAACCAGACAACCTATGCGTGCCGCCTTATTGAGTATCTATCGCCACGAGCTACTCCATCTGTGAATATCCGATCACGTGCTCCGTGAAGATAAGACAAGAGGGAGAGAGAAATGACCGGATGGAGACGGCGAAGCCGTGCGGGTGATCGCGGAATCGTATAACGGGAAGAGATACGCGAAGCCTACGGCGACGTTCGGGTCATTACTCATCTCGTCGACAAAGCAATATGACGATGTGTTCGAAGAACCTGCGGCAGAATCGATAGCGCAGACTAGGCTGTGAACAACACGTGCCGGGCGCAGTAATTAAGGGATCCCGGGGTAATTGCGAAGCCCGATGTGTCAGGAACCCGTTTTGTGCGCTGCCCCGACATCAGTCGCCGAGGCAACATCAGCCGCATCCGCCGCTGCGTCTCATCATCGTCGCACAAAATACCCTATCCGCACGGCGAGCAAGACCCGTGTGCGAACGTAATCACTCCTCCGCTGATTTCGGGTTTAGATGCGTACGTGTTTCATGAGTATTAGCGCAGTGTTCTCTCTTCGTTGCTCTCAACGAGTAAATGGAGGCAATGTGTCGTGCCCGCAGTCTTCGCTACTTTTTTTTTCTTTGTCTGTGTAACAGCCCCTTAGCCTTTACTCAGAAATGTCCAATTAGGCCGCTGGTAATGTGCGCGCGGTTCTGTGCGTTCTGCAACAGCTATGTTCGTTCACGATATTTCGTTTTCGCAATCATGGAGTCGTATTTGTTAGCGAAGGTATCTGAAGCGACAGATTAGTGATGCTCGTTTCGCAAGATAAAAGGGAAAAGGAGCACGCGAAAGCCCCAGTCAGAGGGCCACTTCTGATGGATATGTGTCCGGTTGTCACCTAACGTCACGATGGTCATGTATATCATTAATTTAGAGCGGCTACATATACTATACGACTAAGCAGAAAACAGCTGACTGATATTAGATGTAACAAATCGGGATATATCCTCCATGGAGCAATTTATTACGGAAAAACGACCGTAAGTTATTATTAAAGAGATGTATTTATACTTTCCTAGACAATTTCTTACAGAAAGTGTATCTTTGTGGAACACTTAGATGAAACTCCAACCCTGTGTGTCGAGGGCGTAGGACCTGAAAATATTTCGGCCTAATCAATAATTGGCCCTTAAAATGCGGATTGCATGCATGGAGGATGAAGTGGCTGTTCAGGCGTCATATGCAAGCCATGATTCGAAATATTCTTTAACTCGATATACGCAGACAAGAGAAATATGAAATCCTAAGTTTTATATAGCTTCGTATATAGCTATAGTTGCACATCCCGCTTCAGCAAAGGACCGCTTAATTTCCTAAGTGAAATTTTCTATGCCACTCTCAGAACTACGACACTATGAAAAAAATACCGTTTCTGATTAGTTACCTTTCTATTACTTCCTTGTCTATCTTTGAGTCGGTGCATTGGACTATGTGAGTGCAACCGAGAAATTCTGCCACTCAGTATACACACAAAAAAATGCACTGTGACCACATGCTTTCTGGATGGTGCTGTGTCCACGTCGCGGTGAAAGACTAATGAGATGTGCGGAGCACCCGTATTCGTCTGAGACGTATACAGTTCGGGCCAATATTTGTCCAACTACGAAACTTTGTAGTCATCGTTGGTTTTCAACCTGACATTACCTGGTGTCTCGCCCGCGCAGGGCGCGATGGGCGTTTCGCCTCCAATATATATTCTTGCTTCGTGCCTGTGGTCGAAGTCGGTTACTTTAATGTGGATGTAATGGAACCGAAATGGGTGGGGTTTACGCGTTTCTTAATTGAGATATTTGGCTTGCCATGTCGCACCGATTTGGCCGAGGTGACCATCCAGCCACGGATACGTGCATAGATTTCACGCTATTCATGAATGTGTTCGCAATTGCAAGTATGCCGATCTGTGTACATCACAGCGACGACATAACTATTGAGACTGTTGTTGCTAAGGGAACATTATTCGCGACCAATGTGCTCCCCAATGGTCATGGAGATTACTGCGTAGTGTGATTCCGTTCCCTTGTGGGTACAAGCCCGGCATTTGATGATGATGATGATGCAAGGTGAATATAAATGGTAGCGAAGGTTCGGGCAAAAAGCGGTTCAGAACCTATTGCCAGCGACATCAGCATGGGGGCTTATGGGAGTGGCGATTGAAGTGCGACTAGGTGAGGAGGGAACAAACACTAGTAACAAAAAACAAGTTTTGTTCAACAATAAAACAACAATTATAATTTACGAACTATATTTATTTCTGAATCACATTTATTTAAGCACAGTATGTAAATAATTTCTGAAAATGCTGTTCATTCTCAAAAATCTTTTTTGTAGCGCCATCTGAAGAACAGCACATGTCATTGCTTTGTGATGCAGTCCTTGTAGTGTTCGGAAAGGCGCTCCTAAAGTTCGTCTGCTAGGAAACGCCCCTCGCGTGTTTTGGTGGTGCGCATTTGCATTCGTTTTTCCTTGTTAATTTGGTGTGCACTTAATTTTTGGGCGGTGCGTGGAGTTGCGAGGTGCGTTGTATCGTCGGTGAACACGTTTAGTACCGTGCCCGGCAGGCACGGTGAACTACGGGACGATGCTGCCAACGGTTGGAGCGGAGCGCTTTCGTCGGTACCTACAGAAACGATGTGCTGTACAAGTTGCAACAGCAACTCCCGTACACCTGGCGCTTTACTGCGCCATTTTCCTCTCATTTCCACAGGTAACGCGAAACTATTGTACTGTTAATATGTGCACGGGGGTTGTGTAAGGGGACGTGGTGGTGCTTCGAAAAAAAATGGGTCTAAAGCTTTGTTATGTCACAGTTATCTCTTGATTTCACCTCAGGCTGGCTCAGAGCAAGTTGTGTCAATTACTCTAGGACTTCTCGGCGTAGTACCACTCGAATTTAAACGAGTCGCTTTAATTGTCTATCTCAGTGTCTTCTCTATTGCATTACAACGCTTGTAGTGCTCGTTGCTTCCCGCACTTGTATGCGCAAGCATTATTTCCATCACAGTACTGTGTTGTGCTACCGTGCTGCGCTGCTGCCAGATCTTTCCTGCTATGTGCGTTTACATACTGCCGTCGCTTCGTTTGCATTGATCCATTTTCCTCTTTTTACTTATCCGTTGCGACACTTGCCTAATAATGCAACCAGGAAATTGCAGGCGTGAATGCTGAGTGAACTTCTGTAGAAACCCTTTCTACTTGATAAGACGCCGGGACAGCTGCAGTGTGCTCGCTGCACTTTCGTGAATCGGCATTCCTGCGGCCCGGTTTTCTACGTCAAGATGCAGTGCCTAGTTCTTTTCTCTTGTTTCGAAGTAGTTCTGCGTTGACGCTTTCATTGCTCATAATGCTATGTGTTACGGGTAAAGTCAATTTTTCGGCGCGTAAGGAAAATCATAATGCATGTAGTGCCCACGAACATTTTGTACTTATTAGAGCGAATGCTCTTTATAAGCGACCCCAAACCATCCACCGCCGGCGGCGGCGGCGGCGGCGGCGGCGTCGGCGGCGTCCGCAGTGCTCCTCTACATTTAAAAAAGAAACAGCATCCGGCGCCAGGTTTCGATCCAAGGACTTTGCGGCCGCAGCGCGACGCGCTACCGACTAAGCCACGGAAGCCACGCTGATATCAGTGTGAGTAACGCGCCTTATATCTTTAACGCATTCAAACTACGTCGTCAGCGGCGTGCGTTGGCGACTCAGCGGCGTTATAGCGGCTTGATAACTCGTGGTGTACACGTGATACTACAAACCCGATGGAAGAGATGGAAGAGAAGGCGGCGAGGCGGTGGGCTGCGGGGGCCGAGCGCAAGCGCCGCAAGCGGGCCGACAACCGTGCATTCGCACTTTCACATTCTCCCCCTCGGGGAAATGCGGGGGAATTTTGTATACGTGCTCATTTTGTGCAGTGTGGTAAATTTGTTTTATGTTCATCCTGGAATAAAATTCAAATGTCTTGATTATAGCATGACTTTGCGTTATTTCTTCTCTTAGAACAGAAGTACACAAACTGAGCAAGCATTATATAACCTTGATCTATACTTAAGGCACGCACGCCTACCTGCGTATGTGCGACGCAATTAAACTTAGCAGAGGCGTTGGTTGAAATTGGTATCGGGGTAAGGAGTGGGCACGTTTTTTATATAAAAGGGGGGCCGGGGAGAGTGGTCAAGTGTCATTTTGGGTTCTGTATCCCAAGGCAGAAAAAAATTCCGGTCGGGGGGGGAGGGGGGGGTGTACGTTTGCCACCCGCTGCAATCAAAATAAACAACTGATTGCTTTTATACAGCAGTGGAAGGCATGAATACAGAATAAGGTTCAGAGAAGATGCAAGATGTTTTTATAAACACCGAGGCGAATCATCCGACAGTATTCTAAAGTGCGTTTCTCTAGTCACGAGTATAAGCTGGCGTTGACTTGAAGCACACACGCCAAGGGCTCGCCAACTTGCTTCAGATGGCAATGACATGAGCCCTCAGCGATCAGAGTCCTGCTAAGGCTATTTTGAAGTCAAATTTTCCCGCTAATACCACCAAAATACGTCACTTTCTGACCGGATCTTGCGTCACATCCTGTTTATTTTTTGTTCCGCCGGAAGTGTTCCCTCCTCACACAGATGGCGCTAAGCCCCATGAGCAGCTTAAGAGCCGCCATTTTCTGAACGTATGGGCTTCTATGGAAGCTTCGCTACCAGTTATATTTACCTTGGATGATGTTGATGAGGATGCTTAACGGCTTCCCCTTTGTAACGGGGTGGCGTTGCACAGCGACCTTAGTCGCAACGCCACTGTACAATCACATCGCCAAAAAAACTTTTATGAAATTTTTGTGAAACCTTTTGAAATCTTTATGAAAATTTTATGAAACCTTTATGATTTGTTTTCTGCGCACCCAGCGCCATCTACTGATTCGCTTGGAACACTCCTATTCTTTTATGCAACGGCTACAGGGGTTCTTCTCTTCTGCCTTATTACCCTATGGGTATAATCGTGAGTTTAGGAACGCGAACTCCTGGTTCGATTCTCTGCAGTGCCAATACTTTTTTCTAAGACGCGTGATTTTTATTGTAACATGTTCTCTTAGTTGAATTCAGCTCGTTATTTTGGTAACTAAAAATGTTTTGGTACCTTTCGGGTCTGTTTAGAGGTGGGGCTCAGCTCAGCCCAAGAAGTGCCTTGGAACGGAATATCGCTATTTTAGGATGGAGTGAAGGCGATGTGGGAAGGAGTCGAGGCCACGCGATTTTGCTAAGAGTAACGGATGAAAAGATGTAGCATTACAGGACATTTACGGCGCCCGGCTAATGCGTGCAACGTTACGCATTCAAATTTACTTAACTTTCATCCTGGGGAAGGATTATTCATTTTATTAAACCTCCCTTTAATGTACTATCGTGATAAATTGAAATACGAACAACGGAACGCGTGGCTTTCAAGAAATGCCGTGCATCCTAGCGACGGGCCGCGTATGAGCACTGCGAACAACTTACGAGAGTTCGGGACCAACCTTGGTATGGAAAGACCATCATCGTATTTCCATCGTCCATTAGGCGCTCAGCACAAAATACAAAATAAACGAATATAGCTGCGTGCGTGGTTTTCACTCATCGAAGCAACGAAGTTAGGTAATGCTTGCGTGTTGGGGCGCCGAACGCGGTGGGAAGACAAGCCAAAACGCTCACACGCAGAACATATTATCAATATTATCTCTTTGACACAGAACGACGGTGTTTCCACATCAACGTTGGACAGAAACTCTCGTAACATGTTCGCACTGCGCATACGCGGCGCGTCGCCAGGATGCACTGCACGTACTGAAAGCCACACACTCCGTTGTTCGTATTTCAATTTAGCACGACAGTACGCAACCCGATACGCTTGCCTGCGCAGCCACTGTGCAGGGAATGTGCAGTGGCATGTGCAGAAGTTGGAAGCACGGATCTGCACATTGAGGCCGAGCTACACGAGGCCTGCACGCGCCTGAACTTTGAACGGTCAGGTAGACGCTTCCGTGGGGGTATAATGGCCACCACAATCGGACTGAAGCATCATGTTCCCCACTATTCCACAGGAACGCGGCCAACTGACTGTCATTACATTTTTGCACGTTTTCTTTTAGGACACTTTTTTGAGGCGTCCCTCGGAGAATTTTTCCCTGGGTGGAAACGCCGCAATCGCCCGACTGACTCTGTTTTAACTGCAAGCTGTCGTCCATTGTTTTCCGGCCGTAACAAGTGGCCTGGCGGTGTAGCAAGAAATCCCCTAGACATATTGTTTATGATTTTGTATGGTGTTCCCATTCCCAGAATGCCTTCGCCTTAGAGTCGTAATTACCGCAGAGTCAACGATTAATGTGGCAGTAGCCGCCGTGACGCAGCACTTTACCGTGGCCTCAGAATTGGGATAAAAACAGCACACCACAGCTACCGGACGTTCACCAGCACTCAAAACTTTTCGAAACTCTAGATTGTCTATTATCTCCGGAATTTTTATGCGGTGTTAGGTAAATTGGTCCCCTCGATAAAACAAATGGTGGCTAAAAAAAATTCGCTCGACGCCTTGTTATCTTTTTAAAACACTGAATCAGTTCGGGACACCGAGAAAAAAAGATTGGTTTGCTGGTTTTGAGGCTATTTAGTAATTATTTGTAAAGTCATTAGGTGAACAACCAACAAAATATGTGCACAACATGCCGCCCCAACTCATACGGCGCAAAGTTATAAAGGTTGCTTTAGTTTGAGTAAACATAGGTATACTAGCTCGCGAGTGACTGTTTTGAAAATACAAGTGTCCTGTGGGAACGGCTTGTAAAAGGCTTGCTTTATCCGTGGACGAAAAAAAAAAGCCAGGTTCCTCAACGCCTTCGTACGGTAGTAACATGCAAGGAATGCAACTTTCCATAAATTTTCCGCTGTACCTGACGAAGGGAAGGGCATATAATACTCGTTTTCTGCAGCGTTAGTTCTGGACTTGCTGTAGTTAAGGCGGGCTGCATACCCTTTGGTTTCGCAGCGAACCCTACGCATCCCCCTTTTGTGAAATGGATTGGAAAGTATAGGCGAACTATAAGGCATTTCTTGACCATAAACTGTCGCATCCACCCTGCTAAAAAATACATACAACTGCTAATGCGTAATTCCCTACAGACACAATCTCTTGCTCGACTACAAGCCAGAACACTGGAAATGTGAACACCACATATACCTTTCGGTCTTCCAGGAGGCGTTCGCACGGATTCCAGGGAAGACTTGTAGATTACACCGCTGTACGCACAACACGCACCCCACCAATTCCGTCATACAAGCAGCACAAAACGTCCGGTAATTCAGCACTACGCATCATACACACGAAGCTGGCACCGCTGATCGCCGTCACAGGAAAATGTGGGTTGGGCATCAAGTGGTCCGTTGATTGATTGATTGTAGGGTTTAACGCGCCGACGCAACGCAGGTGATGAGGCGCGGCCTCCTTCCTGGGGATCTTTAACGTGCGCCGAAATCTTGTACACACGGGCGTTTTTGCTTTTCGCCTCCATCAGAAAAGCGGCCGCCACTGCCGGGAATCGATTGATTGATTGTAGGGTTTTAACGCGCCGACGCAACGCAGGCGATGAGGCGCGCCGTAGTGGAGGGCTCCGGATTAATTTTGACCACCTGGGGATCTTTAACGTGCGCCGAAATCTCGTACACACGGGCGTTTTTGCTTTTCGCCTCCATCAGAAAAGCGGCCGCCGCGGCCGGGAATCGAACCCGCGACCTCGTGCTCAGTAGCGCAACGCCTTAGCCACTGAGCCACCGCGGCGGGTATGCCGGGAATCGAACGCGTCTCCTCGTGCTCAGCAGTCCAGTGGTCCGCCGCCATGGAATTGAAGGGCCGCAGTCTTATAGTTGCGCAGCTTTCTTTGTTCACGCCCTGCACCCGCCACGGTACCTTACGGCGACTGATGTCAACCTCCTTCCTTTGTCCATAATAGCAAAGAGGCAACCAGCGCTGCGGAATCCCTTCTTCTGTGGCCCTGTCACTGCGTAGCGTTCGTGCGCCTTCTTTCAGTCACGAGCGAAACACACTTCACGTAGTGCGTCTAAGAGCGCAAGTCACAATCACGTCGGAAAATGCTGGTCGAGAGCATCCAAAAATATTCCGCGTACAAGAAGGACTTGCAGCAGTGCTGTCTCCTTGCTCGCTCGCCGCCGTGCTTGAATACTGGACTCAGCCCTTAAAACGCGCAGTTTGGCAGGGTCAGCTGCAACTCGTTTTCGCTATCTTGATATCCCCTGCCTCGGCAACCTCAGTGCTTGGACTTGGAGTTCATCTAATGCTGCGCATTGTATCCGCGCATCGTATTTTTTTTAATGAAACGTAATTCCCCCAGTCATTCTCTTTCCTAAAGCGGTGCGCTCATGCGCAGCTCACCTCCTTTTTGCTGACTATTGCTTTTCTGGTTTCTTGAAGAAAACAAGGCGTGTGAAGATTCATCACATTGCTTAAAAACCCGCCCCCTTACCAAGAAAAAAGAGAAAAAGACGCTTGGGAATGTCTTTCCTGTCTTCTGTTCTGCGTTTTTTAGGCGTTGTGAAGCGAAGGTATAAACTGACTTACCTGTTACTTTTTTAGAGAAATTATGGAATTGACTTAGGGAATAAAACAGCTTATGAGGACTTGCCGGCTTCTAGGTGCACCGGATGGTCTTGGTAACGGTGATCTTCACAGCGGTTTTGACTGACAGCGACCTGCGGCGTCTTTGCTTTGTGTCTTTGCGGCGTCTTTGCGGCGGAAAACCACGCAGTGGTTTGCTTTCCTCGCTAACTTAACTGCTCACAACGTCCAAAGCTTTTCAGTTTTGAATGTACCCATTAAGTAATTTCACAGCGCGATACCGTGATTCAAGTTACCTGACCTCATCACTGGACCCTCTCCTTGAAATTGCTATTTATAGATGCATTGGTGAAGCAAACGATTTGATGTTTTCAAAGTTACGCTTCAGGTTGAGTCATTTGGAACTTGCGCTTTCGTAAAAAGCAAACAATTATGGCTGATTGATGAACTCTGCGGTTGAAGTGGTTAATACTTCTGTCTCGCCTGTGAACGCTCAAAAGGCCACAACATTACCCCTTTTAGTTGTACTTCAAACAAAAGAAAAAACAACATTCCATTGTTCTTGTTTGAATTGCAGCGGCATACCATCAAACCGTTCCATGAACTGTTTCTTTAGCATTGCGTAGGAATTTATTTATTTGTTTATTTTCGCACAAGTATCCAGCCTCCTTCCCCGCCACCACCCCTTCCCCGATCGTTTTCTAATTGTTCCCCATTAGCGAAACGGGCACCTTTCTCCCTTATTCAACTCCTTGCCATTTCTGGGCACCCGTCTCCCGCCAGAGAAATTGGCAGCCCGTTGGTAAAGCTATGCGGAGAGGCGTCCGAAGCACCGACACGCGAGCTCCGGAGCTCAACTGCTAAAGAAAAGCACAAGAGGATCGCAGGAATTCTGTCGGTATGCAGAGGGGAGGGAATAGATAAAAGAAGGAAGAAACGAGGTCTACAAGGAAATGGTCCAAGCAGCGGCTGGCGGACGCCCAGGCACACTCATCCTGACCCGAGTGAAGCCCGAAATGATACCGAGCTGAGAGCAGCCCATCGCGCTAGACGAGGCCTCTTCTCCGACTCAGCAGCAAGCTTGATCTCTCGCTGGAGCTCACTCGTGGCATGTGCGAGGCAGCAGACGCGGAGGCAACGCACGCTTCAGGATTTCGGAGAAAGGCTGCTCTTACGTTACACGCCGTGCGCTGGTACCCCCTTAATTCCTTTTAGTTCTCCCCACTCCTTTGTTTTTATTTAGCCATCCTCTAGTTTATTTAGGTGTCTCCCTGTGCCACCAAGATCGATCGACAATCACCCACTTGCTGTGGTCATGTAGGGTACTGGAAGGAATAGGAACAAGACACAAGCCCCCTGGCGTCACATCTCTGCAGGATTGACTGCACCCAAAGAATAACGCCAACGGCGTGCTGCTTGAACTGTTCGCATATTCTCTATGCTGTGGGCCTTCGTTAACGAGGCTTACCTCGTCAATAGAACTTGAACTTTATCGACCCTGAACCCCTTCCCCCATTTCCCCCAACAGGCCAGAGTGCCATCCTTTCTATAATAAATTCATTCATTCATTCATTCATTCATTCATTCATTCATTCATTCATTCATTCATTCATTCATTCTCGCGCATCTTTGGTCATAGCTTACATTCGGGGCAGCTACGGGTTCAAAGCATGTAACCCTCGTGAGTACAGCGTAGTGCGGTCAGAATGGAGCTTTCTGCTGGGCTTTTTCTTGCATTGGTTCGCTCCCTTTTACCTCCGACCACTGTCTCGTCCTTTCTGAGTATGTGGTCCTTGCATAGAGTTAACTTCCATGCGCAATGCTCTTCAGCTGTGCTCAGTGTTGTACTACCTCGCCAACTCAGCGGTTTTCTTTTCATACGGAGCTTGTATTGTATAATTACGAACACACCGGTGATAATACAGTCATTTCCTCACCGATGGCTGCGAACATCAACATCAAAACACACCACTTTCCCGCAAATGGCTTTCACCAACGCATAGCTATTTCTACGACAAGCATAGCTATTTCTACATAGCTATTTCACCAACAAACTAACTTACTGCCCGACACTACTTCGTTATAACGAGGTCCCACTGTATTTGACAAAGACTCAGCATGCGAAACCCGAAGTACTTCCCCGCAACGCCACCCGTATCATAAGAGGCACCCAAAGGTTCACCCGTAATGACCACTTATATGTCAAAGCCGCGTTGAATACGCTCAGTGAGAAGATTGACACGCACCACCTCGCCCAAACCTGAATATTACAAACGCCGCCTCAAGGTCGCCTCATACTCCTAGATCTAAGCCATAACATGACGCAGTTCCCGCCTATCCCACCAGAGCCGCCACTATGGTCCTGTCCAGCCAATATAATCTTGAAGCGCATACGCAAGAATATGAGTCCAGACCAGGCAAGTCGCCCCGCTGACAGGAAAAACCGCTACAACAGGAAGACATTCTCTCCAGTAACGACGGTCATTTACACCGACGCTGCGTACAGCCAAGACACCAAAATTGGAACGACAGCTTTTCATAGCGACATCCTCTCCGCAGTAGCCAAGTACGCCCCGTCACCATCGTCGACATCTTCTGAGTTTCAGGCTATTCTCAACGTCATAGAATCACACCAAGATGAAACGAAACTGGTCATCATCACGGACAGCAGATCTGCAATTCGCAATGTACGAGAAAATCATATGTACCCCCCCCCCCCCCCCATGCGCTACACACTCGCCAGCATCACGCGCAACCACCCCGAGCTTCATACTACTGGGATCTGGGTCCCCGGACACGCAGGCGCAAAGGGGAATCAGAACGCCCACACCTGGGCCCGAGATGCTCTTTATGATCTCGGCCCCAAAATAACCTGGCCTCGCATCTATGACCCAAAAGATCACCACCGAGAAATGCAACACACTGGCAGAAAAAATTTACGGGATGTCAAAGATCAGAGCCCCACCCTCCCCTACACCATAAAATTCCCCCGCCCTGACGCTGTCCTCATTGGACGCGCACAAACCGGCACGCCACCAACACAACACACACCACAGTACATAGACGGGCTTACAGGCACACCAAAATGCTCACACTGCAGCCATTACCCCAACAATGAACACACCCTCTGGACATGCCCAAACATACACGCCACCCTGAGGACTTCCCTCCAACCAATTCCTGCCACAAAGCGCCCTCCTTGCTGGGAGACATGGGTCACACCCTCTAAGGAGTTTCAAGAGCTCTATTGGACCACGCTCTTTAACCACATTAAAACACGACAGGACTATAGACGGGTCCCTGTAACCCGGCCAAGATGCCGCGAGTCCTTGAGACACCACCTTCAAAAAAAATTTCTCTCTCTCTTCGAAGCACATGACAATTACTGGCACCCCAACTATGAAAATAAACAATAATACTGAAACTTAATTATGTGTTCGGCAATGCTAACCTACAACAGCTTCGCCATAAAGTCTTGCGTGTGAGCGTAAGTGTCCCTGAATTTTTTGAAGAGACGAGTAAAAACGTTCAGTGACACTCAAAAAAGGCTCTGCGAGCGTCCGGCCGCAACCTCCGCGACTGTTACGACCAAGCCCATGATCTTTTTTTTTTTAATGAACAAAGGTGTACCAGAAATTCTGTACACAACCAAATAAACAACCGGGGCCCAGAGGTCGCCCGTCAAATGAACCACCTTACCAGGTTGAGACGTTCGAAACAGGAGCCCCGAAGGGCCAGAAGAGCGGAGTTAGCAAAGCCTTTCCCAAGCGCACCCCCCCTGATAAAGGCCGGGCACCAGGGGCCGAGGGGACGCTTGTACCCGCTTTTACCGGTGGGTGTCCGGCGGTGGGTTTCGAACCAACCACCTCCCGAAGCCGCGGCTTGTGCCCCAGACCACTCGGCCACGGCTACGGTGAGTGGACGGAGCTGGAACATGGGCTTATATATGCACCAGTCGAGGTTGGAGCTCGCAACTGCCGGTTGTTTACACTATAATTATCAAGAAATGGTGTGGTTCTGTTATATGTCACATTTGCAGTAGCACAACCGGAGATTGGCGGCCTCCCAGAATAATGGGCGGGGACGCTAGTTTCGTATTCGACATGCAGTTAAGCGGGCATATCCAGTTTATGCAGTCAGAGCGCGAGCACACCAGCTCGCGGTGTCAGGACCAGGGACACCTGATCGCACGCGCCCGGGCTGTTGCGCTGGCTCGCGGCGTTCTGGGCTATGGATGCGTTCCAATCCGCGGCCAACGTAGCAGACAGCTTAGGGAGCAGCTGACGAGGCGTCTAAGGCAGCGATAACTAGGACGGCACAGCGGCCACCACCGCAGACGAAAACAGCGTGGCAGACATGTTAACAAAGGCAAGCTTCAGTATAGTAACAAACAAATTTAATATAGTAATCAACATTAAGCAAGTGAAAATGTCAGGAAAAGTACCCACACAATTAATAGCTTAAAAGAAACATTTTGCTTGAAAAGCAAGTGTGTTTTGTTGAAACATTAGTATGCATAAATGTGGAGTTGGCGTGTTTCCTCAGTTTAAACATCAACGTAGCCTGCATCGTTGTGTACTTCGGTGCTGTCTTCGCGAAGCAGTCTTCGTTGCCATCTTTGCTAGACTTGCAACAGTGCTGAACTATAGAGGTTTTTACAAAATATACCAGAGAGGAAAATGGCGCTACAACAACATGTTTCCGTGGGGATAATGGGAAGACTATAGCTTATATAAGACTATAAAGACTATAAAGTACGAGGATGTAGGCCGGGACAAAAGGCTACAGAAGCCTGACAGAGGCCCCAGCCACCTTTGGTACAGTGCTTTACGCTGTGCTTCGTATTTTTCTGAGTTTGCGACGTTTTAGGTAATGTGAAAACGCGTAAAGCGCCGCGACATTGATCATGCAAGCGTTTATTTACAAAGGAGATTAAAGTACGCCGTAGCAAATAAAAAAGGTGGATTTTTTTTCCATGGCCAACATCTTCCCAGCAGACGAGGAGGACGAAGAGGAACAGCTTTATTCTGTCAAAAGTCATTGAGTTGATACATCAATGATGGGCTTCTTCCTGACTACGTGAGGTGGCCAGAAGACCTTGCTTAATGCCAACTTCCAAAAGCTGTCCACGGCCTGAATTTGAGTCTCAGGCTCGGAGACCCAGCGACCGAAATCGGGGGCCTTCACTTGGCTGCGCGCATGGTCAAATATTGGGAGCCTGTTCTCATCAACCGAAAAGTCGCCATTGCGGATTGAAGGGCTGCCCCCCTAAGGCTCGAAAAACCCAACCACAGCTGTCTCGCTGTGCGAAGTCTTGCCTGCAAACTGCACAGCCCCAGCACCAAAGTCCTTCACCTCCATCTGCAGTGGCATCAAGCTCGCGTAGGCATCAAAGGAAATGAGGAGGCCGACTGCCCGGTGATACGAGCGCATCACCCATCCATTGTCATCAGTGACCAGATTGGATTCCTCGATGTCGCGAGGTCCGTAAACGGAGGAGAGCTCTAGGCCATGCACCCGGATTCCCGCTTTGCATCTATCAAGCCCCATGAGCCGCTTCCTTCGAGGGGTTGACCCGAGCTGACTGCGCGCCCCTTCTCCGTTTGCGAATCGGCTGACACCGCATAACTTGCTCACCAATTTGCCCCCACTGCCCTCTCCGGCACTCTCCGGCATTCCATTGGGCTTTAAGGCTTTCGCATTTACGTGCTCAGGTATCCTTGGATTTCTTTCTTTTTTGCCCGTTTAATTTAGGAAAATCTAGGTCATAACCAGAAACAAAATAAGATGTGTCCTGATAAAAAATAAAACAGTGTAGTACATGGCTCCTAATTACAAGAATTTTCACATGCTTTTTCTACTTTTTAGATGCCCTGTCGCCGCCGCAAGTACTGTCCGGCAAACGATGAATCGCGCCACACTTCTAATTTACAGAAACTAAAAAAAGGTCAGCATGTGATTTCAGAAAATAGTCACATAAGAATCATCGGCAGGTCCCTACGAAGAAACGGAACAGCGGCTGTGGCACATCTACCAAAATACAGGAAACTCTTGAACATTTCACCAACATTGTGAAACGCCGACATAGGGGAAGAGCAGGAAGGAGAGAGGAAACAACAGGACCCGGATATAAGCCAAATAAGCACCGTTATCACAAAAGCATGTGAGGTAGTCAGTCCTACATCTCCATTTTCATGATCACCACGCGAGTCCTAAATTGTGTTTTATATTAACTTTGAATATATCAGAGAAGCCACTCTTCTAGCTTAAACTGAGCCTTCGGGTATAAAAATGGAACCGGTATACTACGGAATATATGCCGTAGTAGTCTAGTAACAAGGCTTTAGTCCAGTGAGCACTTATTATCTCGCAAACTTGGGAGCCCGTAGGGACAGAACGGAGCTGTATTAGTGACTCAACACCGCTTCTCACGAAATACACGTAATTGGCGATGTTTTCTTGCTACATTCATGGTCCTTCCGTCCTGTTTTGACACCGCTTTAACGAAAACTCCACGGCCCGCCCGCTTTCAAAGCCGTAATTTCTAAGGCAATGATGAGGTCACCAGTGCTCTAGAATGTTAGCGGGAGCCGAAAAAATTAGCAGTGGCTTAGCTCGGCTATGCCAGGATATACGTAGCGTGAGCTAAGGTTCAGCTGGTTATTCTTAGCTTTCCTGGTTGTCTAGGATTAGCTTGATTATCATGCTTACTGCTGCTTCAATGACACACACACGGTATACGCATTATGTGACACATGTATATTTATCAAGCGGCTCCGGCGCAGCGTCACCAATCGCCCCAGAGCTAAGCTGGTTTTACAGGCGCACGCCGGGGTTGCTGCGACGCACGAGCCATCGGTTCCACACCCGGCAGCCCCTCCCATGATCATCAAGTGCACCGGGCCGCCAGGTGCGGAACGGAGGTCGGCGAAGACGCTGGGCGCGCGGGGCGTGTGAGAGACGCCGGGCAGCGAGCAACGTTCTGTGCGCCGTGTGACGTCACTGCTCCTCGCGCATGCGCAGCACGGCTCTCCAGGAGCCACGCGAAACTGCTCAACCTCGGCCAGTGTAGCTCACGCTACAAAATATGGGGGTAGCAGTAGGGAGAGGAAAACTGCCATAGAGAGGGCGCTCGCTGTGGTTGGTTAGAAGGAGAGGAACGAGAAGGTAAGTGGGAAGGGGGACGGTTTGGTGTTCAACATTTCTGGGTGGCACAGCGGTTGCAGGACAGACCGCGGTGGCGTAGCCAATTGATCGCGGCCGGTGAAAGAAAATATCATTTAGCGCCGCTTAAACACCTACTGGCTCGCTTTGCAAACCACAAGGGTTAAGTTTACGTCAGGCTTTCCCACGGGTCGGTCACTGTGACACCGCTAAGCAAGTTAACAAAGCCTTTCGCATCCCCATTGACACAATATTTTCCCCCTGTTTTCCTGGTTATCCCGGCTGATGAAATAGAATTTGCCCTAAAAATGACGTTTTTCTTTTTTCGACGTGGCAATCTAGCAATCCTTAAACTCTTCTGTCTTTGTCTGGAGGGTGCCTTTGAGCACATCGGCGTTGTTGCAGCAGCGTGATCCACGCAACAGGAACAATTGGCATGGCATCAGTCCGCAGCTACATCGCAATTTCTGACATTTTAACTTTAACCTCTAGCTACATGCACTGCAGCAATATCTCCGCAGGTTACTGGGTACCCTAGGCCTGATGATCTTCAAAAACGGCCTAACACTGCCTTCCACGATCGGTGGGGAAAAAATGCACATTTATGACACCCCAATCTGCGTAGACTTTTGTGATTGTAACGGGAGCCTCGGAACTGGCGGATCCGGGAAACGAGATATTCTTTAAGCAACAACTAGCAAGCCTACAGTGCGTACCATCCTGGCCCTGCAACAAGGTACCTCCTCCCATCCTAACTTTTTTCCCTCGTTTCCTCCGTCCTAAAAGGTTGCTCTGAATCCACGTCTGCCTCGCTTTACCAGTGCTTTACTCCTCTGCAGTGATTTAACAATGCTTGTTGCCACATTCCTCTTACTTTCTGTACCGGGTGTTTTGATAAACGGTAAGCAATATGAATACCAGTGTGGCGACACATAAACCATTTTGTGGGCATAGCTTCTTGGTGCCAGGATTGTGATGATAAAAATTATAAAATGCGGATCTCGACTGTAATGATCGTTTAACCGCTTCTAGCGCTAGAAATCCGAGCGGTCGTCATCATTTAGAGTGGCCGCCAAGAACGGGGGGAGAACGATACAATGCCCTGCGATAAAAAAGAGCTACGGTAGACAAAGTGTTACTGTTAGTTCTAGAAGCGTTTATATAAGTATTGCCCGAGACCGATCAATGGGTTTTTAATAAAACTCATCTTTTGCACATCTGTAGCTAATGGAAAGAAGTTTCGGAGCGGAACTTTTGGCGCAGAGCTTTTTTGTTTTATTAAGTTACCCAGGGGATAAGCCATCCAATCTCGCAGTCTCGCCTAAAAGTACCTGACTGTAGGAATGGAAAAGGCTCCCCGTTACTTATAATACAACAATGCGTGGCTAATATATTAACGTTCTCGCGCTTTCAAGCCAAGAAAAGAGTTACAAACGGGAAACAACTTATATGTATGCCCTCTCGTTTTCTTTTCCCCGGTACCACGTTTCGGGTTGGTGTTGAAACCACTGGCTGCGCGCTCAGAAAAGCAAACCGAAAATATTTCAGCACCGACCAGGTTGCTCCCGCTTAAAATGATCATAATTTTATTGTCTTCTATTATTGAGTTAAACTTTTGCATGCACCTAAAATTTCCCTCAAGTCGTAGGCGTTAAGTACCGGGAATTTGTTAGCTGAGCATGTCACCCTGTCCATAGAAATTAATTCGTTTCTTTTATTCAATATCCTTAAAACTTTCTAGGCTTTCTTCAATCCGCGAACACATTACTTTTCTCCTTCGACTACCCCAACGAAATGACGGGAAGCTTGCGCTACCAGAAGTGCCCTAAACAAGAGTTATAGCAGAACGAGAAAATGGTTCCGGTACGGTACCCGGTACACCTGCGCATAGGCACAACCAGTTTTAACATGAGAGTGTTTTATTCCGGGATTCACGAAGATTTCACTTACGTCATATCCGTCACCGAAGTGACGCAGGTACAATGAAGCAAACGGCCTGTAAAGGGTGCACCCCTGCACACAGGGTCTTCTTGCGGGGAGGCAACCTTTAGTATTAAAGAGTACGTTATACTTGGGGTTGTTCATTTTCGGGTTTTATATTTTAACACGAAAGTGTTTTTGCCGGGATACACCAAGATTTTACTGACGTCATATCCAGCACGGAAATGGCGCCAGTAAACCTTTGCCAAAGCGACCCGCCAGCTGGACGTAGCTCGCCAAGTACACCCACAAGAAAGCCGCCGACCCACAAATCATGCTCATTTCCCTGCAGATTTCGCTGCACATTTCACTTACGTGTTTTACCGATTCCTATGACAAAGGAACCAACCAGTTTCTCTCCCGCTGCTCACGCATGGTAGCGCCGGTCGCCTACCGGGTAGCGTGCCGGGACTGGTTCCCCGCTCTGATATTACTCTCTAATGTAGGTCCGCGTCTAACAAGACGACCTACTCGTACCGGCATAATGAGTATCGCCGCGAGTGATTCAATCTGTGAATATCCGATCACATGCTCTGTGAAGCGAGGGGAAGAGGGAGAGAGAAATGCCGGGAAGGAGTAGGCGAAGCCGTGCGGGAGATCGCGTGGTTGTACAACGAGAAGAGATACACGAAGCCCACGGCGGCGTTCGGGTCGTTACTCATCTCGTCGACAAAGCAATATGACTAGGTCTTCGAAGAAGCTGCCGCCGAGTCGATCGCGCAGACTCGGCTGTGAAAAACACGTACCGGGCGCAGTAATTAAGGGATCCCGGGGTAATTGCGGAGGCCGCTGTTTTGGTAACCCGCTTCGTGCGCTGCCCCTGGCATCGGTCGCCGAGGCAACATCAGCCGCATCCGACGCTGCGTCTCATCATTGTCGCACAAAAGAACCCACGCGCACGGCGAGCAGGACACGTGTGCGAACGTAATCACTAGAGGCCGGATTTTTAGGCACTAAAAAAGCACGTTTTAGGCGCCAAAAATAGGCGGGCAAAAACAACGTTTTAAGCACTAAAAAGAATAAAATAGGCGCGATAAATTTTTACATAAATGCTAATAATTTCAAGTGAAGACGTGAGCGAACTGTAAGCACGACAGGAAATCCAAAAATGCCATTGCTATGAGGCCACAATGGCAGTAACAGTTCAATTCAATTCAATTCAATTCTTTATTTTACTCTCATAACGAGTTCTATACCTTGACCTTAGACGTGGAATTGCCCCGTAATCCCTCTGGGCTAATGGCGATCAATTGGCTTTATTTCACAAGCGCATTGCTTACATACATGTTCAGATGCGAAAGTCACTCAAGCGTCGCATATTGTGAAACAGGCAGGAGAAACAATACTTGAAATATGGTAATACTGATTTATAAAAGCGCAAAGTTATGTCTGCCTGACGCAATTAAATTACAATAAAGCAAGAAAATAATAAATGCAAGATAGACAAGGTTTGTTAAGAAATTAACATGTTGTTACGTGAGAACTTACGTACAAACTTTAGCAATTTTCTACAGGTACCTTAATTATACAGGCAAGACCTTTCAACACTGCCAAATACACATACGCTCATTCGAAATATAAATATTAAGAATTGTGTTTGGACAGAACGCGAAGTTGTAGTTTAAGAATCACTATGAAAATTATAGAAACAATAGGTAACTACCAGCATCTCCAGATTTCCGGGTTCAAAATTGTGCCTCTTGTCGCTGAGAATGAGTTTGTACGCGGAGAACGAACGCTCGACGTCGACAGATGTGATTGGTGCGTACTTATACTTGGGAAGATTCGATGGGTTAATTGACACTGGGATCCTACAGTGCTCACCAGCAAGGACTTCTGAAGCTTCTTTAAGGACAGAAAACCCCTTGTTTTTGTCCAAGACCGATTGCAGCTTCGCACGTGCCTTTCGGCGACGGGTCCTTCGGGAACGGTGGCGATTCTTTCCTGTGCGTGGAGAATTAGCGCAACGTTCGTAACAAGAGTTTCTCCCGCACTTTCAAGTTTTTTGATAGAATCCGCTAAGAACGTGAAGTTGGCGCAAAGGTACGCGAGGTCTCCTGGAAGGCTATTCACGGAGAGGACAGCTTGAGCCTTTGTGACTGCAACACTCTCGTCAATTGGAAGGCCGTTGATCACGGCCTTGATGTCCGAAAAGTAGCAGTTGTAGTACTCAACAGCTTCTAGCCACGTTCCCCATCGTGTGACGACGGGTTCTGGCGGAAGGGGCACATCAGGCAGCATCTCCTTGAAGACGCGCACGCGAGAGGGTGCCTTCAGGAACACGGCCTTGGCTGAACCAATAAGCTCGTTGACGTCAGTGAAGTGCTTCCTCAGTTCCTCGCAAACACGATGAAGCGCATGCGCTAGGCAGGTGACATGGAGCATCTGCGGGTAGAAGGCCTTCAGGAGATGAGCGGCCTTGTGCATGTAGGCTGCAGCGTCTGTGTAGAGCAACAGAACCTTGGTGGCCTCGACTCCTGTAGGGTAAAGAACCTTTAGGGATTCGTTTACAAAGAATGCTACAGACTCCCCATTTGTTCTCTCCAAAGGTTTCGAACACACGAGGAAAGCCCTTGTCTTCTCGTGCGCCGCAAGCTTCCCAGCAAGAAAGTGAGCGACAAAGCGCCCTTTGACGTCTGTTGTTTCGTCTACGGAAATCCAAATGCAGGAGTCGCCAAGCTCTTCTCTGATTCTTGCTAATGTCTGTTCATACAAAGGCCGGAGGTAGTTCTTCCTCAAAGTAGACTCAGACGGCACGTTGTGATTGCAGTATTTCTGTAGAAATTGTTTCAGCACGGGATTTTCAATTTTGGTCCAAGGGATGTTTGCGGCCACCAGGGCCTCGCACAAATCAACGTTGAAAGCGTTCGTCCTGTCGTCCTTGAAGGCTGTTGTCAAAAAAGACTGTTTGGATGTTGAGGGCTTGTCCCGCTTAAGGTTTGCCAGGTGACCTGCCGTCTTCTCATGCTGAGCCAGGTGGTACTTCTTCTCGCAAGGAATCTGCGCAAATGCGTTAGGATTTCTTAAATACGAAGCGTATATTCAACATCACAGCGCAGATAAACATGCTAGCATACTAAGCGTCTTGACATGCTAACAGAAGACAAATAAATACGATAAGCATCAATAAACATTCTAACTTCCGCAGAGAAGCGCTCGAACACCCCTGCTGCGTCCTATTTGATGGTATAACTGCACTTGAGCGCCGCGCTGCTACGCGTGTCATACCACCAAAACGTACTTGAAAAACAAGAAGGTGAGATTTCATTGACGTTCTATTCAACTTACTCGGCGCGCGCCATCAATACCCTAAATTTCACGGTGGCATGGCGGGGAGTAAGATGCCAGATTCAATTGCGTGTTAACTTAGCGTGGCGTACTTCGGTAATTCTAGCTAGCGTCTGCATGTAATTAACCGAGTAGCTACGAGGTGGACTTCGATTTAACGGATGTCCAGTGCATATCTTAAAAACACGCTCCGTTCATCAGCGCTAGTTTTGAAACATCATCCTTCAGTACCAACCGATCAATTGCTCGTTTGATTAAGAAATTTCTGGATTTTCACTTAACACAGCACACAGGGACGGTACATAAAAATGTGAATCTCCTTCTCAAGGTATCTACAATATTTCATTTCAATAATCTCAATGGTATTGAAAGTTTAGAACTTATAAACAACGCTAGCAATCAAAATAACCAACGTTTGAAAAAATGCAGGCACCGAAAGGAACGCTGTCTGCCGTATTCAAAATACACAGGTGCCTCCTTTCTTTTCTCAGAAGAAGGGGCAGTATAAACAAAAAGCAATAACAGCGAATCGCGGCCATGACGCCCAGGCGCCAACCAAGGCGGCGCAATGGACAACTTTGCATAGTTTCGAGTTCGACCACGGCCCCTGGATCAAGCGCACTTGATCGAGGGGCCGTGGTTTCGAATAACACATGAAACACTCACGCCACGTAAAAACTCGTCGGCTCACCTTTTTTCCGCACGGTTGGCAGAACACGGTCTCTCCGTCTATTCTGTAGCATGGTGAGTTAAGTGTCCACTGTCGGATCAACGCACTTCTGGGCGTCTTCCGTTTCGGCATGGCTGAAAAGGGCAGCGGAGAAAGCCAGACCGTGCACGTTGAAAGACCGGACCAGAAGGGAAGGGTGCCTCCTATTGGTCGGGTCCAATCGCCTAGAGCCAATTTCTCCCCTGGTGGTGAACCTTTCAACTAGTAAATTACAAACAAGATAAGGGCGTGTACGTCACAGTGTTTTTAGATGCAACGCATCTCTTGCTCGGGGCTATGTCACTCCTGCGTCTGTCCGGCGGCGGCGTCCGTCTCTCCTCCACTCTCCTCCTCTCCTCTCTCCGATAGCGAACGCTCTCGCCTAACAGCGGCGGCGGGCGGCGTCGGCACAGGTGCGTCTCTCCTCCACTCTCCTCCTCTCCTCTCGGCGGCGGCGGCGGCGTCGGCACAGGTGCGTCTCTCCTCCACTCTCCTCCTCTCCTCTCTCCGATAGCGAACGCGGTCTCAGTCGACGGTCGTCCGTGCTCCGTTTGCACTCTCTCGCAGTACTCGACGATTGCTTGATGCGACGGTTCCTTTAGAGAATCAACCCAACGGAAACACCAATGGAACCACCCAGATGCGTTGCATCACACCAGGGTTCCCGCGAGGGGAGGTGGGCGTAATTTTTCCCCATCACTTTCTTTGCCCCTGACGGTATCATAGTTCCCCTGGGGAGTAGAGTTGTGCGTCCACCGCCAAGTCCTGCGGGAAAGCCACCCGTAAAGCATGCAGAAGCCGCCGCTCCGGTTGCACCGGCGCAAAGGGAGGGGGGGGGGGGGGTGTTAAAAAGAGGACCAGGTTCAAACCCATAGAATTCAGAACAGTAAATATTTCCAGGTAGAATGAATAAAGGTATCAAATTGAACTCGAAAGCGAAACTTGACGCTACATAGTGCTGATTTAGGCGCCAATTTGAGAAAAAAGGCATTTATAGGCATTTATCGGAGTTTAGGCACCAACACCCAAAATAGGCATTTATAGGCACTATAAAACCACCATAAAAGCCATCCTTGACCTCCAATTCGTGCTCATATATCGAAATGGGGCGATAGGAACGCAAGGAAAAAAATAGGCATTTGCCTAAAATCCGGACTCTAGTAATCACTCCTCCGCTGATTTCAAACATAGATGCGTACATGTTTCACGAGTATCTGCGTATGGTTCTCTCTTTGTTGCCCCGAACGATAGAACGGAGGCAGCATGTCGTGGCTGCAGTCTTCACTGCGATTTTTTTCGTTCTTCTGTTCGACAGCCGCCTAGCAACACTCATAAATGTCCAATTAGGCCGCTGGTAATGTGCGCGCAGTTCTGTGCGTTCTGAAAAAGCTATGTTCGTTCATGGTAGTTCGTTTTCGCAATCATGGAGTCGTATTTGTTAGCGAAGGCATCTCAAGCGACAGATTAGTCGCGAACGGGAAATCACTGCTGCAATTTCGTAGTTTAACAAAAGCGAAAACATCTGTTGGGTGCACGCTAGTAATTTGTGTCGGCATGGAGGATCTTGTGTCTGGGTGACTAAGAAGTACTAGTTCGTAAAGGGAAATCATTTATTTTTCATAGAAACTTTCTCATTGTTCAGCAATACTTTAGGTTGTCTCAAATTTATGTTGCTCCAATTTTAGGTTGTTCACACGTCGCACCTACACAGCTGCAGTCAACCATAATTTTGTGTTGGGTTCGCGATTGGTTGCCCCTTAAATTTCTCTTTCGGATTGCACTGAAAGATATTAGCCATAATTTTGAGTTGGGTTCGCGATCCAGCTGCCCCCTAAGTTTCTCCTTCGGATTGCACTGAAAGATATTAGCCGAGTAGAAAAGCCGACTTTGCTCCTGCGCATGTAAATGAAGACGAGATTTGCTAAAAAAGTACACGCTTGCAACAGTTCTTTCAAGCGTTAATATTTTAACTGCGAGTGGTCACCGTGTCTGCCGCCGTTTCATTTCTAGGGCGGCATATCTGGTGCCAGAAAGTTATCTGTGCCATCGTACACTCTGCGTATTGACACTTCCCTGCTCCCTTACCGCCGCTTCTCGACCCGGCGTCCTTGCCAAATAAAGATTAAGGAATCAATCAATCAATCCCCCTCCTTGCACCGCTTTTATCGTTTCCCCTCCCTGTCTCGCGCTAAAACCCTCACCTCACACACCTCACCTTACCTCACACAACCTCACCTGATCACACGACAGCGATGATTTAGCTTGATGGAGTCACCGTTGACAAATACGACGACTTATTATGAAGGCTAACCAATTACAGGTAGTTCAAAGGCCAGAAGAAATTACTACTAACAGCTGATGCGATGAAATCAAACAACGACGCGAGGATCAACATTATATTCGTAGGTCACCAAGTGCAAGTGAAATTCACAGTTAAATAATGACAAAAAGATTTTGCTCCTTTTTGGGGTGTAGAGGAAGAAGTTGAAGCAACGACTATCCTATGGGGAGCTCCATCGCCATCGCCAACAGTGCAGCGGCCATCAGCTTTTTACGATCTCTTGTTCCACGCTACACCGAACGCCATCCGTCACAATGCTGCAGTCTCCCTCGAGCCAGCCGATCTGCCCCACCGGCAGAAACTGCCTCTAAGCCGCCGGCCTGCGGTGTTGGCCCGGTGGCATGGAACGGAGCTTTCGGGCCATCTCTGCCATGGCATGGACGCATTCGCCCACAGCGGATTGGAACATCGGGTCAACTGGGCACCCCAAAACGCTGCCAGCCCCTCGTGCGCGGGCGCAGCATATCCGGTGCAGCGACAGATCAAGCCCATTTGGCACTGGTCCTGGGAGCCCCATACCTGCGATGAGGCCGTGATGTTCACTGCTTCCCCGCTGTTTACCGTGGATAACCTATGGCCCACTGGCCATGGCATGGCTCTACGCACTTTTCAAGCGTAGAGCCATCCACACCATTGCTGACCAAGCAATCCTCGACGAGCGTTTTGCTCTTCCGCTCAAACGTCTTCTGCTGGGCATTCGCAAGATGCAACACCATCCTCAAGGCCGACACAGGAGCTTGGCGGGATTGAGTAGCGGCCGTGACCTCCGCTCCACAGGTCCAGCGCTAATACACCGCGGTGAGCGTGTGTGCCGAGGATTCTTCGGGAAAAAGGCATGAAGCCACTTGGCTCTCCGACAGGAGAATTTTATTTCTGGTTTTGTTTATTTGTGTGAGAAGCCCAGAAAAACCAGATTTAATTTACAGCAATTCTGTCACGTTCGAAAATAAACCGTTCTTAACCAGCACAAAAGCAGTATTAATTGCACACGTTTTTGCATGTCGAACTGCAATCCTGACCGCGCGGCCTTACTCAGAGAACTGCTGTGAACGCAGGCACGTTGGCAAGGTATTGGACCAATTGGCCGGGTTCTGGAATGTATTGTTTTGTTGCTAATACCTTTCCTTTTGTGTCCATAACTGCAAAAGTAGCTTCTCTATTTTGGTTTTCTTGCGATTCCTGCTTAGACACTAGAGTATTATTTTTTCCACTGGTTTTGTAGAATAATCAAAAGCACATTTTAATATAAAAATGTATTTCCCAAGGAGCGATATTGTCAATTATTTTTTCTCTTGTGAATGCCTTCGGAAAAATACTGAGAGCAGTGACAGATTTCGTAAGAAGATGAGGCAGAGATGACATTTAGCACGGTGACAAGTGTTATGTCCGTATGTCATCTAGCACGTCATACAAATATTTAGTCCAAACCTTCCTGTCATCGTGACCACACAGGCTCCCGACAGATGTTTCGATGATGTCGTCTAGCGACAAGAATGGAATACTGTACGTGCTGTGGCGCACAGTACGCACAGTACGCACAGTACTCCCTTCGCGTGCTTGAAATCCTGAGGAACGCAGGTACTCTATTGTAGAAGTCGGGGCGTTACCGTTCTCTTTTGCATGTGAACAATAGCCGTTCATTTGTGGGATAGATAATTTTTGCTGAGGACAGATTCCCAAGTCATAGGCACACTATTTTCGTCAACAGGGATAGGCCGTAGACTATCGCGAATATTGTGGTGGTCTTCGGGGCGCCTGCCGCGTAGGCCCCGTCGGAGCACGCGAGCGCTCACTGCATGCACAAATAAAGGTTTTCCAATTCAATACAAATGTGGTGGTCTCCGGAGAAAGTGTTCACAGAACATCGTAGCGAATGCACTTTCACATTTACCTGTGGCGTCCAGTGTATGCCAAACAACCGGCGAAGAAATTCTCTGTCAAGTCAACATGCATGACAAAGGGATACTTAGTCTGCTACCGACACAAGTTTGCTACGGCAGACGTCTTGTGTTGGCCGATGAAGCACCAACATATCCGATTAAACAACGACAAAAAACAGGCAGATATACACGGTTACAATAGTAGTCAGTGCGATGGGTTCAAGCCCCGTGGGGACGCCTATAGAAGACGCGACTCTACCCTGGTCACAACGAATGTTTTGTCGTGTGTGCGGGGAACGACAGTCTCCCATTGTCCACCCCGGGGTAATTAAGTATCCCAATCTTGGGAGAACGGCGACGTGTTCATGAGCTACCACTGCCCGAGATAGGACTGTGTGACCCAGTAACTTTGCCTCCGAGCCAAAACAGCTCTCAGCGCTGATCTGAGCAGCCGTACCAACAACAGCAAAGAACAAAATTAAAACGATCGAAGTTTATTCGCCTGCCTGACCACACCCTCACGATTCCTGCCTATATGCCGCCAGGCATGCGGGGGAAATTCTTGGCAGGCGGCGTGTACCCAAGGAAGGTGCCATGGCATTACCAAAGTTTTGTAAAGAGCGTTCTTCCTTTGTCTTAATTTGACCTTGTATTGAGCTGTTTATTCTCCGTTGTGTTTTCTTGGGAGAAAAGCACAAACTCCCGTGTGTTCGACATTTCGGCGCATGTTAAAGATCCTCCGGTGGCCAAAATTAATCCCGAGCTTTCCATTACGGCGCGCCTCATAACCTGCGTAGTTTTGGCGCGTTAAACCCCATAACGAATCAATCATTGGGTTTTATTTTCCTACCATAACAGAGCCTAATGGCAGCCACTACCTGTATTTCACATCCGCAAGGGCAGTGGAGATTTAAAACCTCCCGTCCGCGAAACTGAGAAACAGAAGAAGCGAAGTTCGACATTGTTCCACACAAAAAAAAAAAAAAAAAACTTGGCTTCCAATTTGCTGAGTTCCTAAAGTGCTGGCTTCTCCGCACAAGTAGGACTAGCAATGTTTTAGTGCTGTCATATTTATTCATACCCTAAATTCAGTTGCTTGAGATCTATAAACGGAGACGAAACTCTAGTGCTTAGTCAGCCGTGTGGATGCTAGCAGGAGCTCTGAGAAAGTATGCTTTCAGTTTAGGGGAAGCCATTCCGTGAGTTTCGACCACCCTGTGAGTGTCCATCGAACTGTGCGCGTGCGGGCATGTGTGCGTGTTAGAAATTTGAAATTGGCAGCCAGCCTTATGTTAAACTTTGTAATCTGCTCCCTCCGTTCTCTACTGCACAGGTGCCGTCAAAAGTAATTGGAACACGGTCCCGTAAATTTACAAATATTTCTTCTTCCGAAAACTGCCTGGCCGCATTGGTGTGCGTTTAAAGGAGTCCCCCCTAATAGGAAAAGCTTCTTGTAAACTGGTAATGACCGCCATAAAGCCAGCAAGACAAATTTTTTGACATTCGCAAACCGTTGTTCCAATTACTTACGACGGCAGCTGTACGTCTCGGTGATAAACATCTCTCTCTCTCTCTCTCGCTCACTCGCTTGCTCTGGTGCGTGACGCATGAATAAAACGAATTTAACATGAGTGCAAGTCACAAGGTCCGCCGTAAAGCTAAAATGTTTTTTTCCTTATTGCTCCAAAGTGAAGCTTCGCTGCAGGCTTACGGTGCGTACGGTGCTGCCCGCTTTACAAGATTAACGAAAGCCCCAGTCAGAGGGCCAATTCTGGTGGGAATTAGTCAAGTTATCATCTAACATTACGACGGTCTTGCAAATCATAAATTTAGAGCGGCAACACGCAATGAGATTAAGTAGAATGCAGCTGATGCTGTAACAAATCGTGATATTTTCCCCGTGGAGCAATTCATGACGAAAAAGCGACCGCTAGTTATTATTGGAGTTGTTTTTTTATAATTTCATAAACAATTTCTTACACAGACTTTCACTTTATGTGAAACACTTAGATGCATCTCCGACCCTCTACAACGAACGCGTACGACCTGAAAGTATTTCGGCATAACCAATAAATGGCCTTGTGAAATGCAGATTGCATGCAAACAGAATTGAAGTAGGCGTTCAGGCGTCTTATACAAGTCATAATGCCAAACATTCTAACTCGATATAGGCGGACAAGAGCAATATGAAATCCCAAGTTTTATATAGTTCAGTATATAGCTATATAGTTCAGTACATAGCTATAGTTGCACTCCTCGCTTCAGCAAAGGACAGCTGAAGTTTTTTACTGAAGGAGTAACGATAGCCACCCTCAGAACTTGAGCGCTACAGAAGAAATACCATTTCTTAGTATAGTTGCCTTTCTGTTCCTTTCTTCCCAGTATTCGAGAGTCGGTGTATTCGCCTGCCTGAGTGCACCCGAGACATTCCGCCACTCAGTATACACACACAAAAAGCCGCACAGCGACCCCACGCTCTCTGGGAGGTGCTGTGTCCACGTCTCGGTGGACGACTAATGCAATGTGCGGACCACCCGTCTTCATCTGAGACGTATACAGTACGGGCCAATATTTGCCCAACCTGGCCCGCAGAGAAGCCGAGTAGCTTCATGATGGAGCAACCCGGACAATCAATAGACGCAGGGAGTCCGCGGTGCCCCAGGTGAAAGATGGGAGAACGAATAGCTGCACCCGGCCGGAGAACAGTTGGTCGCAGGGAGGCGGCGCTCCAACCGGCTCCTAGAAACCCGCTCGTACTACAAACTCGAGGCATCAATTAGATAAAAACCCAGGAAGCGACAAATCGTATGGTCGTAGAACATGTACGCTGACCACAGTGGCTTTCCTTTGGCAAATAATTTCTCTCGTTTACATTCGTTTTTTTTTTCTTCCTGACTTAGTTTAGTTTTCATTTTTACCGGTATGTCGAACAGAAAAAATCCCGGTTTGGTTATGGTACCGGTTCGGGTTAATTTATTTCGCTCCAGTTCAGCCCCGGTTCGGCTAAATCATAATCGAACCGGTTCGCAAGCTTGAATCAGGTCGCGAACCGGTTCGGTGAGTTAAATTGTTTGCGGAGTGCGATAAAATATTTTGTAGGTTATACCGCCTATAAAAACTAAATACAATTATGGCGTATTCAACATAGTGCGTTTTCTCAATGAAAGTTGCGCAATTTTACAGACAAAACTAAGCAATTATGGCTCGACCAATATTTTTGGATCGACCTCCAAAGCTTGCCGTCGGCCGGGTGCCCCCCCCCCCCCTCTTTTTTTTTTTTTTTTAGGGGAAAGGACCGTTTATGTACAGCCTCCCAAATTTTTAATAATATAGCGGGAGCGACGACCGACCGCTATGTCAGCGCCTTTTATCATGGCTGTTCAGCAGCGAAACAGTCGAGAGTACGCGCACGCGCATAGGGCTATCTGTTGTATGAGTGTCGTCTGCTACGCTATTTCCTTCAGACAACTCCCCCTGCCACTGCATCTGAATGAATTTGTGCCCCACGCTGCTTAGCTACATTTGGCTGTAGCGCAACGGCCTTGCAAGATAAGAAAAACAGGGGGTGTCTTGCCTTGAAAAGAAAAGCGTAGCAGACGACGCTCCCACAACAGATAGTTCTATGCGCATGCGCATACCCTCGCCTATTTTGTCGGTGAACACCGTGATAAGGCGCTGACATGCCGATCGGTCTAGAGTTCCTGTATATAGCTCCCCAGATCGGTCGTCGCTCCCGCTATATTATTAAAAATTTGGGAGGCTGTACACAATGACACGGAGGCGACTCGTGCTGCTGCTGGTATAAGCCGCTTTCGGCGACTTCTCGACCACCCAATCGCCCACCGGAGAAGGCCGCTTTAACGAGTGGAAACGTCCAACGAGGTGCTGACAAAAGCAACGCGCGGCACCTCCCTCTCAACAGAAGGCAGAGCATTCCTGTGTTTTACGGCGGCATGGTGCGCGTCGTTGTTCTGCCCCTTTGCGGCGTGTTTGACGACGCCCTAGACCCCGTTGTTCAACGAGCCGCCGGAGTGCCAGATGTCCTTCCGGTGGTCTAACTTCCGTGGTTCAAACGGCTTCGACTCCGGGCAGGTTGTCTAGCGGAGTCAACCTGACACTTACCTGTGCAAGAGGGAAGCGTGTCTCTCGGTGTGTATGTGGGCGTCACTCTCAGCGCCATGGATTGTGGGATTGGTGCGTTCCTGACAATAGCGGAAAGAAAGGAAAAAAAAAGGACGGACCCTACCCGTTCATTTATTCTCGCTCGCGCAGGAGCGCACTGTCTGTTCACTGAGATCGATAATGCAAATACTTGTACATAAAGTTTTCTTTCTCCTTAAACTTCGTCCTCGTGACTGCCCCCGCCCGACGCCAACCTTGTGCACGCTTCGACCACGCTACCCAGCAACAACACCTAGTCGGGCAGTTGGAATAGGTTGCTCCATGGGCTCCCTTGCAGAGACAGCAGAGTTCGGTGTATGATCGGCAGGATTGCGCATCATGACTGTCCCCGCACTTATCGCACCTAAGATTTGGCTTCATCCTCGATATGTGTGGCCAAATCTCCAACTGTTCTGGCGATGCAACAGCCTAAGCTCCAAAGGGTCTACCATACGCACCAGCGGCCATGCAATCAACTTAGAGAGACATGTTAGTCGTGTGAATGTCACGGTAACTGACGTGGTAGGAATTTGCCTTCCATCCTCCACTCTGCTACAACGGTAGACTGCCGTCACAACTGTCATTTTGAACTTATCTAGGATTCCTTCAGGGGAGTGTGTTGGATCAACGTCCCGAACAATGCCCTCCACACAAGCGAGGTGCGGAGAAATGAAGGCGTTCACGGGAACCGAGGCAAACGATGCGCACCGCAGCACGTCCGCGACACAGTCTAAGTCTTTGGATCGGCCCAACACGCCTGCCCTGCCATATTGCCTTACTTCCAAGATGGCCATATAATGCTGGCTCACTAAGCTAGGAATTTTTAGCTCGAATCACCCCGTCGCCTGACAAGGAATGGCTTCACATATTCGTCGTCATCGTCTTCGGCGCGGCAGACCCCTGGCGCGCCGACACGACGACGACGACGAAGGCGGAGCTCCTCATATGACGTAACCCTGCGGTCAAGCCTGGACGACGCCTGGAGGTCGCCGTGAAACACGCACTCGGTGTTTATTTTTTTCGTTTTTGCTAATCCACTGCGTGAAGGTCGTGCCCGGCGCCTCGGGCCGGGGACGCCGGGCGTTCGCCGCGAGGCACGCGCTCCCGTGCGCTCGGGATTTTCTATCTACACCGGACGGATTTGTGTCGGCCTAAACAGCTCTGCAGAAGAAGGTGTTCATGATGCGTAGATTATTCCGTTCTGCGAACTCGACTAGTAGGTTCCCCCCTGCTATTTCTACAGCCCAGACCATAGTTCCCAACTGCCTTGTCTCCAGCCTGATTCTTGCCTACTTTAGCATTGAAGTCCCCCATAACTACGGTATACTGTTTTTTTTTTAATTTAGCCATTGCCGATTCCACATCTTCATAGAGGCGTTCAACTAGCTGGTTGTCGTGGCTGGATGTAGGCGCGTAGCCCTGTACCGCCTTGAGTTTGTACCTCTTATTAAGCCTAACTACAAGACCGGCTACCCTGGATCCCAACCATGACCCCGGATCCCAACCATGAGGCAGAGATAATTAGAAGGATAAGAATGCGGTGGAGTGCATTCCGCAGGCATTCTCAGATAATGAATGGCAGCCTACCTCAGTTAAGACTGACTGAGGACAGGATTGCCTTTGCGTAACATGCCTTCCGCGAGCACTGCAAGGGGTGTTCGCTTCCCCCGCTTTGCAACTCTGTTGTGTCTCTTCCGCGTGTGAAGCTGCTTGTCGAGTCTCTCGCATTGCACCATCCCGAGCTTCATCAATGAGTTTGTCCGGCCTCTAGAAACTCACTCACTGAAGGACTGAGCGTGGTGCTAGCCACTGACTCCGGTCAAAGGTACAAAATTTAAAGTGGGGTTTCCCTGGGCTATGGTACGCTTCCAAGTGGAGTGTTCCAGGTAAGATCAGACTACGCGAAACCTTTACGTATGTCTGAGGTGGTGGGCTCCGCGAATGAGTTTGTTTTTTGGCTCTGCGTACTCGTTTCGGCGTAGTCTTACAGTCGTGACTTCGCGAACCGCGGCGGTACTCTGTGGCCACTGCGCAGCCGCGGCTGGGGCTGCGAATTGTTTGCAGAGCGGCACGAAAGGAATTAGTTTAGAAGGAATTGATAGATACGTTTCTCACTACACGCTATTCGTTAAGTGCGATCAATAGATGGATCCAAACCATGAACAAAATGCATCGCGGAGCGCAACTCTAGCATGCATTCGCCTTTTGCAAACGCTAATGAGCGTTGTGGGCTATCGTCATAGCCCGGGGCTCGCAACTAGCAACAAAATCGGACAAAACGTAGCTTTATTTGCGAACCTGCCACAGTTTTTCAAGGCAGCACACACTTGCACCCACGCAACTACGATGCTACCTGCCTCAACGACCCACCACCTGTTGTTGCTGCGCCATGCCACCGTAACTATAGCTGGAGTATTTGCCTCCTGCGATAGGTGAGACGGCCGCGTGCAGGCCAGCGCCATAGCCAAGACCACCAAGGCCAGCCATTCCCATCCCGCTGTGGCGAGCCGTATGAGCCGTGGAATCCGTGGTACATGCTGCCGGCGCCGTAGCCAAGGCCGCCGTGCATTGCGTGCATTCCGCCGTAGAGCCCTGATGCGCCGGTGCCGAGGCCATGAAGCCCAAGTCCGCCCTGCATTCCATGCATTCCACCATAGAGGCCTGACGTGCCATAACCGAGGCCCCCATGAAGTCCGAGACCGAGACCTCCGTGCATTCCATGCATTCCGCCGTAGAGCGATGATGCGCCGTAGCCGAGGCCGCCGTGCATTCCGAGACCGAGACCCCCGTGCATTCCATGCATTCCGCCGTAGAGGGATGATGCGCCGTAGCCGAGGCCTCCGTGCATTCCGAGACCAAGGCCGCTGTGCAGGTCCGTGCATTCCGCCATATAGAGCCGATGCGCCGTATCCGAGGCCGCCATGAACTCCGGCGCCACCCAGCATGCCATGGCCGAAAGCGCCATGCATTCCGTGATAAAGACCAGCTGCACCGTAAGCGCCGTGCATTCCGTTATATAAGCCAGCTGCACCGTATCCCATGCCTCCATGGAGTCCTCCGTTGTAGAGACCTGCTGTGCCGTAAGCGCCGTGCATTCCGTTATAGAGGCCAGCTGCACCGTATCCCATGCCTCCATGGAGTCCTCCGTTGTAGAGACCTGCTGCGCCGTAGCCACCAAGCATGCCAAGGCCTCCGTGGAGCATAGGAGCAGCACCGCCAAAACCGGATTGGAGGCCTGCACCCAAGTAGCCTGCTCCCATTCCGAGGCCACCCTGCCCCAGGCCATACGACATTCCGTAGAGACCACCGCCTCCGTTTAGGTAGTGCAGCGTCGTGCACTGCTTCCTGATGAGGCTGTGCAGAGCGCCTCCGACCGGGCTCATTCCGCCAATTCCTGTCATTGCCATTGCTCCACCGATTCCGTGTCCGTACATGCCCTGGGCCATCATACCCGGTGCCATCATGGTAGGGGCCATCATGGTCGGGGCCATCATGGTCGGGGGCCACCATGGTCGGGGCCACCATGGTCGGGGCCATCATGCTCATTCCTCCGTAGCTGGGTACCATGCTTGTGTGGACCATGGATGCCATGGCTGCGTGGGCAGCGTGCGCTTGCATCAGGCGCTGGTGGGCGTGTTGGGCCATCATCTGGGCCTGCTGCGCAAAATTCTGGTGTGCCATGGCCTTGCGGATGAGGTGGCGCCGGGCCAGCGATGCCTGCAGCTGAGCGTTTTCGACGGCGTCGGCCGCCGCCAGCGCCTGGCTCGCAAGGAGGTTGTGTGTGTGAGCGGCGTTGGACAGGTGCTGGTGCTCGGCGGAGGCGAGTCCAACCTCGGGCGAGCTGCCAAAGTGGAGGCTGCGGCTCACCAGCGCCATGCCGCCCATACCTCCCAGAGCACCGCCCAGGTGGTGTCCGATAGTGCCGATGCCTCCCAGGAGGCCGCCAGCCAGACTCTGGCCCACTCCGCTGATGCCATTCAGGAGGCCGCCACCCACATGGTGTCCCACGGCGCCGACGCCTCCCAGAAGGCCACTTCCAAGCTGGTTCACCACTCCTAAGCCTCCGGAAAAGCACGTGGCCCGCCGCGTCGAGCGGCGCGTGCAGGCCGGCCCCCAAGAGGCCCCCTTGCATGGATGCAGAGTGCAGGCCGGCCCCCAAGAGGCCCCCTTGCATGGATGCAGAGTGCAGGCCCCCCATCATTGAACCGCTGCCAAGTCCCATGGAAGACATGAAGGGCGCCGCGTGGACGGTGGCCGTGTAGGGTTCGTGGGAACCAAATGACTTCGATTCGTGGTGCACCACTGTCTGCTGCTGAGCACCGCCGAACATGCCCACTTGGCGAACCGGCCTCCTCGGGGGTGCACCCTGGGCGCACCCTGCCTGTGCAGCAGAGTTGCGCACAGACAGATCGCCGACAGAAGCAAGGATCCAGCCATGTCGGGGACGGCAGCCTGGGAAACAAAGTTCACACGTAAGCTGAGGCTGTTATTAACGCGCGTTCGAGGGGCGTGTCTCAAGTCAATGGCTTCAGCTATCCTGACATTATGTCGACACTCGATGAAGAGGTGGTGGGCAAGTGGCCCCACAAATGTCGACCTCACGCCATCAAATCTGCTGAAATTGCACTTTTCCCAACCACGCTGGGGAAAATGATTTCATCTTGAAAAAACTGTCCGTGCATCTTGAACGTCTTTCTAATGTTCCACGACATTATTTACTCGGGTGATATGTTTATTACGAACCAATGCAACGAGCCGCAAGTCCAATTAAAGCTCTATTATATAGCGTTAGGAGATTAAACGGTCATGGAGGGTGGAAAGTGCGGAAAACTAAGCCCACCGACCATAGACACGGTTTTAATTACAGCCCTAAGCTCATCTATACTCCGCTTCGTTGGTTGTGCCCCGATCATCACTTGAGACCTCGTTATGGGGGGTTGGAGGGCAAAACTGACTAAAAACTGGATTTTTTTTTTCATTGTAGTGGCAAAATGTGCTAACATACTTCAAAAACATTCCCACGAAGTGCCATCTTCAGATGCCCACCAGAAGTCGTTCAAAAATGGCGCCAAAGAAGCCCCCATTTGGCCCTGCCGAGTCACTGAAAATTTCTTGTGACCCAAAGTACTATTTAGATTGTTAATTGTCTTTTAAAATGCGTAATAACGTTTATTTTTATAATTACTTACAATTACAGCGCATAGTTACCTGAATTTTTCTGTAGTTCAGTACATGCCGCAAGGGCACTGCGTTAGTTGAAACTGCATTGCGCATGCATTGCGAAACGCTTGTTTATGTCAATTACGTCGTCTATCATTCCGTTTGCTCGCGAATACGTGGTTTTATTTCGACAGATTAGAAGGAGTTTTCATGACTGAGGTTCCCTGTGCTAGTAGCATTGCCTCTCTTACCTCAGAATCCACACAAGAAGCGACAATTTGAAAAAATGAAACAAAAACTTTGAAGCGTGATTTCTCAAAACACCATTCCCGCTGAGAAAAAAGAACATTTTCTCTTCATCTATTTAAGTTCCTAAAAATCATATTTTTGTGAGTTGTTTATCAATTCTATATGCACATTCTGAACCAGAATGAGTATATTCTCGCCAAAATTTGTTTTTTTGTTTATTCACACTTCTTTCTGTGGAAAATGATTAAAATTTGAGTTAGTGGTATGTAAATATTTTTTTTTAAATTAGCGGTTACTTGCACCATTATTATTTTGGTTCAGAAGGAAGGCTTAGGCACTTAACACATATGGAGAGCGTTTCAGACCTTTGCCTCTAAAACATTTATGAAAATGTTCCTTAACCGAAGAAAAAAAGCTAAAAAACTCTAGAATTTTATTTTAAAACTCAATGCATATATGTGTATGAAATTTTGCACACGGTTAGCACGTTATTAGTAGACATATCCTCCGAAATTTCAAGTTGATTACTCAAGAAGAAGGGAAGTTACCCGTAGACGTAGTTGGACACCTGTGTGCACTATCCATCCCCCCTGAACTCAGCCTGTGGCAGAACTGACTAGCCAAGTAGACGACTGGGGCCAATCTGACGTCCAGGTTGACCTGTAGAGGTCGAAAGCTCTGTAGCATGTTCACCTCTGACATGAGTGCGTGCGGCGCTAGCTTTAGTGCGGCATTTAGGTTCGTGGCGATTTTGTCGACATCAAGGTCTTGCGGTGTATCAAGCGAGTACAACGTTCCCAGCTAAACAGCAAGCGATAGGAATTCGAAAGAGGACCTTGCCTCGCGCGCGAACTGGTTAGCCCGTTAATTTCCTTTGAGTCCCGTGTGCCCTGGTACCCACAGTCCGTTCCCAAAGACCAAGAACAACTGTTCTGGCAGTAGCCAGACGACCGACATTTTTGTTCTGAACAAGGCCCCTTTCCTCACTGCGTTTAGCTGATAGTGTGAAAGTAATCCATCACGAGCAAGACGCAAAAGCGGAAGACGATAAAAGAGACAACTGGGCGCGCTTGTTTGTAATACTTCCTTCATTCTTGTCTGCTTTTGCGCTGTGGGTGTCACTCACATAGTTATACGCGCAGTGGCCTCCGCGTCATCATCATCGCCAGCCTATTATGCGCCATCATCGCCAGCCTATTATGTACTGTGTGTTGTCTTCCTTCGCTTGTCCTGTCCTTACATGCGCATTTTTATTACATCATGCCAATATACTAACTAGCCCCTCAGATCGCTTTGATGAGCCTATTTGTGTCCACTGCAGGACAAAGGAATCTCCCGTTAGTTCAGAGGTTTAAATCGACTACTAAACAAAGGTGGCTTGATCCTTCTCTAATGACATATTTCTGTTTGCGTACCAGGTATCCTGCCTAGTATGGTGTTACTTATCTATAGACCTTTTTTATTTTCTTCGTCCTGGGAGCTTCCATTTTATAAGTGGACTGTGCTAGCGGCACTACAATTGGCGCAGTCGACAGGAAAATGTAACTGCGCATGCGCAACACAGCCCAGAACATGATTTGATCTTATTTAAAGATTAACGGATGAAAAGGTTTATGTTGTAGTCTGACTTGGCGTGCGACGATGTCCATCGGGACAGTATTTTACTATTTTATCAATGCTGATGTTGCAATAAAGAACATTGGCGAGACTAGTGATCGGTACGGTTGGTCGCGAGAGTGTTATTCCCTTCTTGTGCCGATCGCTGTTTCTTGCTTGTCGTCTCTTCGACAACCAGGCTGAAGTGAGGTGTATGTGACCGGTGGTTAGAGTTGGTATTGCGACGAAGGCGGGGTCGCCAGGGCCGAGAGAGCTCTGCGAAACGAGATTCCGTTCTCACGTGGGTACAAGCCCGGCGCTTCTTGTGGGCACCCAGCGCCATCTGTTGCTTCGTTCGGAACACTCCTATTTTTTAAGCAACTGCTAAAGGAGCCCCGCTGTTCTGACTGCGTAGTCTTCGTGGGTTTTGGGACGAGCGGGCTTGAGCCCCAGCCGCACCAAATTTTTAAAGCAAAGCTTTCTACCTCTACCAGCCAACGGTTCCTTCGCGGCGTGCGGGACAAGAAACTCCTGACGCGGCGGAAGAGGGGGAGGGTGGTTTTCACTCACGGAGCACAGTGTAGATGGCGCGGCGAACGCGCGCTATTACCCAGCGTCCTCCACGCGCCGGCGGACGCGACGGCAGGAACCATTCCGTCGGCTTTGTAGCCTGCTTTAGCGACGGTTGTTTCGGGCCTGTTTTGGCGCAGCTTCGCGTCCATTGCGCGCTTCCTTTGCACGACTTAACTTGTTCGCCAGCCCCTCTAGGGTAACCCGCACCCGACGGAATTAAGTTGTCGTACGACAAACATACGTTAAGCATTGGTTTGCAGGGCGGGAAAACAAAATGTAGAGACCACGTACAGACATCTGGCCACTAGAGAAACGCCACCTTTTGCGCACTGCTTTTCATGAATGGGTCTGCGTTTTCTAAATTGGTGAGTACCAATTCGGTTGTGTTTTAAGAGGTATTGCAAAAGGCGAAATGAGCAACTGGTTCTGATAAATAGCGATTGTAAGAGTTCCCTCAGCTTTCTCGCAATTCTCAAACTTACTAAACTAACTAGTTTAAATCGGTATAAATGGGAATCACTAAGCTCACACGCCAAATTGTTTCGGTGTCTACGCTTGTGTGGCGGGGTGTAGCCCCAAGCTAGCACATCAGGACAGGTTCCGCTGTCTCACCCTTCGAAAGACGCTTCTCTCCGTTTTCTTTCTGCCGACCCACGGCTGGGCTACAGCGACGGCGTCCGCCGCTCTAGCCCGGCCGTGGCTGACGCTGCGGCGTTCGGGATGCCGCCCCCGCGAATTCCAGCTAACGGCTGGCCGAATCTCTGGTTTCACTCTTTGTAGAGCCACGTGTGTGAATTCAAGTGACGTCGCATGGGCAATTGTTGTCGGTGTCGTTTAAAGCTTTGCTTTCCAACCACCTTCACAGCGTGGATTGGATCCAATTTTTTTTTTCAATACTCGTGATTTTTTTTACTGGAAAATGTTCCCTTAGCTCAATTGTGCGCATTTATTATCTAAATAAAAGTGGCTTGATATTATTTAGGTCGGTTTAGAGTTGGGCAGCGGCGTATCGACACGTTTAATTAACGTTTTGCATCGCACCAGATGTGCCCGGCTTGTACCTATCCTGAAACGGAATATCGCCTCGGTCGACTCGTGACGAGCGCTGCTTCTGGCTCGCCGTCGTCCTCGACCATCAAAGCACGCCGAATGAACAAGATGGAGGGACAGCACCCTTGCTAGCGGTCATAGTAATCACTAGTTTCGTCAATGTCCATTACAGTGTACAGTTTAACCTCGTTGTAACGAACACTGATGTAGCGAATTATCGGATATAGAGAACTAAATTCAAACTTTGGCTCGTCACGCTTTATTTCAATGACACGTTTTCTTTTATAACGAAACTGAAACTGTGATAGCCACACGCGATATCGGATATAGCGAATAAATATTTGACCAGCAGGGTTAGAAGCTACTTGAAAAAAAAAAAAAAACCGTAGCCCGAAACCGCAGAAGTATAAAGGCCTTTTTGTTCGTGGACACTGTGTAAGATGTCATCCTGCTCAGTGCTGTGAGTAGCCACCATACGAAGATCCCATCTTTCTTCGAAAAAATAAGGACGCAGGCCTGCTCTGTCAAGTGAACCTTGTCCTGTTGTAATTTCACGTACTCACGTTCTGGTTCATTCAGCTTGAAATGAGCGGAGAAAGGTAAGAGTTACCTTGTTTATAGTGGGTTCGAAGCCTTTAAATTCGTTTTTGTATCAAGTATTTTCGCGCGAGCCATATTTTCGATTTGTTAGAGCCGATTTTTACCTCTACTGTTACAACGAATATCGTATATAACGAACTAACTTTCTGTCCCGGTACTATTTCGTTATAACGAGGTTCGACTGTATATCCATAACTGCGTACCTGGAGATGTAACTGTGTACGGAATTTTCAGGATGTTCAGGGACGGACTAATAGGCGCACGCCATCCATACACGAAGCATACGTGGCATCTAGAGAGCAGCACTTTCCAAAAACTTAAATACACGTCATGCTCAGCGGTGGATATTCAAAACTCATAGGGGTGGAGTTGCCTTGATTTATTCCATACAGAGCGGGGATTAGAGAGGAGTTTAAACATAAATTTTAACCATTATTCATTGATCAGTATTTAAAAAATTCGGGGGTTTTTCGCACCCACGCTGCATCTGGACCATAAGGCACGCCGTAGTAGAGGCCTACATGGATTAACTTAGACAACCTGGCAATCTTTCGCGTGCGCCGAAATTTCGACACCCTGGAATTTTCGTGTTTCGTCTTCATGAGAAATAACGTCAGCTGCAAACGGGAGCGAACCCGCGTCATCTGGCTCAGCAGGACAATGCCTCAGCCACTGTGGCAGGTTCTTCACTAAAACTCCCTTTCAAAACCAATAGCTAGGTCGTTGAGCCCTCCACGACTACGTCTTGCTCAGATAATCCAAGAGGAATGTAGCTTCGAGGGCAGTAACTTGTCGTGCAAAATCGAGCTTTTGTTTTTTTTTTTACACCAGGAGGTGACAGAGCGCGAATTTCGAAAGTGCGTTCCACCTTCGCTGAAAGCACAAGTTGAACCTCAGAAGCAATGTAACAGCTTTATAATTATCATATATTATCCATGGCATCATGTCTACAAAGCGAACACATTCGGATTGCACAGTACCCATTCAAAATTTCTCGAGTACCCAAATGTCAATATCAAATTCCTTACAGTCACGCCAGCGTTCGTGGATGCGTCTAGAGATGGCGATACCGCCATTGACGTCCGGTAAAACCGTCCCTGGTGTAAACTGAACCCCGTTCCCTACTCCCGGCTGAACCCACCAAGTACAGCCCTGCCTTTCACGTACAAAGTACTACTACTACTCACCTCCGGTGGCGATCAGTGCACGAAGGCTCCCACGGACCGAGCATACCGGAGGGTCGGCCTTTAATAGCGATCCTTCCCTCGACCAGCGGTCACTGTCTCGCAGCATCACGCCCGTGACGTCCATCAGGCGAGCCCGCTGCCCACATGACACGCACCCGGGCTGATGTACGATGACTCCGAACATTCACGGACACCCTTCCCATTACAGCCAGCAGCTGCGATTCGTGCGACTACTGCGCGCTCCCTTAACAGGCGCTAATTACCGGTCTCGTGATAACAAACGCGGCACGGAGCCCGTGTCCGGCAGCGACGGTTCGCGGTATAGGTCCCGACCTGGCGACGCGTGGGCCCTACTCTGCTCAATGACCGCTTCTCACCGGCGTTCTTTCTTTGTGTTAGCAGCCGCCATGTGTAGGGCCGGGCGCCGGAACAGCGGCTAATTAGGAATGTCCCGCTTGAGTCAAGCGGGTATGCGTCAGCTTGAGTTTGTTTCGGAGACAACGCGCACCTTGCCTTAAAGGTCAGTGCTGACTATCTAATGTTGGAACATTTTGAATAACGAGAGCATATCTGTCTTCGGTTCTCCTTCTCTGACACCTCGCCCAGCACGCATGCCTTCACGGCTATACGAGGAGCAAACCTCGACTTACGCGTTTGGCTGAGTGGTAAAAAAATCGGTCTTGCTTCCGGCTGGCGAGAGGCACACAGCATGATCGTAAGTTATAAAATATACATACCTCTGAGTGCGACCAAAGCTTAAAATTAGTTTGTGTTCTGATTTACCAAATTATTTATCTAAAACTAAATTATCGTATTTTATAAAGTGAAGATTATAGATCGTATCAGTCCAACACTCTTAACAAAAAAGCTCGTAAAAGGGTAGTAACGGCTGTATTTACTAACTTTTTAGGCAGTTTACTACCCCAAAATACGGTACGTAGTTCCTACCACTAAGTGTGGAACCGTTACTAGTCTAGACCGTGTACTTAGTAACTGCTGCTGGTTTGATGAAGTAACAAATTCTATGAATTATTGAACATAATAACTGGAGCTTTTTTCCACACCAAATCACGATTAAAAAGTTTTTGCAAATCCCCATGCTGTCTTGTGTATGCTCACATTAAACTGCATAATTCTGACATTATCGCTAAAATATTTTATTTTTATGACCAGCCCACCGACTCTCTCGGGGGCTTTCCGCTGCTGGCTATAAAAGCAAGATCAGATGTATTTCTAAGGTAACTAAGTAATACTCGCTCTCCTCGTGCATCCCGTTGACTTTCTTGCTCAATTCAGTTGTTGATTGTCCACGTGTGATATGTGCGTGATGAATGTGTCTATATATATATATGTCGCGCTGCGCACTCAGCAGATCCACATTGTCACGCGTAGTTTTTTACTAGGTCATGCATGACCAGTTAGTAAAAGCAACTAACTACCTAGTCAATACTGGGACAAGTAACTGGTTAGTGTTCTGTTAGTAAGTGCGCCGACCTTTTTTTAAGAGTGAAGGGTTGCGAAGCTACGAAGGAAACAGCCAGTGCCGCAAGCATGCAGGGCATTTTTTTCCCCTGCAGCTTTAAATAAAGCGCTAAATTCAAATAACGTGCCAGTCAAGAGCAGCTCTCAGGTCACAGATGCAAGACCCAACTACGGCACTGGAATACAAAGCCGCAGTTATTAGGATAGAGTTCTTGCAGCCGCACGTACAAGCTTCTTTGGTGTCTCCCGTGTCGTAAAATACCATGCATGCGCTCTATAAAACCTTTGCGGATTCTCCAGCATTTCACGCTATTTGTTTCAAAAAGCTGCTCAGTTTTTTTTTAATGTCTTCAAATGCGTCACAATCGTTGCTCGGTGAAGAGTGGCTGCGCTAAAAAACTCGCCAATAAGTCAGTCAAAACTAAAGATAATTAATGAGACACTACAAAGGGCAATAAATGATTAGTGGCTACTGGAAACTTGAAATATATTATTTTAAGCAGTTAGCTTTGTGGGTCATTGACACAGACAGACGCACGCACGCACGTACACACACAGAGACAAGACAAGGCGCGCCTCCCAACCAAGGTTATGCCAGATGTAGATCCGGCGCGTTAAAAGCACTATTCGTAAAGTGTTAACGTTGGAGCTGGCCGACGGACAATACGAGGTTGGATTTGTAACCCTACAATTCTGCATCCCACAAACAGTTACGACTTCCTCTTTAGGCTCACGCCAAATGGATGTCCAACTTAGCGCCTGAGGCGCTTTGCTTCGCGATCCGCCTTTAACACTTTCGAATGGCTTCGATCTGTCTCCGACGCTCGCTGTGCCGGTCCTGGCGCCGCGCAATGGAAGAGTTGACGATGGTGAATTTCGCTGCCTGTCTGTTCGCTCGTTTGGTTGCGTTCTTCTGCTTCCTTCGTCTGCTGTTTACCGGCGTGGGCAGCCACCTATATCTACTGTCAACTTTAAACTCGCGCTATGGAATGGCTCGTGGTATGGGACGCTCTTTAGGGAGCCGTTTCGCATCTCCGGAATTTGACGCTGGCCTTTCGCTCAAAGGGATATTTGAATGCCTCCTCGTTATAGTTGTTTACACTGGTTACATTTATAGCGATGCTTTCCTCGGCGTGCCGCGGTGTGTTCATCGCCGTATGGGCACTGCCGTGTGTCGGTCGCAGTTATCCCGCCAGCTGCGCTGTCGAGCACAGATATGAAGAACGAAGTTTTTTTTTTTTTTTTTAACTTTGGAAGTTTCAGTAATATAGCCCCGGCAGCCCTTCTGCTTCTGAGAGGGGAATCATAAACCATTCTATTGAACAGCGGTTCTCAACCATGGGCACGCCGGGTACGCCTTTTGGGCTCGGAAAGGTAATGGGGGAACCCATGACAAACGATGTTGATTCCGCTTAAGACGTCAAACAATTTTACACTTTCAGCTGAAGTCACCCACATACTTATTCAATGCCCGCCTTTTGTGCCTGACTTCTATGCTGATGCGTGACATATTACCAAACAATTTGCTGTGACAGATTTAAGTGTCCAAACCTATTGGCCAACTTCAACTGTCTACTTCATCGGGGACCGACAACATCAACACAAAGATACTAAAGAACACAAAAAACATATCCAGCGAATCTTACTTCATACCTTTCAACATTCCTTGATGTCTGGTCAGCTTCCAGATGATTGCCACGTGGGTAAAGTAGCTCCCGTTATTAAAAGTGGCAGTAAACACTCACCTGATAACTATCGACCCATTTCGTTCCCATCAATCTGCTGCAAACTGCTGGAGCATATTATCGTTTCCCATGTTCGCGGTCACCTCGAGTCAAATAACTTCTTTTTTCCTCACCAGCATGGCTTTCGAAAAGGCTTCTCGTGCGACACCCATTTGTTTGAATTAACAACCAACCTCCGTTTCAATATGGATGAAAATAAACAAACTGATTGCATATTTATCGATTTTTCAAAGGCTTTTGAACGCGTCGCCCACTGCCGCTTAATATCCAAATTATCTGCACTTGACTCGATCCCTTGACCCTTTCGTGGATCCGCAATTTCCTTTCCTTACGCAAACAAATCAATATACAGTTAATAACTACTCCTCCCTCCGATGTCATCTTCGGTGTTCCCCAGGGCAGCGTTCTCTGGCCTCTATTATTTCTTATCTATATAAATGATTTGCCAAATAATATATCTCCAAATATAAGACTATTCGCTGACGATTGTATAATATATAGAGGTATTAACAATGATGGCAACCACCTTACCCTTCAAACAGACCTTAACCTAATTAGTGGCTAGTGTGACGTGTGGCAGATGTACATTAACGCTTCCAAGTGCCGTGCACGCTACGACCTTCAGTCGAAAACACAATAATTACAATTATTTCTACTCTGTAAAAAACGATACGATAGTTCAGTGCTCTTCTTACAAATACATAGGAGTCAATCTAACATCCAACCTTTCATGGTAAACACACGTTTTTGTTTTTGAGCGAAAGCCTCAAAGACATTACGTTGTCTCCGCCGAAATCTATGCAACTCTCAAACAACCGTAAACTGGCCTATTTCACTTATTTATGCCCCCAGATGGAATTTGCATCTTCAGTCTGGTCCCCTTGCCAGGATTACCTAACCACAGTAGTGGGGTCCATGCAAAACAGAGCAGCCCGGTTTATATCTCGCAATTATAGCACTTAATACAGCGTAACATTAAAACAAGAACATTAGATTTCGCCATTGCACGCTCGCCGCACAGTTGCACTGTTATGCTTGCTACATAAATATACTCACAGCACCAGGCTTTCTACGCCACCCTTAACAGCACCATTGCGCATGTCCAGATGCCTACACAATCACCACAGCTTCACACCTACGGCAAAACAAAGGCATTTAACTTATCAGCGCTTCCTAAAGCCATATCATTGTGGAACGATCTTCCCGACTGCGTCGCTTCTGTCACCGATCCAGCTTCATTTCGAAAAAAATGTGTGTAACCATTTTTCATAGCACTAATATCGTTTTAGCCTCACCGATGTTTGCAGCTGCAGCTTTGCCAACTTGCCTGGCTTCAGCCTTCTTTTTGGTTTCAATGCGTAGCATTCTTTGCCGAGTACCCCCCCCCCCCCCCCTCCCCAGCCAGGACTGTGTAACGCCCTGCATTTCCACAAAAATGCTGATATCGCGGAAGTTCCACCTGTAATCGTTATAATAGCGTACGTGGAGGTAACTGGTCGCCCGAAGTTTTTAAAAACTAAAAAATAACAAAAATATACAAAAATCACGAACAATGGCGAAACGTGTAACGCCCTGCATTTCCACAATAATGCAGATTTCGCGAAAGTTCCACCTGTAATAGTTATAATAGCGTAAATGGAGATAATTGGGCGAACTAAACTCAAAAATTCAAAAAAATTTAAAGAAATTACGGAAAATGGAGAACCGTGTAACGCCCTGCATTTCCACAACAATGCAGATTTCGCGAAAGTTACACCTGCAATAGTTATAATAGCGTAAATGGAGATAACCGGTCGGACGGGATTTAGAAAAAAACAAAAATTGCGCCCACCTCCCCGCGAGGGGAACCCTGTGTAGATGCGAAGCATCGTGGGGTTCACTTGGTGTTTCCGTTGGATTGATTCTGAAATCGCGTGAAACGTGTCGGGAACGCGTATTATTATTATGTTTTATGATTATTATTATGTTTTAATGGCCAATCTTGGTCAATCTCTCTAAGTGGTATGCTTGGGGCTTCGCTGTCGCAACGACCTTTTGCTCCATCATTGTTGCTGTAAGTGGGAGCTTCTTTTCTTTTATTGCAAGTGTTAATCATTGCCCCATCATGCGTTGTATCAGTAGCATCTTGACGTAGTTTAAATGAGTCAAGGATATAAGGCGCGTTCGTAGCATTTGATTCTGTCTCGGTTTTGTGGCGCAGTGGGAAGAGCACCATGTACCTCGCGTTCCGCCCACAGGGTTGTGGAATCGAAACCGGGCGCCGTTAACTGTTATTTTTTTTTATCTTTTTAACGTATGTTTCTCAACTGGAGTTTTTCCACAGAAAATGCAGTCCGCTAAAGTTGTAGTACTATTTAAAAAGGGCGATCGCAATAATTTCTCAAACTACCGGCCTATTTCCATTTGCCTGTTTTTTCCAAAGGTATAGAAAAAAATTTTCTGAAGCACTTATCATCATTTTCTGATCGCTGTAATATCATTTCCCCCCCCCCCCCCCCTCAATACGGTTTCAGAAAGAACAAATCAACTTAGTTGGCATTGCTTGATCAAAAAGAGTTTATCCTGAACAACTTTGAAAACAACAATGTCGTTCTAAGTATTTTCCTTGACTTCACAAAAGCATTCGATTACGTAAATCACGATATTCTTCTTCATAAGCTACATCGATATGGATTTCGGGGGAAAGCTCATTCGCTAATATTATCTTATCTATGCCATCGATCGCAGCTCGTTGAAATTGGAGAATACATTTCAACAACTAAACCAGTTAAGTGTGGCGTGCCACAGGGTAGCATTTTAGGTCCGTTTCTTTTCATTCTGTACATTAACGAGATTGTTAACATCGATGAAACAGTTAAATACATAATATATGCCGATGACACAAGTTTATTTTTTTTTCTGGTTGCTCAGGTATTGATTTCGCAAATCACGCCAATAAGACTCTTGCAAGTATTAGTAGCTGGGCATCAAACAATAATTTAAAACTGAATGCTAGCAAAACAAAAGCAGTACTTTTTCATCCACGTCGTAAAATCAGTACAGTTGATCCTATTGTAATCAATCAGACTCCAGTTGAATTCGTCCAATGTTTCAAAACATTAGGTGTATATTTTGAAGAAACTCTGTCATGGAATAAACACACTGACTATTTAGTCCAGAAATTATCCCAGGCCACTGGTCTTATGCGCCGTTATTGTTGTTCTTTCCAGTCTCAGTTAACTTTCTACTTTACAACTCTATTTTCAGCTCTATGCTTAACTACGGCGTACTCATTTGGGCTACCACAACTCGGGAAAATATAGGTAAAATAACAGTCTTACAAAAACGAGCTATTCGCCTAGTCAGCAAGGTTCCGTATCTTTCTCCTACATGAGAACTATTTAAAAAGTACGATGTTATTCGCATGGATTCTATTTACAGCTATAAACTTTGCCGATGTTACAAACAAGCTGTAATAAATAACGGTTCACTAATTAATCTAGCCAGTCTAGAAAAGCTCTCTCCGATATATTCTACTCGCAATCCTGAAACCTGGAAAGTAAAAAAAATGCCGAACAAATTACGGGGAACAAATGTTGCGACACAGATTGCCGTCTTTGCTTAATAATTATCCAGACATTTCTACCATTCCTTTTAACCACCTACGCAGCATATTTTACACTCAACTCTTGATGTTGTTATTAGTATAAATATCTTTCTCTTTCTTGCTATTGTATTTCGCAAGCTTACTACTTTTCGAAACCTTGCTCCGTATGTATTTTGAGTGCTGTTTATAGTCACTGCATATATTGTATATACGTTGCGTTTTTTGTTTGTGTGATTTTTGTTAATATTAGCCAATGCCGTTTGCCGCCTGTCTGCACCGGGTGGCTGGGGCTCGTCAAGCTGTTATTACGGCTTTTTTCCCGGCTCCCTTTGCGCGAAAGTGATTTGTTTGTTGTTTTTTCGCGCGAGAATAAAAAATCAAATCAAATCAAATAGTGTAGGGGGAGGGGTGTGGACGGATAACGCCGTATGGAGGGACAAGGCGAGTGAATGAGATGCAGTCGCATCTAAAAAATGCCTATAAAGAACTCACACTCAGGGCAAGCAGCATAAGAATGCTATGCAATAGTAGACAATCCTCTGAATTTCTGCAGAATTTTTTCTTTAGTTTTTGTTGCACTTACCCTGGTCTCGCATTTTATGTTGGTATGGGCCTTCGTATGTTTGGCAATATACGTTTTTGGAAAATGCGTGCGTGCGATTTACACGTAGACCTTCCAATTTTTTGTACTGTTTAACCTCTGATGTATATAAGTTTTTGTTCTCCCAGCTTTTGCCGCTTAGTTGCATTGTATACCTAGGCCTTCCGAATGTTTTTACTGTGTTCTTCTTATGTACCTTGAAGTTTTTTTTTTTTTTTTTGTCCCAGCTTTCTGCATATCTGCAAACCTTCCCGTTATTGTATTTGTTTCGAGTGTTCTGCCCTGTTTTGACACTTCTGCATTAGTTAAGCTTCTGTATCACTTTATATTTATTCTTTGTTGGCGTTGATGACCGCCCTGCTACTATTTGAAGTTTGCACCCCCTTTACTCAATGCTCTCATTGAACCTGTAAAATATCCTATGTAAATAAATATGCAGCAGGTTGTGTATGGCTTTCTTGCATAACCGTTCTATTGTGCAAAAAGCCAACCTTAGAACATGCGCTACGCGCAAAATTAAACTTACAAGTGATGCAACGAAGCCGCCCTTTCTGCATACCAAACAAGGTTTGGCAAAAAGCTGAAAACAATGTGGGGAAGAGTTTCGAGAATGGCTTAAAATGCCCCCACGGACCCCCTTTTGGAAACCATTGCTTTAAGACATATCCGCAGGTAGGTTTCGCCACAACACTCCAGCACGACAAATCAGCGTGGCCAATTAAATGTGCGAATTTGGCGAATGACGAAGTCCAACATGCGGTTTGAGTAAAAAACAAAATCTGCGCAGGGAAAACAGCGCAAATGTGCTTATACACTGCATGCTTCGCCCCTACCCAGGTTTCACGTTAGTGGAGATGGCCCGGGATTTTTTTAATGTCCCTTACATTGCTTCAAAAAGCGTCTGAGGAAGTTGTACTTAACCCTAGCGCGGAATGATTTAGCGTAAATATCAAATTTCCAACTTAAACGTGCATACAAAGACTTTGTAGAAAACAGAAATTAGTCAGAAAAGCCGGCGTCTGCCTAACTAACTTGGTGCGCGAACCAGAGACATCTGCGCTGCATTTTCATGCGTGGAAACTGACATCTAGGCTTGTGGCGCTGGCTGAAAGGATCGGTCGCTTGAAGCCATGCCAGAACGTCAACTACACGAACGTGCATTTTCTAAAGAAATGGACGCGGCTGTTCATCGCAGTAGTATGGCTTCGCAAAGGCAGGCGTTATTTCTTCGAAGGCGCTTATTGAGTCAGAAACCTTCCAACGTCTGACTCGTTTTATAGAAGCTTGGTCGCAGAGAAGGTTAGGAACCGCGGGAATAAGATGTGGGCTCAAATGCGAAGCTGCAAAGCTTGTATAGTCGCTGAATCGCTTACTGGACATGTCGTTCTTAAGTGAGGATATAAATATGAAAGCCATTCAACTCCCAGGCCGTCAGGATCGGTTTGAAAAGGAAGCCAGACAGTTTTTTGGGCAGCGAAAAAAATAATGAACCAAACATAAGGCAAGTTCGAGCCTGGCAGAACTGAAATAAGTACCGGTAAGGCACTCGTTATTTTATCTTTTTAGGGGCGAAGCTCCTAAAGCCATGGGTCTGTCCATCCCTTGTGTCTCGTGGTACGTGACCGCCGCATGCTTTCGGAGATGTCGCAAAGTGGGCCGCGTTGCACGCGCAAGAACCGGCTGCAACCGGCAGCGCAAACTCGGCACCGGGAGCGCGAGCTTGTCTGTGTTCGCCAACGGAGGCGCGAGCGCACGTGCACTGCGAGGGGGAGATCACGCAAGAGATCACGCCACGAACGCAGGCAGTCGTTCTCGGAGATCGAACGAGACGCAAGGACCTTTGCTCGTTTCCTCTCGTCTTGTTAGGGCACAAGTTCGCCCTAAATAAAAGTTATTTCTTTACCGTTGTGTCCCATCCTACGTGACAAATTGTGGTGGAGGTGCGGGGTAGTCCTCGATGGCGCGGGGTCTTTCACCAGGTCTGGGCCTGGGAGCATTGACTCCGAAAATAAAAGTTGATTTGTACAATGTACGCACACAGTCTTACGTCTTTCTTAATGATGTAATGGGCGAACTTTCACGGGAGAGTTACGGTTACCGATGATCTCCCCCTCTCGAGCTTCGCCCCACTTATCATCATTCATTCCGTGGATATGGCGTGATTTTTTTTGTTTACAATATACTGCAAGCCATTTGTGAGGCACAAGCACGAGGGGGCTACAGAATGACTAACTCACCTGTGAGAAAGGCAGAAGCCACCAGTCCCTGATAGTTTATCAGTGACTGGCGGCTCTTGCAGCTATCAGTTAATATAGTTATCAGTGATAACTATCTGTGGGAGGAGTGAAACAGGACGGTGGGGTGTAGAAAAGGTTGGGGCGTGGACATGCTTACTAAACGCAAGGAGAGAACTGGCTTGAAAATTGACCTTTTTTTCCAGTAGCGATCAGCGCATGCGCGGCTCGCGGTCCGCCATTCTCGGCAGTCGCCTCGGGCAATATAAACATAAGGACGCACCCTCACCTTGCTGCTCGGAGAGCAGCTATGCTTTCTAGCGCTGCACGTTTAGCCCCGCCTGCCGGCACTGCCGGGCGCCTATCCAGTCCCTACCGCACCTGCTCCTGCTCTTCGAGTGCCCGGAGTTTGCGGCAGGGATGCCGGAGATGCTGGCCGCGCTGCGGGGCGTGCGGCCGCTGGACCAGCTGCTGTGGCCGCCGAGCTGTACCAGACCGCGAGGCCCTGGGCTGCTACCCCAGCGAGAGAGATAGAGAAGAAACTTTGTTTAAGAGTCGTTCGTTGCGAACTCCATGTTGGACGGAGGTGGTTCCCTGTTCCCAACTTTTAGCAGCGGGGCTGTTGTAGCTGGTCGTAATGTGTGGCGCGTAACGCGTTAAAAATACCAAGAAAATGTCGAGCGCTCGTGAGAGCGCGCCTCGCGGCGACCGCAGGGCGTCCCCGACACGCGCAGTGGCTTTAGCAAAAAAAAAAAAAAAAACTGTGGTTGACACCTCTCTTATAGGAATCGGTATAACACAAAAGTTAAAGGTGCAGCTAAATCTGCAGCTGAGCATGATTTGCGGGTCGGCGGCTGTCTTGTGGGTGTGCTTGGCGAGCGACGTCCTACTGTCGGGTCGCTTCGGCACAGGTGTACTGGCGTCATTTCCGTGAAGTATATGACGTCAGCGAAATTTTGGTGTGTCCGGCATAACACACTTTCGTGTTAAAATATAAAACCCGAAAACGAACAACGCTAAGTATAACGTACTCTTTAGTACTAAAGGTTTTTTCCCCGCAAGAAGACCCTGTGTGCAGGGGTGCACCCTTTGCAGGCCGCTTGCTTCGTTGTACTGGCGTCGTTTCCGTGACGTATATGACGAAAGTGAAATCTTCGTGAATCCCGGAATAAAACACTTTCGTGCTAAAAAAAAGCGGACGGAAACCCTCGAGGGGTTGCCTAGAAGCCAACAACATCACAGCTGGAGCAACAACGGAACCTCGACGCGACTCCAGGAACATCGCGCGTGCGTCGTGCATGTACGCGCCGCCGCTGCGCCCCAGCTGTCATCAAGCGCTAACGAGCATATATAATGTTTGGCATGAGGAACACGACAATATCGATGCGTATGGCGATGACTAGTGCAATGGGACGACGGAACATGCAAATAAACTATTTCAAACTTGTACAGAGGCGTGGTGAGTCTGATGACGTGTCCTTCAGTGCTCACGTAGAAAGAAATCCTGCAGCTTCGCTATGGTTCAAGCCTTGTGCAACTTAGTGCAAGCTTGCGCGCAGGCGTGTGTGCGTGTGTGTTTTATCAATATCATGACCTTGTAGTCTATCTCTCTTTTGCCTCTCCCACCCATCTTTCGACATCCCCTTCCCACCATCCCCACACCAGCAGGCGTTTTGGTGTCCACCCCTAGCTGTGACAAATTATGCCTGCTGGTGGTCCTTTCTTTCCTTTTTCTAGTCGATAAATTCGTTCATTCATTTCGACAGCTTGTGGCGAGTCCGTACGTGCACACAAACAAAAACGTTTACGAAGGAAAGGGGAAAGACATTCGAGGCTGACCACGCTGCGAGTACATGGCTACAAGTGTGGGAGTAACAAAGATTAAAAAAAACATTGTGCATTTATTCATGACAAAAGGTCCGGCTGACGAGCGGGTGCGGGAGGGAATGAAGGACGAGAACGTTTTATGCACGCGTTTTCGGACAGCGATTATTTTACGGGGCGCGCCTGACTGCCAGTTTTTATTCCGCCGTAGCGGCCGCTAGGAGAACCGGTACTGGGGTCCATTCATGCGCCCTTCAGATGCAGTTAGAGTTATTGAGCCTGTGCGTTTTCTTTTTTCAAAGCAGTTTTCTAGCTCTACCAGCCCGCTTTTCTGATGGAGGCGAACAGCAAAAACGCCCGTGTGTACGAGATTTCGGCGCACGTTAAAGATCCCCAGGTGGTCAAAATTAATCCGGAGCCCTCCACTACGGCGCGCCTCAACGCCTGCGTTGCGTCGGCGCGTTAAACCCTACAATCAATCAATCAAGCTCTACCAGCCAACGGTTCTTTCGTGGGGTGCGGGACAACAAACTCCCAACGCGTCGGAGGTGGCGGCGGAAGGGGGGGGGGGGGGGGGGGGGGAGGGTTTCACCATACCTTGGCAAAGGTGGCGCGGCTCACTCAAACTCACTCACAATTTTTTTTTCAAGTCACCACTCACTCAAACTCAGACTCAATGCTGAGCAGCACATCTGCACTCAATGAAACTCAAACTTGCAGTGAGCGCAAAACTCAGAACTCACTCGGACTCAAAACTCAAAATATACTCAGAACTCGAAATGTACTCAGAAATCTAAATGCACTCAGTACTCAAAGTGTACTCAAAACTCAAAATGTACTCACTCAGTACTCAAAATGTACTCAAACTCAAAATGTACTCAGTACTCAAATTGTACTCAAACTCAAAATTACTCAAACTCAAAATGTACTCAAAACTCAAAATGGACTCAGAACTCACTCGGTCTCAGGCGTACTCAAACTCAGTCGGGCTCAAACTCACTCAAGCTCAAACTCACCATGCTACACTAGCCTCGCGTTCACTCAAACTCAAACTCACGTGTGAGTTTGAGTCCAAATGAGTCTGACTGAGTGGACTCATGAGTGAGTCCGCTGACCTCTTGGTTTCACTCACGGAGCACACTAGAGATGGTGCGGCGAATTTACCCAGCCTTCCCCGCGCGGAAGTGCCTGCTCACCAGCAGTGGCGTCGGCGGTACGACTTTGTCGTCTGCTTTAGCGACGGTTGTTTGGGCCTGTTTTGGTACAGCTTCGCGTTCATTGCGCGCTTCCTTTGCACGACTTAACTTCTTCGCCAGCCCCTCTAGGGTAACCCGCACCCGACGGAATTAAGTGGTCGTACGACAAACATACGTTAAGGATTGGTTTGCAGGGCGGGAAAACAAAATATAGAGACAACGTACAGACACCTGGCCGCTAGAGAAACGCCACCTTTCGCGCAGTGCTTGTCATGAATGGGACTGCGTTTTCTAAATTGGTGAGTACCAATTCGGTTGTGTTTTAAGAGGTATTGCAAAAGGCGAAAGGAGCAACTGGTTCTGATAAATAGCGATTATAAAAGTTCCCTCAGCTTTCTCGAAATTCTCAAACTTACCAAACTAACTAGTTTAAATCGGTATAAATAGGAATCACTAAGCTCACACGCCGAATTGTTTCGGTGTCTGCGCTTGCGTCGCGGGGTGGTGTAGCCCCCGAGCTAGCACATCAGGATCTCTAGGTTCCGCTGTCTCACCCTTCGAAAGACTCTCCTCTCCGCTTGCTTTCTGCCGACTCACGGCCGGGATACAGCGGCGGCGTCCGCCTCCGACCGGGCCCGACGCTGCTGGGACGCCACCCCCGCGAATTCCAGGTAACGGCTGGCAGAATCTCTGATTTCACTCTTTGTAGAGCCACGTGTGTGAATTCAAGTGACGTCGCTTGGGCAATTGTGTGTGGGTGTCGTTTAAAGCTTTGCTTCCCAACCACCTTCACAGCGTGTATTGCAGCCAATTTTTTTTTTTTTGTTGCGACCTTGCCATGGCGACGTCGCAATTTTTTTTACTGTCACCGATCGTGTATTATCACAAGTATTCATACTTTAAAATCCCTACAGCAGGCTTCTCTGCACACACGTCCGTAACGCGGTAAAGCAAGCTTTCAAGCTAGCCTGCCAAGAATTTCCCCCAATTGTTCAGCAGCTTAAACCATAAGCTGATGGTTCCGACCATAAGCACTTATATTATCGATTGGATACGTTATGGTCCCAATTACGCATGTTTGTGCGGATATAATGCGTTACACTTTTCAGGTTACGAACAAATTTTCCTGTGGTATTTGTTGAAGAATGCTTGCACATTGAAAATGTGTATAGCAGTTTTTTTTTTTTTTTTCAGGAGTGCGCATGTTAGCAATACCCGTGCAGCTTAGCAATCCTCCCTTCATAACAGCACTTTTTTCTGTATACGCTCTGAATAGCGCTGCCTTTGCCCTTATCTGAAATGTTCTGAACGATAGATATCGTTTGTCCGTGTTTAGCACACCCTTAAAATAACAAAAGGTCCGAGGTCTAGCAGGTTGCATTATCGTCTACAGGTGTCACAGGCCTCCAGGTCGGAAAATGTGGACATACAGTAAAGTTCCGACAGAACGCCCTTCCCCGAAAATTCTCCCACATCCCTTTAGGGGTGAAATATGCAATTTACTAAAAGACCCCCAAGATCGCCCACCCCCTAAAATCAACGGCTTTAGCGCCGGTGAGTGAACAAAATAAACGCGAATCATCTATTCACATGTCTCACTTGACCCGAATGTTATCCCAACTCGTATTTTTTATTGAAATCTCCACAGTTTTGGTTGGCGGTGCAGCCACTTTTTAGGGGCGAAGCCCCTTAGGGGCTCGGGCTGTCGTCATAGTATCATGTAGTAGCGGCTATAAAACACCGGGACACTCGTTTTACAACTCCTCGCGCTAGCACGTAACGCGTACTAAAAGAACGCACCGGGACACTCGTTTTCCAGCGCCTCGCGCTAGAACGCTTCGTGCTTCAAAGACAGGAGACTTCTATACAGCAAAACTGTATACCTCTACCCCCAACGGTTTCATCTCCGTGGGCAAAAACTTGCTTCATGCTTCGCGCCTCCCCAGGTTTCACGTTAGTGGAGATGGCCCGAGTTTTTTTTTTTTTTTGTAGTTTTTTGCACTTGACCGGAAAGTTTCCCCATACCGTATTTTTCAATTGATATCTTTGCACTTTGGGTGGGCGTTCTTTCGGAACTTTACGATAGTGTTGCTTGTGGATGAAAACATCTCTTCAGTACGATTCAATGGCCACGAGTTCGGTCACTTGTAGATCTGCCCGGCCAAAAGCTCGTCTGGCAGCTGCCGCTGAGGATGCCACTAGATTCTAGGCAGTACACGAATCTCAAAACTTGTTAGCTGGTCAGGGCCACCAGCCGGTAATTTGCAGGACAGGGGGCATCTTCGGTACTGTTACATTCGGGAAGGCGTCCCCGAACCGGGCTCCGTCGCCTCCGTCATGTGAGGTAGCGTGGTGCTGAGCGGCCAGCAAAGGTTGCAGCCTTGGTGGTGACGACAAGGAGCCAAAGGCAAACCTAACTGGTTTACTGCATGGCAAGAGATGAGCCGATATACATGCCCTGTGGCAAAATAAACGTTCATAAAAAAAATACAGGAACCCTTCCCTTCCGGGAGAGCTTACAGCAATACTCCAACAGAGCGAAGGCCAGGATTGGCTGCTGCAAAACGAATTGAACTATCCACCAAGAAGGCGGGTTTTATACACAGTAGCCGCAACGGAGGCACGGCTTTTTTGGTGCTTCTGTGCACACGGCCCAAAAATTGCACAGACACACACAGCTCTCTTTCCGAGTTCGTGAGGAGCCGGCAGCAGCGGCGCTCGCTGAACCTGAGAGAGGGGGGAGAAGAGATCTCGGCTGCGGCGTCCGCCTCGCCGGGGCATGTCCGGCTTGGTGTTCTGCAACTGCAACGGGTTGAGTCCCTGCCAAAGGGCCTCGCACGGCAGGCTGATGATGATTATTTGATGATTGCTATTGGTTTCCCCTTTGTAGCGTGGTGATGACATGTCGTCTTATCAAAAAGGACTAATATACCTATGTTTTACACTCTTGGTTTAATACTAGCGCTGCTTAGGGCAGGCACAAAAAGCTTATTAGGCACAAAATACTTTTTTTTTCTGTTACAAGTGGTAGCTGTCCTAGGCAATATTCCCCTCTCTGCTTTTCGTCCGCCAGTATTCTAATCTTCTTTTCGTCGCCTCGACAGTCTTGAAGTTAACTTCCTCTGTGCTACCCTTAAATCCTAGGGCTTCTGGACGCCGAATATTTCCCTGGTGTAGATTTGGATGGATACCCTCGCATTCTAACACTATGTGCCGCATAGTTTGTTTCTTTTCCGCAGACCACGCATACCCCATCATTTTGTGAATGCTTCTCCACAAAGCTCTTAGTTCGCAAGCAACCTGCTTGCGAACTAAGGAGAGTAGGCTCTGCCACAGAGCACAAGAGCGCTGCACAAAGCTTGCAGCACATGCAAAATGAATAGCCGTGCGCTGAATCGTAACATTACTTACAAAGTACCTGTAGTACTTGGAAGAGGTAACTTGGTAATTAGCCCCTGTTCCAAAACCTTGGTTCCCGTTTGTTTGTGTACGTGCATGTGTGTGTGAAAGTGCATTAAAATACAACCTCCAGCTGTTTTTGCTTTCAAGGTAAACGCGCTTTCCCATAGCTTCGTCACGCTTAAAACTATTAGGTTTTGCGCAGTTGGGTAATCCCAAGCAACCCGTAAGGCGCTATTTGAAGCTTGTGGAGCATGCCTGCACTCCTCATTCCGCCATGCCTCCAACGTTGCATGTGGTTTTGAAACACTGGGGAATAGTTTTCGGCAGCACTGAGATAATGTGCTGTGACAAGGCTACAAGCTACCCCACCCAAGTGTCTTTGGAAATGTATGGCAGTTGAATTTGTTTTCTTAAACTTTGCCCAGCGTCCTTAAATCTTTTATTTGAAATGGAGGTGCTGGGGACTTTATCTACATACTTTAATATTACTGCGAAGTGGTCACTCCAGTAAGGGTTTGTGTTTCGGTCAATGGACGTAAAAGGAGTAATAGTGCCGATAAGCCTGAGTGATTACGTGTTGTGTGCACTGCTGAAACATGTTTCCTGTTTTTTTGCTGAATAGACAAGCTACAGACGACAGAAGACAACTTTCAACTGAATTACCATGAGCATGTTTTTTCAGATGCCCAGAGTTCATATCATCTACTAAATTTACAACCACGCCAACAATAGCAGACCTGCCAACCTAGCAGCATGAAAATTTGGGAGATAGTGGGGGGAGGGGTTAAGGGTGTTTGTTTTGCGCTGCTTTGTTCTTGTATCATGAGAAACTCTACTCCTGGTTCTTGCAGTGGAAAACACCAAACTTCTGTATTTGTTAACTTTACTTGTTTAGTTGTTTTTACTGCCAGTGACGGACTTCAGACTTTAAAAGCTTGTGAGAATACATCTGCTCAAAATAATGTTCGCTTTGGTGCCCTTCACCATGAGATCGTCGAGAGTATTGTTGGAAAGTGAAAACCGAAGTTCACTTCCTGTCTTCTTAGCTAAAGATTCTTGCACGTTCAGCACTTCTGAGTGAAATGGCAGTAGCTGCAGCATCATTTTTGCCACTGTACCAAACTTCCCTTCCCCATCAACATTATTCTTCCAACTTCTTACCGCTGAACATCAATCCTTCATTTAGAATGACCTCAGAAACATCATGTAATTGCAGTTCTGCAAATTACACTACAGGTGCACCCAAGGCTTCTTCTCGAGTAATTGTTCGCCTGGGGCAGAATTGGTGCGGAGGAATAACTAAATCAAAGGCTTTTGAAAGATGCACTGCTCAAGAACTTCAAATTGGAGTCTTCCTTCAAAAACAAACTCTCTGCTCTGCGGCCACTATTTGGGATATTTGAGATATCATTCACACAATCTAGAAATGTGGTCGAAATTCGGGAGTCTCTTGGGTGATTCAGGAGAACTGGAAGGTATTATTGCATACCTTCCAGTGGTGGTGGTGGTAGTAAAGGTTTTACCACCACCAATGGAAGGTATGCGATAATACAGGAAAATGTGCAGTCAGCGTGCTGCTATGTTGTAAAAGTCGGTGCCTTTACAGCAACTGCTTCAAGGCTCACAAGTAATCTAAGCGTCTGGCTTGGGACCGATTTCCACGTGACTATTCCTTCATCACAGGACTGCGCATAACAGGCCATCGATGAGGGAGTTTGTATGTGGCTTAAATGCATTTCTTGGTGGTAGACCACACTTTATCAATTTTTCTTACAAACCATGATACTTTTGATAATGCCTCTACACTTTCTACTGATGTCACTGCTGACAGATACCCTTGAAGGTTTGAGTTGTGCATGAACATGTTGGCTTAAATCACTTAGCCTGGTTTCTAACCAGGTTCTCAGAGGTGTTTTCTTTTTTTGTGTGTGATTGGCAGTGCCTAGAGAGAGAGAGGAATTTTTTTGAAATGAAATAAACACAGAAAGGTCGGCCTGACGGTAGTATATCTGGCCAGCTAGACTTTCTTAGTTGCCTGCAGGCAGGCTGAGAGGGCGCAGCATTAATGTCATCATACAACACTTCAGGAGTAGATGAGGTGGAGGCGTTGCAATGCCACACTCCACTAGCTTCACAGGTGGAGCCCGCAGGGTGACATCCCCCCCCCCCCTACCACCCCCTATGTCCACATTCTTAGTGCCCTCAGACATTCTGGAACCCACAACCCCTGGGAGTCCGCAAAGGGGGCAGGCATGCAGTGACATGCCAGCAAGGCCGTGCTGGGTCGCCGTACTAACAAAACACTACACCAATTCCTGGTGGGCGAGTTTACCTAGGAAGGCCGCCGAAAACATATTGTGCTTGCTGTGCACCTTGCAAAAAAGGATGCTCTCAGTTACCTTGATATGAATTTTTTTACATTGGAAGTGGAACCAGCACGAGGGTATGCAAGGTCTGGGCCCATACGCTGTAAACACTGTTTTAGTGCCGCTATAATTATTTACAGGGGTAGTGACACGAAATTTTCAATGTGAGATAACTTCAGAGATAGATTAGTGCGAACACACACACACATCATTTGCAAAATACCAGTGGCAAATACAGCATAGAACACATTTACAATCAATGGTAAAGTGTGCGAAACGCAACCGAGCAGCCAGTGGAGAACCTCGCGCAATCGACATTTCCTGGATGTGGAGCAAATAAACAATATCCAAACCGTGGCCTCCGCGATTTGCTGCCGGCGGCGCGCCGTTGCTCCGGCCGTCCCATTCGGCGCGGAAGCAAGGGGAGCGGTGTAATTTTGCTAACTCCGACACACGCCGCGAGGCGGCGCCGTTAGCCTAAGGTTGAAGCGAGGCTCGTCTGGCCGACGCTGCCTGCGCTTTGAGTTGTAAATCAGCCTTCGTTGTCGCGTATTCGGGATAGAAAACTTGAATATATGGTCTATGTATTTTGACTCGATCCTACAAGTACAAAGTTGTTTAACGTACGTTGTTTAACACCCACGATTGCCTTTGCACGCAGCTTTAGTGGTCCTTTGCTTTAGTGGTCCTTTGCACCAGTAACTACTTCTTTCACCTGCATTCGTGTGCGGTAACTTTTTTTATTAAACGTCACACACAGGTTGCGAAGGCCGAGTTGTCGTTATCTGCACCCGCCCGCGCCAGGGAAAACGACCTTAGGCTACGCGCGCCGCGGTGCGGCGGAAAACGGCGAAACAGCCTCTTCGCAATTACGCTCTTTCCGGGCGATTGGAACGGCCGGAGCAACGGCGCGCCGCCGGTAGCCGATCGCGGAGGCCACGTCCAAACACTTCAAGTGTCTGTGTTGGCCGCTTCCTCACTGGCGGCGCTTCTTGCCGGCTCTCGAGCAACGAACGTTGGTGGCGGAGGCGCCGGGACTTCGTTGGCTCATCGGGCTGCTGGCTGTGACCTAAGTTCTACAGCGATTCCAGGCACTTATTTTTATTGCTTTTTATTACGCTGGATGCGAAAACGCGCCAGCGACACAAAAAGCGCACTGAACGAGCCGCACGGTCGCTGCGCAGGCAGCGGTCACGGTCGCAAAGTGGCGCAGGCAAGCGCAGGTAGGTCGAGTGATATCGTATTACCGCCCCACTAAACGGAACTCAAGTCTGAACAAGGCAGCACATATGAGAAAGGAGTTAATGATGCGATGGCGAATTGCATTAAAAATCGTCCTCTGCACCGCTCACGAGAGCGGCAATCGAACATCCGCTGCAGCGTCAAGCCTAACACATCTGTAGTAAGACCTGCAGGCAGACTGGCCGGCTGCTCCCAGCGCGTCTCCCCACCCACTGCCTTGAGTCGAGTCGCGCGGCAGCAATTTGCACTCGCACCACCTTTCTCGCAATTTGCACTCGCACCTCCACAATCGCTTTCTAATTAAGCGGCTGACGAGAGCATTAAGTAGGAGCATTAGCAGAAACTGCCGCCGACGCGGAATCAACAGCGATACAGCAGCTCTGCTCTGTGATATCCATCCGACAGTCATAGGGGCAGCTTTGTTTATACCAAATCCAGCTTTTCGCGCCACCTGCTGAAACCGAAACTGCGAACGGCCGCATTAAAAACGTCTTTAATTAAACAACTGTCGCGTGCTGAAGCGAAAGAGGTTTCTACACATGATAAATGTCATTAGCTACTTATCGCAAAAGAAAAAAACAGCTGTTTGGCACATTTTGCACAGCGCCGCTTGCCACAGTCATATTTCTGACATATGACGCAACGCCTCAGGTTGGGAATATGGGCATGCCCATGACAGCTCATGATAGCTGCTTTCACTGTCCAAGCAGGTTGACGCTAGGAAATGTGAAGACAATATGTCTGCTGAGGATTTCTTTCCCATCTATCCAATATATGCTGATCATTTCCCAATCCTGCATTCCTTCAAGGAGGCCAGCTTCAGTCTCTAGCATCGTTTTTTTTTTTTTTTTTATGAAATGACCTCTTTGATGGCGCTTAGCATGCGAGTTGCAGTGCTCTTAAGAACAGCAACTTGAGGTCGTTGAAGTTCTCCCCTGGCTTTTCAGCATAACCCCTGCAAGGAGATTGCCAGAGGACATCTTTTTGGCGTTAATATACTTTACAGCATTTTCAATGCATTTGGCAATTAGGGAAACCAACCAGTTGATAAATGTATTTTTGTCAGTCAAGCGTACTACTAGGTACCTTCCAAGGTTCAGTCATTTTGGAAGATTTGTGGTGCAGCCCCTTTAAGAAGGCTTGACTGTATTGGAAGGAGTTGAAAATACCATACTGCACAGTACAAAGCAGGGCAGCAATCAAGTTGGCTAAGGTCACCCTAATGTCCAGCAGGAGACACACAGAGCATGTAGGCTGGAGGTTGACCAAGGCTCGACGGCCATCACTTATGCTTTTCTACCCCTCACCTCTGAACACAGCCATGGTTACATACAGCTTGTGTACACAGGGGTCAGGGTCTGCCCTTTCACCACTCAGCGTCACACAGGTTGCTAAGGGGCCCTCTGCGGGGCTTCTTTTAATTACGCGGGAAAAATACAACTTGTCTTAAAAAAATCAATATTAAAAGTGAACCCCTTCAAACAATTGAGAAATGTAATGATGCAATAAAGAAAATATTGCAACAGAGTGCTCTAAAAACTATCATAACGGCAACAAACCTAAAGAACTAAGTCACACAATAGGAAATAACCCTATGTACAAACACTTGGCAGAGCAATGCCACAAATAAGTATGGGTAAAAAAGATAATTAAGTATTAGTAACAAAAATCAGGGTATGCCATTTATGTCAATTTTCATGGCAGCATTTCTCCACATGCACAACATACATACATAGCTGCCGTAAGCTTGGATTATGCACATTTCTTCTATGCTTTGAATGTTGTCGTCAGTTGTCAACAAGTCATCTTTAGGGGTGAGCACATGTTCTAAACTTATAGCTGTTGAAGTGAACATGATATAACACTGTTCAAAAAGTTCGAAAATAATTTAAGCATGTGGAAGTTTAAAAATGCAAACGGCAATGAGCTGTGACGCATAAAACTATGCCTTGTTAAAAATGCAAAAAGCCCCGCTAAGAATAGATGCAACAAACACTCTTCACTGAGACAGAACTATTTGAGCAGTGGATCTACTGCATCCCGACCCCTTCAGATTGACCCCCAGAAGCATGCGTGGACTTGCTAGGCTAGCAGTGGCAGGCTTTTCTTCAATGCACACTGAACGGGAACAAGATAGCGCATATGGAGCACCTCATATCTCCTTGTCATTGAACCAACTCCATCCCCCGGCTTCTTTCCCAGTCCTGATAAAATGCTCCCCCTTCCCTTGCAAACACCGATTAGATAAGGCATCTCAAATGCACACCACTGACATAGCCTCCCTGATTAAACAATGCAGTGTTTTTAACTCTGTAACGTTCCTTTTTAACACGAAAGTGTTTTATTCCGGGATACACCAAGATTTGACTTAATGTCATATTCGTCACGGCAATGAAGCCCGTGCAACGAAGCAAGCGGCCTGTAAAGGCTGCACCCCCGCTTACAGCGTCTTCTTGTGGGGAAGCAACCTTTAGCATGAAAGATTTAGGGTTGTTCGTTTTCGGGTTTTATATTTTAACGAAAAAGTGTTTTATGCCGGGATACATCAAGATTTCATTGACGTCATATCCATCAAGGAAATGACGCCAGTACACCTCTGCCGCAGGACATCGCTCGCCAAGCACACCCGCAAGACAGCCGCCGACCCGCAAACCATGCTTGGCTGCAAATTTCACTGCACATTTCCCTTTCATGTTTTACCGATTCTTATGGCAGAGAAATCAACCAGTTTTTTTTTATATGTAGGACAAGAACAATAAACTTTCCCACCTTTGTAATCCTAGCCACCAAGCTAACGCTTTCTTATTAAGAATAAAGTGATGACACCACCGAAAACTTCTCTCTCTCCGTTGTATACTTCTTACACTTTTAACAGGCATGAAACACCCTTTGCAGAAGGTATATTAAGGGGGCAGATGGCTCTTTAGGGCCGAAAAACAGTCAATTGCCCCCGGATATCTTGGCACCCAAAGCAGGTATAACAGTTCTTTTTTGCTTTTGATACCTAAATGTGTGGAGAATACTATGTTGGAAGCAAATTTTTCAAATGGAGGCTGTAGAAAATTATTATTGGGTTCAATTGACACCACCTGTGAGCCATTTCTGGCAGAGCGTGGGAGGGGTGAAGTTCAGTGTTATAAAATGGCCAAAAAAAAAACTAAATCGACAAAATTCGTACGATGTTGTATTCTTTAGTCATTTGTCTGCCTAGCCACGGGGTAATCACCATTCTGTATGGAGTGGTTATTTTGTAATTGTGATCCAAAATAAAGGCAATTAATCATTAAATATCTCAAAAAAATGGCTTGCAAAAGATACAATTGCCGATTTGAAATCAGCACAAAAAACTGCATAATGCTGTGCAGTTTCATTAAAATTGGTTAGTAAATAAAAAAATAGCTCTAAGACCAGTCTGCCCCTTTAAAGGCTAACTGCACTCAAATTTCACCCCGACCATCAATTTATTTTTAATGCGTAGCAAGTACCCCCAAATCAGCTGGGACACAAGTGGTAGCCCTGTGAAACACCTCGTTAATAAGTCAGAAACGTTTAAAAAAGCTCCGCCGCAGACCACGCTGCACCTACCGGCAGGTCGCGTAAACAGCCATGACGTGCCTGTGACGCTTCGGCTGGCCGGGGCTTCTTCCTCTGGCCAGCCACGCAGCTGGAGAACCGGTCGAGCTCTGCTGCGAACGCTTCACCCGTTAGCTGCCTTTTGCTGCCGCATTACACGCGTAGAGCTGGCGCACAGGCTTTCTCCCGAGCTGGTGACCGTTCGGTAGCTCGCTGAACGGCTGCAACGTCACTACGATGGCCGTGCTCTCCTCGGTTTCAGTTTCAAAATCGCCGATCTTTGTTGGCCGCTTGCGGCGTCCACGCGCGTATTTCAGCTGTTGTATTTTGCACGTTGCTTCCTTTTTAAGCAGACTATACGAGTATAGGGTATTCAAGAAGTCGAAATTTTGAGTACAGTTGGCCTTTAAGGAATCATGAGCGCACAGGGATATTTGTGGCACAGGTGGCCCTTTTAAATAAAATCCATGAATTGCAGCACCAGGATAGGGACACTCAAGCAGAGGGTTGCAAAGCGGGGTTGATACCACCATGCCTGCGACAGTTTACAAGGCTGATTTCTCCCACCTTGCGTTGCTTTGTACGCCAAGTTTCCTGCCCGAAACTGACATGAAAAGTCATGAACTTGACACATGCATTTTTTTTTAAACGGAATTATGGTAATCGTAGTTTGTCAGATTATGTACCCTCATCACTTGTGGTTGCTGTCAAGATCATCACAATCATCAGCCCCTTAGTGTTCACTGCAGGACAACGGCCTCTCCTGATATGGGAGGATTCAGTCAAATATGTACATATTACACCAGAGGAGCCACTCTGGTTCTGGCGAGAGTATGCAGGTTGTGCCCCAGAGAACATTGCCAGTATGGTTGTACTTATCTAGTTAACCCTCCTGGTTGAAGTCACTAATAAGACAAAAGTTCAAAATGAAGTACAGTTACAAATAAAATATAGTTGCCAATTTTAATTTAAAGTGTAATAAAGTCGAACCTTATTAATTCAAACCCGAAGGGGCCCGGAAATTTGTTAAAATTGAGGGAAGAAGAGAAGTTTGAATTAACGAAACCTATTCAAATACACAACTATGCCGGGACTGCAGCGTCAGTTTGAATAAACCAGAAGTTCAAACAGGGCGAGTCCTAATTAACGAGGTTCGACTGTATTAGCAATAAAGCTAAAAGCAGCAGGGCAGCTACTGTATGTTTTACTCGACAAAAACATTTTGCTAATTTTTTGCTGAAGTGTGCTTAAAAAACTAAATTATATATTAAAAATTGCTTTGAAGCTATTTGAACAAAATCATTAGATCCATATTTGCTCAGAAAGCAAATATTTATATTCATACACCCCTAGTAACAATTCTAAAAAAAGATTCCAAGACCAACCAATGTTTAGATGGGCCAGTCAATGTTAAAGTGTAGCAGAAATAATTACACTAAAATGGTTCCACGAAAACATTGTACAGGAAAACCTCCCACAGTAAAATCTAGTTGTAGGCTTATAAACACCACATAAAACTATTTCCAGATTCCGCACGTCTTTTGAATCTAAGCACAACCTTCGACCTCTCATGTAAAATAAAGGCCTAGTAGATGACCCTCTAACCTTAAAGGAGAGAGAGAGTAAACATATTTATTGTTTCCTAGTAAACTGTCTTTAGGGTGGCCTCTTCATTCCAGGAGTCCATTGGCGCAGACCACGCCTTCTGCCCTCTCAAATGCAAAGGAGGCATGAAGACGAAACACAAGTTTGGTTCATTCAAAACATCGCCTCGTTAAAATCATGCTGACACGACTTCTAACAAAAACTTCGCTCAAATAAGCTGTATAACTAGGAAAAAAGGGAATGGCCATGCGACCCACTAGCTCATTTCCCGCAACAGAACCTATGATGTCATACCAGCCAGCTCTGCGATTGGCGGAGGCCTAGGGCGCGCGCCAGAAAGCAAAAAGCAAACGCAAATTGGCAACAGGCAGACCTTACAAGCTTGCACCGCCAATTCTCGCACTAAGCTATTTGCACTTAAATGTAGGACACATTCTTTTTATATCAGTAAGAATGGTGGGACAAAGCACTGCGGGACTTTGGGGTTGTCTCCGACGACACTGGCCAATTCACACAAGCTACTGTGTCTTACGTGACCATATTTGTCGAGCAACACCATGTTTCGCAAAACGATTATTTTCTCCATGAACAGAAACAAGCCAGGTTAAAATATGGTCACAAACAAACCAAAAGCAGAAAACGGTTTGCCGCAGTGAGTGTCGCCATCTAGGTTAACTAACAGTAAGGAAGTCTCCGCTCCACACCAAATTAAGCTGAAAGACCTGCTCTTATGACGTCATTGCAAACGTAGTTCAAATGCGTTTTGGCACAATAATCAAAATTTTAGCTTAAATTGAGTAATTTCGCAGTGAATAAAGCATTGTTTGCTTCCGGATAAACGCTGGGGGTACTATAGAATACGAAATCTTTCGAATAAAACAAACCTGTATTTTGTCTTTATGGCCCCTTTAAAGGGGTCGTGCAGAGGTTTCGAAAAAATTGTGTTGTGTGGGTACATAGAACAGTGGACCTTCGATTTAAACGATGTACAGCCATTTTGTTGCATGATATCGGCAAATAGAAAAAAAAATGGACTTATGGTTTCACCGAGGATTTCTTCAATTCGTGAAGTGACGTCATATTAAGAAACCAATCCAGCCTATCACAGCTCACTGTGATCTGCACATGTCGGCGTCAACCCCCAGATAAGAACCCAGGCGCATGGTTCACGCAGAAGTTTAACGTGAACTGGGCATTTGCACACTGCTTACGCTATATTGTACTAGTCTAAGCTCTCATTATGCTAGCATCAGTATTCTTGCTCAAGCTTGCCGACATTCGTCTCACAGCCACTTACTATGTGCAGGACGCAAACGTGAACTTCCCGAGTTGAGGAGATAAATGACCGAAAGCTTAAAATGGGAAATTAGTGCAAGGACACATTTATAGAAGGACGTTCGAGTAGTCGGAAATCAAAACCAATCCACCTCTTACTCTCCAAGCGCAAAAATAACGAGCGAAAAGCAGTGGTACAGCGTGTCGCTGAGTCTCACTATCGCGCAGTTCAAGTGCTTTCCTGTAACAAACAATGTTGTTAACATCGCTTCTGCCAATAGATATGCTCCCATATGTCTTACTACAGAAGTTTTCAACAGTAAGTTGCCAGTTAAAGCTCTAAATAGATTATAATTTATGAAACCAAACCGTAGTGCTGGACCATAAATATAGACTGGCTTTAATGTTGCATTTTTTGGCGTCTGTGGTTGAGTAAGAAAGATATCGGACTCCAGTGCAGGCCGGTCTTGCGGCCGCAATTTCGAATCGCATGCGGGATAGCTTTTTCTGTTCACTTGAGCGGCTTTCTGCCATCTGATACGACAAAGGTAAGATTCTGAAGACAATTCGACAAAATAACCAGCAGGAAAATTGTGTACAAACAGCCAGTAGGTCCGAGTTCTCCTACAAGGTTGCCAGACAACAGAAATGCACCGCCGGTCACAGGGATAGAAAACTGCTTATGGCAAACAAATAAAGGGTGCATTATTTTGTAAACATAAGGTTTACAGCTTTACAAATATGATACACAAAGAGCATTGAACCCTCAAATGTTCTTAAAGGAGTACTGACACAAAATTTTGAAGGCGTGATAACTTGGGCGATAGATTGGTGTGAACACACATTCATCGGCTGAAAACTATTAGCGGCAAATACAGCCTCAAACTTGCTTAAAATCAATTTTAAAGTGTGCGAAACGCAACCGAGCAGCCAGCGGAGGTCCTCGCGAGATAGACATCTACTTGGATGTGGAGTAAATAAACAACATCTAAACATGTCCCGAGTTTGTGTTGGCCGCTTACAAATTGCCAGCGTTTCTCGCCGCCTCGCCAATCTAATCAGAAGTCGGTGCCTTTCCTCTTGAGCTACAAACAATCTCATTGTTGGCGGCAGAGGCACCGGGATTTCGTTGGCTCGTTGGGCAGCTGGCCGAGACCCAAGTTCTATGGCGATTTCAGGCACTCTATTTTTATTGCTCTTTATTACAATGGATGTGAAAACGCGCCGGGCACACGACAGCCAAGTCACTGTGCGGGCGGTAGCTGCGGCCGCGAAGCGGCGCAGGGAGCTCGAGTGATAGCTAGTTACCACTCCACTACAGCAAAACCTCATTACAAGAGGCTCTGTTACAAAAGACACTTGGTTATAAGAGACATTTGAATGAAAGCGTTTGGTCAGCTTTCCTATGTTTGAATGTTAGCAACATTGCATACAAGAGACTTTGGTTACAAGAGACACGTTTCCCGGGTCCCTTCAGTGCCTCTTGTAACGAGGCTTTACTGTAAATGGGACTCAAGTCCCAAACAAAGCTGGAGATATGAGGAAGGAGGTAGTGAGGTGATGGCAAACTGCATTAAAAATCGTCATCTGCACCGCTTACAAGAGCGAAAATCGAATATCCGCCGCAGCGACAAGCCTAACATCTGTAGGCGGATCTATAGGCAGGCTGGCCGGCTGCTCCCAGCCCGCACCTCCCTACCTCCGCACCTCCCGCCTCAAGCGTCGTGTGTCGCTCTCTAGCAGCAGCAGCAATTTGCACTCGCAGCACCTGCATCACGTCCACGGTCGCTTTTTAATTAATTGGGGCTGATGAGATCAGTAAGTAGGGGCATTAGCAGAAACTGCCATCGACCCGAAATTGACAGTGCAACGGCAGCTCTGCTCTGTGATATCCGTCTGGCAGTCACAAGGACAGCTTTGTCTATACGAAATCCAATCTTTTGTGGCACCCGCTGAAACCGAAAATGTTACTGGCGGCATTAAAAACGTCTCTAATTAAACAACCATCGCGCACTGAAGCAAATGAGTTTTCCACATGTGATAAATCGGTCATTAGCAACTTATCACAAAAAACAAAAAATAACAACATGCAAAACTTTTGTGTCAGTGCCCCTTTAACAAGACGTCACTGCTAGTTGCGCTGCTGACTGACGGCATTGCGAAAAAATTCCGAAAGCAATGAATTGTGAAAATATTTCAAATTTATGTTTATTAAAGGTTGTTAAAGCAGAGAAAACTAAGCAACGGCAAATTTATTTTCTCTTTACGACCCGTTTAGATGGCTCTAAACAAAGCACCTTTCCATTTAGAGCCCTGTAAACTTGGAAGTGAAACAATAGGTGGTTTGAGTAGAAAAATACGCAAATTTTTACAATGTTTGATGGAAATGATGTTGCTCGGAAAGGGTCGAGTCCATGACGCATAACTTAAACAGTGACTCTCAGCTACGATGCCAGATCAATTAGGAGGGCGGAAGTTGCCGTCACGAACACTTGAACTGGCACACAATCCCCCAGTGGTCGCTGGGGAAGCACCCTTCCCGTTCGAGTCTCCGCGGTTCCGATAAGCCGGAAGGCCGTGGGTGACAGTGACGGCGGCACAGCGAGTGGCGGACGTAGACGCGGTCAAAGCGCAACTGTGGCTTGCCCTGTCCCTAAAGTCCAGATTGTCGTTGCGCTCCATGTCCCACGTGTACTGGCAACCTCGGGTCAGAACCAGAAGCTACCCACATGTCCTGCACGTCGCCCGGTACACCACCTATGGAGTCAACCTATGGAAAGAAGCAGGGCACGACGGGGGAAATCGCAGGTCAATGGTCACTCCCAAAGACAGGGCTAGTCATACAGGCCCCACTGAATATGCAGCATTTGTAAGAACAACAATAGAGCAACGGCAATAGTATTCCCTAGAATTTGAAAAGTGTCCTCCACATCATCATCATCAGCCTGTCTACGCCCACTGCAGAGCCCACTGCAGATCTCCAATTATTCCGGTCCTGTGCTAACTGCAGCCAATTCATGCCCGCAAACTTCTTGATCTTATCTGCCCACCTAACTTTCGACCGCCCCCTGCCACGCTCGCCTCCTCTAGGGATCCACTCTGCTACCCTTAGTGACCAATGGTTATCTTGCCTTCGCATTACATGCCCTGCCCACGCCCATTTCTTCTTCCTAATTTCTACTAACATGCCCTTAACATGCGTTTGTTCCCTGACCCCCTCTGCTCTCTTCTTGCCTCTTAATGTTACACTTATCTTCTTCCATTCCATTGCTCGCTGAGTTCTCCTCAATTGAAGTTGAACCCTTTTGGTGGGTCTCCTAGTTTCTGCCCCGTAGGTGAGTACCAGTAACATTCAGCAGTCATACACTTTCTTCTTCAGGGACAATGATGAAGGTAAGTGTCCTCATCAGTGGAGTCAAAATCCTGATCCTACCCGCCGCGGTGGCTCAGTGGCTAAGGTGTTGTTGGAATTGTCAAGTGCAGGAAAATGCACATCAACAACGATGATGCCATCTTCAGTGGATGAGAATTTTCTTCTGCTGAGCCAAGTTTTTCAAGTCTTCAAACAAGAAGAAATCAGATGGGGTAATACCCAGGGGAATATGGGGAGTAGGGAACCCGCTGAAAGCCACACTCATGCAATTTTTTCACTGCACCAATCAATCCGTCGGACAGTGCACTGTCCTGAATAAAGAGCCCTTTTTTGTGCGGAAACCTGAATTACTTTTTTTTTTCTCATGTTCTTTCAAGCATAATAAAACTTCACTGTCCTCCACCCCCCCCTTTTTTTGTGTGTGTTACTAGTTGTTTGAGATCATTCCTTGCCCGACAAAAACAAAAAGAAACAGCACCCAAATCACTTTCCTAGCTGACAAATTATCTTTGCTTTCTTTGGAATGCTTTCTTGAGTGCTACATACTACCATATATACTCAGTTGTCTACATACTAATATAAATACTCGGTTGTAAGTTGACCCTTAAAAGTTGAGAAGCCAGACAATAAAAATTCCTTAAATCTAAGCCGGTTGAAACAAGTTAGTATGGCAGTGGCTACAAAACTAAAATGGCATTTATTAGCCACGAACAAGCTTGGATTCACTCAATGCTGCCACCAGTGGCTTCATTGCTAGTACTTTCCTCCTTGTACTTGTCACCCTCATAGCGCACGAGATGTTCGATTGGTGTCAAGTGCATTCGCAATGCTACATTTTTGAACGAGTCTGCGGTAAAGCTTTCCAGGATGACATCCTGGGCTCAAGACCCCCTCCTTCAACCCGGACATTTCTTTCATCGTTGTCTAGTTGCCACCTTGAAGGCTCGACGAGCCCTCAACCACCAGCACAACTTCCATTCAAAGGCAGCACCATAACAACACTACCATAACACCATAACAGCTACCAACATAGTGGCACCAAGGAGGCGAACTTGTGCTTCCAACCTAATAGAGAAACACTGAGCACTTATAATCAAAATGGCAGACAATCACTTGCGCTTTAGTTAGCTTCAGCCATGGATACTGATGGCTACAATACTGTTTTTCTAGTGGGGCCTCAGGCGGCACTAACTGCACGCCATTTTTTGGGCTTGAGTGAGTACTCAGTTCATTTTAATATAAATACTCCACCTAAAACTGAGTCCTGGCTTTTGTATTTGGTATTTTTAAATAGAGTATCAGCTAAGAATGTCGCACATATGGTGACTGTTTTGACAGCTGCTTCCGCGCGGGGTAGGGAAATTACAAGACCGCAGATGCGTCCCGCCAAACGATGCGTCAGCGGCGTTTTGTAAACCATTGCTCTTGCGCGCATTTTTACAATTGAAAGTATGGGTCGCATTCCTTGTGCAAGTAACTGTGGTGCTCACCTCTCTGTCCCTGAGATTGAGGTCCCCGCCGAAGATGACGGTCTTTTCCGCGGCCTCCTTCCTGCACATGCGGAAGCACCGCCGCAGCTGTACTTGCCTCACTTCGGTCGAGTAGCCCATGCTCTCTAGGTGCGTGTTGAGAAGGACGACGGGCTTGCCGTTGAAGGTGGCCTGCACAACAGAGAGTGGGAGAGAGTTGTCACCAAAGTCGGGGCCATTCTTGCAGGCTCATGCACACAGCGATTATTCACGATTTGCAATGTCACAAATCGTAAAAGCTTATGGGGTGGTGGTGATACCTGTTCTCACGCTTCTCCCGCCTTCTGCATCAAAGCGACTACCAAACAATGTGTTCCTCCAACACTATCGATTAACGTTTTCACTCGAGCCCGAATTTCTCCCGATTCCGAAGTCCATTTATTTCAACACCCCTATCAGTGACTAGACTTTTGCAGGGCTATTTACCAAACAAATAAAGACTACATTCACTCCCTGCCAGACAGGCTTTGTTTTCTGCATGGACTGGCTGAGCCCTCTACCGAAGAAAAATCAGAACGCATACGTGGACAAGCCCAAGTGTAAAACACTGCATACAGAAAATCCTCAAGTAGGTCACTCGTTACTCCTTATGTTTGAATAATGTTTTAGAAAGTATTTCTTCATTCCTGCGAGCAAACATATGCAAGTCGCATTGCGCTTTAGTGTCATAATTGCTAGCATTTTTCGGCAGCATATAAAAGTTCCACTTTCAAACAGTCCAGGCGCTTATTCAAAAGGCCATTTCAGTTCAAGGTGTCGTTAATCATAAACTTTCATTGGGGATAGGGAGCATACGCTCGACAAAAAGCCGTTGGTGGTCTCTTTAATATGCAAATGCTGCTGTTGCGAGTGGTATATCTGTATTTAAGGCACTGTAATCTACCAATGGAAGCCAAGTTGTTTTTTGCACTTTAGTGTCCTTTAAAGGGGTCGTGAAGAGATTTTCGAAAAAATTGTGTTGTGTGTGCGCTTATAACCGTGGAACCTTGATAAACAAGCAATCCATACCCGTTTCGTTGCCTGATATCGGCAAATAGGAAAACAAATGCAGTTACGGTTTCACCGAGGCTTTCCTCCTCAACTCGTGAAGTGACGTTTCAGTAAACCCAGCAAGAAGCCAATCATAGTTCTCCCTCGTCTGCACAATATGTCGGCATAGAGTGGGCTTGCAAAGGGTCAGATAAAGCTACAACATCGGCACCATAATGAAACTCGCCCTGCAACTTAATGGGAGATGTCTGATCTCTGATACGACTGATCAACATGGTTGAACTTTTAGTCAACAACGCGGACGAGTGGCGCAGGCAGAAGTAACCACGTTTAATCTAAACTGGGCATTCGTAAACTGTTTACGCTGTTTCGCACGAGTCTAAGCTGTCGTTTTGCTAGCTGATATTGTTGCACAAGTTTGCCGACGTCTGTCTCGCGTAACCTGTTATGCGAGTTGCGCAAACGTGAAACTTCTGACCTAACGAGATAAATGACCGAACGCTTAAAATGAGGATTTATAACATAAACACTATATCATGTGGCATCTCTTGAGGTATAGTGCGCACTATTTTTGTATACCTAATGCGCCATCTCTTGAGGGATAAGTGAAATTTGTACTTCTTTTGCTTCTTTTTGCACTAGTTTACTTTTTGCACAAGTTTACTTCTTTTTTAAAACTAAGGTGCAGCACAATGTTCACGGGCCTTCTGGATCCCACAGCGTTCTCAGTTGTGCACTTCCCACTGGTGCATTCAGCGAAAGCGATGATGACTTCATAGTTAGGAGGAGAATTACATGCCTTTATCAGATAGTGATGACCGTGATCCGGCAGAAGCAAGTGCTCAAATATTAGTAACGGAGTTGTGTGCAGAATGCAAGAGAAAATAAATGTCCAGCGAGTTTTCCTTGAGCAGTTTTGGGCTTTTCTTCACGAGCGGCACCAGAAACTTGCAAAATAGCTTCAGACCAGGACACAGTTGGAAAGTGGGTAAAGGTTCCGGACCACAAATGGTGTCAATAAGCGTACTCCTCATCAATAGTAATGATCCCATGGGGGAAATCCATCAACATACAATTGAATTGGATTGGAATAAACTTTATTTGTGCCTGCAGATCGGCGTTTTGAAGCGCCAAGAGGCGGGACCAGCGTTGTCATAAAGGTTAGCATTTACCCGGCTTGAGCCGTATGCACGCCGTTACCGGCTCAAGTCTCATGCCTTTCGAGCGTCCCCAAGACCTGCTGGACGGCCCAGAGTTGGTGTTTGCACAAGGATTTTTGGTGCAAAGAAAACTGAGCAAAAGCTACATATTGTAAGCACTCACCTCAGCGAATATGATGTGCCTCTCCATTTTGGTAGACGAAAATGGAACTACGCTGTGGCTTGTGCAGTTCACTGTGTTCTTGTTGAGCAACGTGGCCACATAGTATCCCTGGCGGTCACCGGGCAGGTACAGGTACTGGGGGAACCTCAGCCTTATCTCAGGTTCAATCTCCGGCACAATCTCTTGCAGGTAGATAACATCAGGAGCCCAGCTACGGGGGTTAAGAGAGACACCAAACGGGTGAGCAGGACAACCAACTTACAAACATAAAAAATGAAGGAAGCTCACACCAACGCGTAAGACTTGAAGTTGGCGAAACTGTAAGCAACCTTCACGATAATCACGACGGTTCAAGTCCACGATTGCAGCCGATTTGCTTCTTCTTCACTGCTGCAACAACCTTTACTCCACCACTGTTGCTATAAGTGTGAGCTTCCTTCATATTTTTGGAAGTGGCAATCATCGGACTTCGCCTTGGAGGGGCATACACTTTAACGTGTCTATGTCATTCCGAGTGAGTACTGCCCCTATTACGGTGAATGCGGAGTAATTCTCGTTCCAAGCAATTCTTGCCGCGATTACGGCGAACACTGGAGCTTTTTTTTGGCCAATCTCGGCCAATCTCCCCAAGTGGGTATGCTTGGCTTGACAGACGTGCGGTGGGGACACTAGGCAGTTGCCGCAAGGCACGCACACACAAACGCTCAGCACTTTCTTATTTTCTTTGTTTTTAAGCTGTCGGGCAGTCACACGAGGCATGCGCTCACTTGCGCTCAGCATTTTCTTGCTATTTTTTAACTGCGGACACGAAAAATAACTATTTGCTAAACAGCTTCGCTGCTAAAAATAACCATTTACAGCGGTAAATTCGACATCACAAATTTACAAGCTTAAATCTCACCGTGATGCACTCTTCGCATCAAAATAAACCTCATGCCACATTGTGCTGACAGTTAAATGCAACTCGAGTGATGGAAAGAAAAGCCTCATACTTTGGGCTAAACAGTATAGATGCCAGGCATTCACTACGTGCATTCCAATCTTTTACATGCACATCACCTAGACCTGGACAACCCTACAGCTCTAGGAGCAGCAGTGCGATTCCGCAAAAAAACTCTGCGTTGTCATCAGCAGTACAAGGTCACAGTGAAAGTGAATAGGAAGAGTGGTAAGGGGGGCGGAGACAGTGTGGTGTAAATTCAGCTTGTTTACACAAACCTGTGGCACAACCGGAATCCCACTGCATTAATAGAATCGAACCCACAGCATCGATAGGAACGATCACCTGTCTGTCTGGTTAAACTAGCATGATTCTACAGCCCTATATGTGACCACGAATTTTCAATGCACCACCAGCATTGGTATCCCGAAGCAATACCTTTTATCCTCACACTTCAGCAGGCTGTGTCTGAAATTCCTGCCAAGTGTCTAGAGTCAGTCGCCAAATTAAGCAGCTATGTGCACCAAAAATTGTCGAGAGAGGGGGAGGCTGAACAAAGACAAAATTCTAGCTACTGATGTTTCTGTGCTGCCCAATTAAAGTCCTGTAGTAGTACAACTGCACGCCGCGCGAATGAATTAAAACGCTTTCCGTTTTTCTACCCTTTTACCTCTAGGTTGCATAAGGTTGCTGCAAAAGCTCATACTGCTGTAAAACCAATAACCCCTCCAAACAGCCATCCACACAACAGTAGCAGCAAACTGCATGTGACAGGCGCAGATGATCTGGGCCACTCAGTCCCCTTCCCTGCTACCTTATCTTGTAATAACGTCGACCACTTCTACAAACTTTCATCAACAGACAGGCGTATAGGAAAAGCACGAGTCTAACAAAACTTGGGTATATTGCTCGGTACTTGAAGCTTATTGCAAACAAGGTTATTCTACGTCAGCTTATTCCAATTCTTAAGGCACCGTTGTGTAATTGGTACAAGACAACTTTTAACGCTGGTACAGGATATGCTATACATAGCATTTAAAGTCAAACACTTCCCGCTGATGATAACACAGAGTACCGCCTAACCTCGGAGACAACAACAAAATTTGCGACTGAGAGGAGAACCGTGGATTCTTTCCACAATGAAGCTTGAGCTCATCAAGTTAAGGGGGAGCAAAAAAAACAGCATGCCAACAAGCAAGCAACTGAGCACGGTGATATATATAAACGCAGACAAGGATACCTCAAGGTGAGTCTGCAAATGGCGCTGATCCGCTGATGTAGGAAGTCTTGGTTGAGACCATCGACGTTCCAAGTAATAAGCGTCATTCCTTCTCGCTTGAGCGGAGCCACTTCAGCCAGCGGAACGGGGGACTCCATGTTAGGGAGGCTAACCCGCCTCCTGTAAAGATAAACGTTTTCAAACAATGGTACCCGTACAAGTGATAAAGACAGTGGCCCGTATTCACAGGCAGTGACTAACAAGGGACTGACCAAACTTAGCAGCCCTGACTACTTAATCATGACTTGTGCAAGTCAGCACTCACTAGGCCCTGACTAACCGAAACCGTATTCAAGTCACCAATCAGGTGTGTTGACTAAGTAGTCAAGCGGCAGTCGCGACTGTGACGTATTCAGCAAACACTGCGCGTGTGCTCAAGAGATTTCCCCCTAGCAACAAGACAGCAGCTGTGGCCACGGCTAAAAATATGTAGGGTTGTTCATTTTCAGTTAAAACCAGATTTTACCCGACTTTTACGCCCCAAACATGTTTTAGGAGAATCAAGTCAAACACGATTTCTCCCCGAATGGACCTTTTCAAAGTAGCAATCTGAACAAGCATGCGCCGACGGTCCGCCATTCTCAACCAGTACTTGCTGAAAGCAAGCCCCATAAACATATAGCTTTAAAACTCGTTGAGTATTGGCATGACTGTACCGCTCGCTACCCCAGGCTTGGAAGTGCTGCACTAACATTGGTGTACCTAGCTAATGGAAGCTGTGATGTCGAGAGAACTTTTTCCTGACCGAGATATGTTCAACGATAGGACAGGTCTCCATTCGAGACCTGTCCCATCCATTCGATGACCAGCTTTTCGTGAATAAACTGTTTCATTTCTTCAAAATTACCAACGCTCTTTACTGTCATCATTACCGATTCATTTCCACACAAACGCCAAATTTTGGAGAGTATCTGCTAGAAAACCCTTATGTCCTGATGTCCCCCCCGACTACCAGCTTGAAGCAACCACCAATTTTAACTCGTGATACCTTCTGATAAAATAAACCACGTGCACCACTCAGTACCACTCGTAGTGAAAAGACCCGATTTTCAGAATGGTTCTAGAAAAATACTGATATCTCCCTGATTATCCCTTTGAAAAACAGCACCCGATTTTTTACCCCCCTAAACGTTTCACTTGAGATGATGAATGTGACCCGCCGCAGTGGCTAAGGCGTTGTGCTGCTCGATTCCCGGCCCCAGCGGCCGCTTTTCTGACGGAGGCGAAAAGCAAAACCGCCCGTGTGCTTGAGATTTCAACGCACGATAAAGATCCCCAGATGGACAAAACTAATCCGGAGCCCTCTACTACGGAGCGCCTCCTAATCTGATCAGTTTTGGCGCATTAAATCCCACAATAGAAAACTCTAAAACGAACAACCCTAAATATATGCCTCCCCATACAAATTCTCTGAATGAATGAATGAATTTATTGCTAAATTGGAAGGAAAGACCACCAGCAGGCGCAGTTTGTCTCACCTAAAGGTGGACACCGGAACACCTGCTGGTGTGGGGGGGTGTGGGGAATAGGGAAGAAGGCGTACAGGAAAGGGAGGAAAGAGAGAAGGGAAGGATACATATATACAGGACTAATAAGGACATGTATGTACAAGATACACAAGCTAAACATTAGGAACACTAAGGAAAAAAAGAAAAACCCCACACACACACACACAAGAAAAAAAAAAGAACGGCCACAGTTCAGTCTAACTGGGGAGAAACTGGAGAGCCGGGACGAGTCCTGAGGCATACAGGTAGTACCCCAGGGCCTCATGGACTCCGTCTTGCTCTCTGGCGCTGCCCGGCGGCCACAGAAACTCCTCGAAGGGCCGAGCCCTTCCCCTGAGGGCGACCAACAGTTCAGTCCTCCCTGCCACCAACTGGGGGCGCTCCAGGACCAGATGCGGCAGGGTTTGGAAAGCCACCCGGCAGTGCTGGCACGACGGTTACAAATTCTCTCGTTTCGGTCTTCGTTGCCTGCCTCGCCGTATGCTTCACGTCTACTCCAATCGGTGTGCTTGCTGCCTGTGGCTTTGTGTGCCCCCTGTCATCAGCACACAGTGACTGTTTACTGATCTTGTTAACCATCCAAATAGCTCATACAGCGCTCAAATGTGCGATGAATTCGCTGGCGTACGGCATGTGCTCTGTGCACCGCGGCAAGCAACCGGCGCCAACAGACTAGAGCAGGAATCTCAAACTGACATCAGTGAGCGGGCCACAGTCACGAAATTTAGTCCCGCAAGGGCCGGGACAGTGAAGAAGGTGGAACCGAGGAGGTGTGAACAAAATGTCAGCTAGCGCTGCCATTTGAAAGAAACAAGTCCTTCTCCACAAATATGCTGGGTCATTTCCGAATGGAATTTGGCGTCGGGATTTGACGCGAGCAAGGCGCACGCTCGTGCATTCGCTCCAAAAAGTCAAATAAAAATAAATGAACACTCATGAGCGGGCCACTAGACTAGACGGAGCGCATAGGCAGCAGGGATGAACCGAGACATGGCTCGCACGAGGACAAAAACTTGTGTATTTTTAGTTTTATTCCCTCCATTATCGCGACAAACTGGCTTTGGCCGAGTGTGGAAAAAATTAAGAATAAAAAAAAGCCAAGGGCAGACTTTTTTGCCCTTTGCTTTGGGGGAGTTTTTTTTTTTTTTTTTTCTTGCAGTTTTCATAATTTGACTGAGTTCTCATTCATTGAGCTTTTGTTAGCGAATTTCTTGCAGTGGGGTTATTCCTAGGATAATAGTGCGATCAACATATAGGACTTATACTGGGTTGGGTTCACAGGGGTGAGACAGCCCAAAGAGATTTGGGAGCAGTTTTTGGAGCAGCGAAATTTCGATTTTGGAGCAGAAGAATCTTTATTTGGAGCATTTAGGGACATTTATTAAATCGTCTTGTGAGCTTAAAAAATCATAATTTTAGCAATTTGAAGGGTCAAGTACACATTCCAATCAGTTTTGAACACACAGAACACTGAAACAGCCTTACGTGAAAGAATTTCTTAAGAGTATCACAAAGTTCTAACTGCACTACCTTCTTCCTAACTAGTGATATTGTGTTGCGGATGTACGCAACACTGACAACAAAACTGCCGTCAACATTATGAAATTTAAGGGATCTGCTATGGTGGCGCGTTTTTTTACCATTTCAATGCTAAAATTATTATTTTTGTAATCCCAGGCTGCGTTGTACGAACGAGTGTAGTCACGGCAGCAGTTGAGCAACTTCGAGCTAACAGTCGCATAGCCCAACCAGCCTACCCGTTGCAGTCCGTGGGGCGCACGTTCACCCCATGGTCTTTTCAGTAGCGTTACTGTTTAGCCACCTAGATTTTGGCATTAAACTTCACTTCACATACATCAAGTGTTATTAGTCGCGTGCTATGGCAACCATGCAGTCCTGCAGCCATTCGGCAGCTGCCTGAACAGGTCGCGGCGCCGCAGCACAGCCCGCAACTTTCGTGTCAACCGTTCTACCCCCGAGGCTCGCGATCACGCTTCAAAGCACAGCAACACCTCAGCATTTTATAACACCACAGTGAGCCAAAAAGTTCACTTCACGAACCCGATTATAGATGCACGCACCGCGTTCTGCACTCCAGGACAAGCCACGCGGAAGTCTTAGGCACCACATTTCAATGAACTTTTTTTCGAGCCGCGCAACTTCTCGTAATCTCGCACAAATCTCAAACCATAACCCCGGGTTAATGTCGCTGTTCAGAGCCACAATTCATAGAATTAATAGACTGGAACCCAGCTGATTGCGTAAAATAAACCAGGGAAAATATTGACGATGCGCACTGAGCGCGTGAAGTAGGCAGTAGCAGCCAGATCAGGCGGTGGCCATGTTTGTAGCCACAGCGATGCCCAAACAGGAAGGCCATTTCAGCGAACCAGGACGAAATGCCAATTGTGTTTTAGAAGCTATCGTTTGCTTCATTTCAGTCTTTCTATTTCTGCCATTTCTGTGTTTGCAATTGACCGATAATAAAGTGGTGACCAGGATGCGCGAGGCTTTCGTCCCCGCCGGAACTGACATGAGCATCAAAATCCGTGCCTTCCAGGCTCTTCTGGAGCAGGCTCTTCTGGCGCAGTTTTCATGCTTTTGGAGCAGCTTGGAGCAGGAAAATGGAACCGTATCAAAAAGGCGCAATATGCGCAGCTGTCTCACCCCTGGGTTCAAGATAGGTTGTTTTCAGAGTGGTTAGGCCAGGTTATGTCAGGTTACGTCAAGTTTGGGTTACTTTAGGTTGGGTGCAGGCTTTTGTGCATATGCCGCAAGAAATTTCCCATGGTCATTCTCACTGCTGTTGTGACAAAAGACACTGCCATATATTTAAGTAAACTTGATTACACTCTAGCTTTAAAGCAACCCTGCAAAACTTTTTTCTAAATCTTAAATCCTTGCAGAATGTAGTCAACCAACACATCCAGCACTTAGATTAGGAGGTCGCAAAGTACCACAGCCAAAAACTGCTGCCTCTCAACCCATCAGGTAACTTAGATACTTGCTGAAAAGATTTTTGTCTCTTTCTCGGTCTTGGCGTTCTTCGACTACTGGAAGTACGTCATTACAGCGGTGTAGCGGATGTTGACCGGTTTTTCTTCCATTGCAGCAATGAACGCATTCAAATAGGAATCAGTCAAACACGAAAGTGAAATGTGCAGCGAAATCTGCAGCTGAGCATGATTTTCGGGTCGGCGGCTGTTTTGTGGGTGTGCTTGGCAAGCGACGTCCTGCTGGCGGGTCGCTTCGACAAAGGTGTCCTGGCGTCATTTCCGTGACTGATTTGACGTCAGTGAAATCGTGGAGCACCGCAGCATAAAACACTTTCGTGTTAAAATACAATACTCGAAAACGAACAACCCTAAGCATAACGTACTCTTTAGTACTAAAGGTTGCTTCCCCGCAGGAAGACCCTATGTGCAGGGGTGCACCCTTTACAGGCCGCTTGCTTCATTGTACAGGCGTCACTTCTGTGACGGATATGATGTCAGCGAAATCTTCGTGTACCCAGGAATACAACACTTTCGTGCCACAAAAGCAAAGCAGACACGAACGGTGTATCTGCTGCGACGAGTAAAGCACATCGTGCTGCTCCATGCTGGCGATAGCTATAACTTCACAGTGCTTACAGACGCAAAGGAAAGAGTGAAAGCGTTTATCAGAAGTGTTGCAGAGGCCCTTTAAATGATTTAAGGAAAGAGGTGCTAATGATCCGACCGCTTCCTCACAGTGCACAAGTTAATTTTTGCAACCCCACCCACCTATGAACATTGGGCAGTAAAAAAAAGGGGGGGAGTATACTAACCTCGACTCAATCTCAATCATGTCCAGACACCAACACTTCTGGGGTGGTAACCCCTCTCCGAACTCAAGATACTCGTTCTTGTCAAATGAGCTGTGCCGGGAAAACAGTAATTTTAATGAAATAACTTGCCTATGCCCAAGTAAAAAGTAATGCGGTAACGGCACAGTACACAGTTCATAGCTACTCAGCAATGATAATAGGAAACAGTAAACACAGTGCACTTTTAACGCGCCGCTTTTAGCCTGCTGCTGTCGCTTCATGTGGTAGGAGTTAATGCAGGCGTTTGGAAGCGGTAAAAAGGTAACCAAAAAACCTTTAACACTATGTTTTACGAAATATTACCACGCCGGCATACACTAACGCATGTAGACAGGTATGCGACTACCCGAGGCAAATTTTAGCATGTCAAGTTGGAACAGTCGGGATACAACACCGGCGTATTGCTGACATTTGTACTTTACACGACAGACTTTGGAAATTTTGACGGCGCCCTGAGTATTCAGGGAACGCTGAACAGGCACTGGCCCTTCAGCCTCTACTTACATGGCTGTCACTATGCCCGCTGTATCCGTTTCAACACCCGCGGCTGACGACTCGGCTGGTTCCTGTGCGTTTTAAACAAGGCAGAAATGTTTCATACATGAGTTTGTAACATTCTTCACACGGCATGAAAGCACTTCTGCACGCCCTGGGTTATTAAATGAGCCCAACGCAAACATAGGAAGATGGTCGAGTCCCGGTTCAAGTAACGACGGCGAATGACGTTTCTGAACCACTGTGGCCGGGCATATATTATACGCACAAAGCCTGTGGCGTGCAATAAGGGCGAGGCAGCGCTTGACATGATAAAGGGAGGTATGCTACTCACATAGTCCAGAATTTCGACCACTGACGAATCGTCAGCGACGTCACTGTACTCGGAGTCGCTGTCGTGCACCTCATAGACGACTACGTCGCCACTTGCAGAAGCGGCATTCCGACAAGGTGCAGGCACCACCTCAATTATGTCCAAGTCGTCGCCTTCATCCATGACTCAGCGGCACTAAAAGTTAAAATTTAATCATAAGGAAATCCGCCGAGCGCGTGTTGCCTCTACGAAAACACGGGCGCCAGAAGCTCGCGGCTCGCGGCAAATGGCCGCATGGCTTTGACTTGGTTTGGCCGCTTGGCCAGCTTGGCTTGGCTTTCGAAATTTAGTTGATCGAAACATCCATGGATCGAAATATCGAAAAACTCTGGTTCTGACTCTTTTTATGTAGCCGTTAACGTTTTAGAACTAAGTACGCAGGAAACTCTTCCTTCGCCACCCGATAAGCATGCATGAAAAAACGGTGTTGGAGAGGAGTGAAAATAGCTTGACTGGGTTAATCGCTTCATCCAACGCCTCCCTTCCTCGGGGAGACCGACCTCATCAAACGGCTGTAGCCCAATGCCTGCCGGCCAGCCTTACGCACTCTTTATCTCTTTCTTTCTCTCCCTCTTTCTCTGTCCCCATTTGTTCTGACCTATCCCCTTTCATTCTCCCTCTCCCCTTCCCCGGACTGGGTTGTATGCTGGTGAACTCGCAAATGAGTTCAAAATATCCACAATCCGCTTTTATACTTTCTATTTCAGTAAATCACTTACCACTTACCTTACCACTATCTCTTTCGTAGCAGAGCGAGCGCGCAGCAAGGAGCTACCAACGTTTAGTATCTACTGCGTGAAGCACAGATCGAGCGATAACGACGGGCAGGGGCGGTAACGATGGTTCGGGCGGAGCAGCAAGCGTCACCGTGGCAATGCCAAACACTGGCCGCATGTTCCTTCAAAATGGGAAGGCCATGCATCATACGTAATTCCCAGGAGCAGGCTGCCCAGCGATGACACGTACATACAAGCAGGAATGGGAACGAAAGAAAATACCGCAACCACGCAACGTATAACGAAAAAGACAACACGTGTAAATCCCGGCCACACGCTACAGCTTCGCTGGTTATAACAACCTGTACACAACTTGCAACCTGGGCCCAGGAAACTTGGCACACCCCAGAAGACACGAAATGGGTATTAATATTATTACTACTGGTACTGGTGTTATTTATATTGTTGTTATTACTATCTATGTAAAACATGATGCCTTTTATTGTTACCACGTTAATAGAGAACAGAGGGTTGGGATTAAAAACCCGGGTTTTTGGCCGTTTCTTTCTTTTGATACAAATGGGCAAAAACAGAAGTTTGCCGATAACAAATGATGCGTGGGCTATCTCTAAACAATGGGCAACATATCAGAAAATGAAGCCACAAAATAGGAAGCCATGTATTATTTATTCAAACTAAACTATATTAGCTACATAAGCTCGGTTTAGAGAACCCTAGAAGCTCGACTGTGGTGCAAATCACGAATGCCAACTTTTTCAGTTATTAATGTTCATTCGTATTCATTCCTACTCACCTTGATAAAGAATTCTTTATCAAGGTGAGCATTTTGAGGTGATAACGTACAATGTGGTACGTAGTACAAAGCAGACCTTCTGAACAAGATGTTTGGAACTGCATATCATTGCTGAATTCGCTCATTTTACTTCGCATGCATTGAAAATAAACAAGACATCCTCACACTTATCTAATGACATGGCGCTGAAAACAAAAGGTTAGTTTGGCCTGTACCGGCAGATTACTACACCAAATAAAAAAAATGTACCAGCGTAAATTGGTCATAGCGGTTAATTTTCGAACAGTGTTTGGTGATAGAGTAAAGAGCAAGGTCACATGGCTAATAAAATAAAATGGGGTGTGTTACTAAGTGCTTACGTTTTTTTATGCAGTTAATTTTGTTGCGCTGTCCTTCTTTTTACTCATCCTCTACCTTCTAAAGGTGCATCTACCAAAGCAGAAATTTAGGTCATCAGCTTCTAATACGTCTTTTCTTACTGCGTGGGACCCCCACACGAAAACCCTGATAAAAAAAATGACTGATGATTTTGATACTCCCTAATGTGAAATTTGTGCACAGCACGAACTGCAGTCTTCTCGGTCAAGGTGCATAGCTGCTGTGTTGATCAGATGCGAAGTGATTGTGTGATCAGCGAGCACATGGCAGCGCGCGCTACTCTGCCGTAATCTCGCAGCATGTTGGCGCAACTGAGCATGTTTTGTAAATCATGTTTGAACGTCCCGCACAAATTTCACAGGATTCAGACGAGCCACGCAATGAAAACGACGACGAAGGACCAATGAACGTGCAGCATGCAGAACTTGAAAGAACAAGACGTACGTTGGCTTTAAATGGATGCCTGGTTTGCATTTCCATTCTCGGGAGCTACTAGACACCAAGGATGGTTTTCACACACGTGTCTGTCAAGGGCTCGGCAACTTCCCTCCCTTTCACACTTTCAAAGGGGTGTCTCGTGCCGCCTCAGTAAACGGCTGTCCCCCTCACAATTTTGCGACACTCTCCTCCTCCGTTTTTTTTTTTCAGTCTTCGGTCTTCCCATCGTTCGCTCGGTTACAACGCCGAGGCCATCACTACTGCGAAACCACTGGTGACCAAAGTGCTGTGCAGAAATAAAAAAATTGGCAGCAGGCTATCCACTTAATTTATGCACGCAACATAGAAAGCATGCTAATACGCATTTATTTTGCTTTAACTTAATGTGAGCCCGAAACAGAAAGACGTAGATTTACCTGATTTACAGGTAGGTAAAAATAAATGCCTGCATAACTGTTTGCTTTCTTGTATAGTCTAATTGTTACACAAGCTACTACTCAATCTTTGTTTTGTTTTGTATTGTTATTATACACGGGGCCTCATGGGTTACAACCCTTCCATATCTGAATCTTCGTGCATGCGCCATGCACTGCGTTACTCGCCACGATAAAAAAAGTCAGCTTAGCCAATATGAGCCACCAACCCCTGATTAATTGCTCTTGGCAACATAAATGTGCACATAAAAATGCAAAAAAGACGGCTACATTTGGCAGAACAAGCAGAAACCAAGTTGGCAACAATGGAGCTCTAGATAGGGGGTGATTTAACGACACCAGTTAGATGCCGGCCCATTTTCGTGGCTTTCCTCACTTACATTTTCCTGGCTGTTTCGTTTTCTTTTCCTGGTTCGGTGAAAAATGTATTAACGGGGTTCCACTGTACTTGAGTATAGCGAGCGAGCTACGATGACAAGGCGAGCCCCTAAAGTGCTCCGCACTTAATATGTACATTCACGAAAAAAAATCAGGAGACAGCAGCCAAAATGTTCAGGCACCTATTTAATTTAGGAACTGAAACAAAGGAACCAACCATCCTATGTAACTAGGCTTGCGTTGTGTAGTAAATCCAAGCATTAATAGTATTGCCCGGGAAAATGCATGCAAGATTGGTCTATCAGTTCACAGAGTTAAAACTTCATTTTTTAGTTACACACATTGTGACCTGTATGCACACCAGTCGACAAAGGCAAGTGACAAGCAGAGTTTCTATACAGTAAAATACATTTGCATATAATATATATATATATATATAAATTTGTATAACATTCATATATACAAGCGAAATCACTTTTCTAGTTGATCATAGGCCTCAGACTCCCTCACACACAAAATATTTACAAACGCATGCCATTCAAGTCAATCCTTGGAACCACGTAAAACACACACTGTACACCAACAGGAGATGAATGCGCACTGACGCGCGACAATGTTGTGACGTACAGAACATGATATATGAGTTGCTCTAGAGGCAAAAAAGAGGCAAGACTGGCAAAACGTGTTAAATACATTCACTGTACACAAAAGACAAAAGTATGTCAGAGTTTGTAGAGCACCATAGGTTTCTTATATAGCTTCATAACTTTGGCATAAAGGCATAGAGTTCTATTGGCAGGACCACACGACACAGGCAAACGGTCATTCAGTGAAAACGTCGAGTTTTTGCAGTGTAGTGATGTCAGAAAATAAAGGGGTCCCACTAGTACGCAGTGACACTATTGACTTGCTTAACATTGGCTCAACTGCCAATAGAGTCTGGGTGACCATGTCTACTCTCAAAGACAAATTTCACTGCTCAACCCACAAAAAAAGGGGGAAAGAAACACAACGGTTAAAAAATTTGGTGCATGGAGTGTCCTATTGATGTATGAGCACTGGTACAAAAGGATGTCAGAATTTCATTTCCTTCACTTAAGCGCAATGTCGGTTTTACCGGTACAACCACCTAAGATTAAATTTCAAATTTCAAACAGTACAAAATCAGATATAAAAGCTAGGTAGTTAGGCAGAAATCTTGAATTTTAGTTCAGTCAGATCACACATTTTGCAACTATACCAGCGTGTGTAGCAAGACAGTTCCAACAAAGTGAAAGCCTACATTTTGCTTCTGATGGTCGCACCTGTATAGTTCAGTCGTTCACATATGTCGCGCACCGGTTACACGTGTCACCGATAGAAGCCACCACAGAAGCACTGCAAGTTCCATTTCAGAAAATTCCAGAAGGAAATGTTGCAAAAAGAAGGTCTTCGACAACAGCGCACAAAATCTTGCAAGGGCACTGAAACATGTCCACCGCAAGCTGTGACCCACAGCAACACACTGTCAAGTAGTTCCTCACTAAACACAGAAGGACAGTATAGGAGTTGTCGCCTGCAGTGAGCTTTTCATTGTCAAGCACGCACAGGTTTGCATGCAAAAAACAGCGTTAGCACCAGGATGACTTGGGCATGTAGTCCAACTCCATGGCCGACGTCACCGAAGGGATTCCACTGCCACTGTTTCGGTGACTCGCTGGTCCCGAATCGTCCCCGCTCGTCGTGCAAGGAGTGCATGGTGCCGTGGACGACGTTGACAGCGACCAACCCTGAACGTCAGCGGCTTCCCTATGGCCACGGGTGAAGATTTCCTTGAGGGTCTCAATGGGGTCGTACGACGGCTCGCCGGAGTCCGACGACTCGGAGCAACTGCTCTTGGGAGACTTGAGGAGCGCCGACGTGACAGTGGGGGACCTCCTTCCACATCCACCAGCCTTCGAGGACTATTCTGACGGTCACCGTCATCGAGGAGAGACTCGCTGCTCCCACTCTGTTCGTTGTCCACCTGGCTCCTGGGCACTGCTGGTGGTGACATGTTCGGGAAGGGAGACAGGAAGGGCTTCTTCGAGCGAACGGCCGCAGTAGGAACAGTGCCTCCCGGTGTTGGCACTGTTGTGGGTGACATGTTACTGGCGTGTAGACGTGACTGGACGAGGGCTGGTGGAAGAGGCAGCGGAACCTCGTAGCCATCCGCGTCCACGGTAGGCTCGTTGTCGCCGAGAATCTGGAGGTACCTTGTTGCGTTGGCCACCTCGGGAGTCAGCAGCGACACGCTGTACCTGCCATTCTGCAGGAGTGGAAGCTGAAGGTAGAGAAAAAATAGAGCGGTGATGTGCTGAGCAGCAACTATGGATACAGTTCGTGTTATATGCGTGTGTCCAAAGCACACCGTGCACAGACAGAAACTCATATTATCTTTGTGCAGGCAGCTTGGTGTGGGACTTGAGCTGAGGGCTGTTTGGGTCCTTGGTCAGGTCCCAGTCAGGCTACACGAGCAATCAAAGCTCTATTGAAATTTCTCCGGAGCGCAGAACTGGACAGTGTTTTGTGATTGAAAATTTTGGGTACATCAAATGACATCTTTTCGTTTTCACTTTTTTTTTTTCTCTTTTTTTTCTCTCTCATCTAATGTAGCAAGCCAGCACAACGGCTTGGCTAACAATCGCTGGTCTTCCTTAAACTTATTCTCTCTCTCTCTTCATGCCGGAGATAAGAAAGAAAAGCAACGGCAATTGGAGACTAGAAATGGCATCCTAAAGGTATGAGTTTCGCAACATGAATTGCTTTGTGCTGCGGTAAATGAATGATGAATATGCCCATCGGTCAGCAGAAGTGTGAGGACAGAGCCCATCGGTGCTCTTTTAGAAACATCTGCTTAAATTTACAGCCTTAATTGATCGGTGCTGCGAAAAAGTTTGCACCTACTGCCCCCTGCATCTCAAAGGCACCGTTGAAATGCAAGCGCACCCGGTTTTAAACGAACTAGTGGCTACTATAACGAACAAAGCTTCGTTTCCCGTTACCATTTGTACACATTAATTTTGTGGCCAGATATAGTGAAAAGTGGATATAATGAAACTAATTTCAGTTTCTCGATCTGTTCGTTATAAGTGGGCTTGACTGTCATAGTAATCAAAATTGCTGCCACATATACCATACGGTCGACATTTACGCATACCAAAGAGACACATGTACCTTGATGGCATCTGGTAGGAACAGAACAAATCAAAGGCAAATTCAAGGCAAATCTGCACATCAGAAGCCAGCAACGAAACCTGCGAATTCTATTATGCAATACCATAACAATGGCTGAGCCACTGCGAATGGTCGTGACTAGTCACAAATAGGTCTTTCAAAACTAAATGTGAAATTTGTACATTGGCAGACAATCAGATGATGAGTCTCTCGAGAGTTCCTATGAATATGGTGCTGTCCTGTATTCCCATACAATTGCAGCGTAGCTTCAAACAGAGCTACCATTCATTACCTGTGTTGCAGCTGGGTCACTGGAGATGCTCAAGCAGTCTGACTCTGGAGTAGGGAACAGCAGGGAGTTTTGCTCCGGAGTGCTCAAGACTTTGCTAGGGCCTAGAACGGAAAGAGTACATCAGCTATGCATTAGTAAATAAAATATTGCGAAGATTGCAGTGTGAGCGCATTTGACTGAAACACTTTTACCTAGGACGTCCTGTTTTTACAATTATCATCGCTTCCCTTCCCACTTTTCTCCACATTTGAGGGATGTCGTAAAGTGGTTGCATACGATCTGTCTGCTGGTGGAATTATCATGACTGCAAGTAATACTGTTGCCATTTACATGTGCTGCTTTAGGTGCACAGTTTAAGCGGGACATGGCTCCTGAAAGAATTTCTTTTAATTTTAAGTAAGCTCTGTGAAACTTGCAGTCTTCTGGCTTTCTCCCACTGAATTCAAATATGTCATTGTTTTTTGAGTCAGTGAATTATTTCCCTAGATAAATAGAGATAATTAGTCCATTTTTTGGAAGGACCAATAGAGAAAACGGAGTTAGTCATAAAACTGTAATCTTTATATTTTCCAATACTATGAACCCTGGTGGAATGCAATAACAGAACTGGATTTTCGATTGCACCACTTGGAACTAATTTTACAGCTCATTGAACTTCAGTGTTTGAAATGGGCATTCGAAATGGGCATTTGAAATGGTTTCTTGCCACTGGTGTCACCAAGGTTTAATGAAATTAGTTCCAAGTGGTGTATCAAAAAACAATTCTCTTATTACATTCACCAGGGTACATAGTTATTGGAAAATATAAAGATTACTGTTGTATGACAAACACTCGTTTTCTCTATTGTCCTCCAAAATGGCTAATTATCTCTATATATAATTATCTTGGGAACTTGTATTGACTAAAAAATAATGGCATATTTGAATTCAGTTGGAAAAAAGCAGCATGACTGCAAGTTTCACAGAGTTTAAAAATAAAAAGGAGCTGTTTAAGAGCAGTGTCCCCCCTTAAAAGAATCCCTCAGTCTCTAGGGGCACGCCATCAGCTACGCCTTGTTTTACATTAATCTAGCTAGAACCTAATGACTACACAACAGTGATAGGTATTGATTAATTTAGAAAACACCAACCTTGAAATACGTATTTATGAACTATTCTGTTATGTTAAAGAAAACAGCATTTCTATATCTTGACTTCAGTGAAGTACAAAGTACAAATCACGTACAGAGAAAACAGTAGAATCACAGTTTGCAATGGCATTGTTCTAGTATTACCCTCCACCACCACCTATCCAGCACCTAAAAGCTGTTAAGCAACTAATGAAGCATTTGCGATGAAGAGACGAAACGTTAAAGCACATGAGTAAGTAACAAGTAGGTTACGACAACTACGACACACATGCCAAGTTTTCCACACTCCAACAAACATCATGCCAAAATCATGCAAAACATCCGTTTGCACACTTTCATACTCATTATTCCCATTAAAAGAACCAAAATAAACACAAGTACATTTTTGTTACTCATTGCGTTCCATGGCACAATGACTTTATTCTTCAATGTGTTGAACTTGCTCTTTTCACAGATGCCTTCGGGAAATTCAGAAGTCATTCCCACTTTAAAAATCTCTTTTTACTTTATTTCATATGGGCATGCATAAAGACCACTCCCCAACGGTAGCACAATACATTTCATTTTATAACTTCCCGAATTCGAAGAGGAGGATTCCCCAACAACTTTCAGTAAGTAGGTCAGAAGCGTGGTACTTAAAAGTATCATACTGTTCTCAGTTTAGCCTCAATGGTATTAGAATTCGACGCTTTCACAGCTCCATTTGGAGTCTGTGCCTCTGAAACAAGGGCCCATTATGTATGAGAAAATGATCGATTAAATGCAATCAATATGGCTGAGACATTGAAGGCTACAATGATCCCACTGACAATGTTGTATCGTAATTCATGAATACTAAGTGTCGTGGTAGTTTATTTAGCCTCGATGGTATTATAATTTGAAGCTTTCATAGCTCCATCTAGAGTCTGTGCCTCCTAAATAATGGCACATAGGTACGAGAAAATAACGAGTAATGCAATTTAACATGGCTGTGACATCCAAGGCTACAATGATCCTCACTGACAATGTTATATCGTGAGTCATGAACACTAAGTATCAGTTGTAGTTTATTCATTACTAAGTACAGCTGTAGTGCTACAGTATGTGGGATCATTTTTAGCAGGTCCGTTCTTTACAAGCCAATCGATGCAAACACTTGTTACATTATCAAGTTTTTATTTTTCCTTTGGCTGGTGGCTTCAAACCTGCAGCCCTCAAACCTTTCCATTGAAATTACCGTTCCCAACAAAACAAGTTGAGCAGAGAGAAAAAGGGACGACGCATGCATAGATATAGGCAATGCCGACGCCCCATAGACAATGAAGGCTGTGCTGTGCACCCTTAGACACATACCATCTTCATGGTTAAGATTATTCGACTGAGTAAATAGCAAGTACAGCTACATTCGATAATTCTGGGTATTTTTAGAAAGCAATGATTATAACAATGGAGTAAGAGCTTACGGATAAAATAAAAGGAATGTTTTCTCAGGCCTTCATTCCTCTAGGGGTGTCAGCAATGCATTACAGAGTGTCTCACTAATGTCGTTCCAGCTAGTGTCCACTAGATAGGTTCTTATCTAGTGACACCAGTTTCCATCCTGAGGTAGCCACAGGCCTTGGATGCTAATCAAAGAAAGCTCCATCGCTGATAGGTGCATTCACAAGGCACATGTTCTTTGTCAATTAGCCGGCTTGTGGTACCAAAGGTGGTGCATGGACCAGTGAGACAGTGCAAAAGTGCAAACAGCGGCAGCAGCGGCAGCAGCCTTGGGGTGGGTGTACGGCCTGAGCATGCGGTGGTGCGTGCGTGCGTGCGTGCTACGAGGTGCGGTGTAAATAGCAGTGCAGGGGTCGAAGCGAAGCGGCAGCGACTACCTGGTTGCGGTGACCTGACCGGTGGTGGGTACCGCTCTCCCTGGTAACCCAAATTGTCAATGCCACCTACAACGGTGGCGGGAGACACACAGACACACAACAGATTGACAAGACGGAACTGGTGAAAATTATTATAAGCAGACGGATTGGCGAAGAAAATTAGCATTAGAAAGTCAGCCACTTTTGGCGCAAACCTCGCCCAAAAAAAATACATTTTAAACGTTAATTTAAAATTACATCTCGTAAAGCTTGGGTAACTTTTGAAAGTACAAGGTGCGCCACAGTGACAATACTTGAAGGATTGATAATACTGACAATGTGGCACCCTGTGTACAGGCCATGAAAATTGTGTAGCTGGGACACCGATTAGATTGTAGGGTTTAATGCACCATGAGGCGCACCGTAGTGGAGGGCTCCAGATTAATTTCAATGACCTGGAAATCTTTAACATTCACAGAAGTATTGACATGGGTGTTTTTGCTTTTCGCCTCCATCAGAAAAGCAGCCACAACAGCCACGATCGAACCCGCGACTTTGGTCCCAGCAGCACACCTTAGCCACTGGGCCACTCTGGCGAGTAGCTGGAACTTACGTAGAGCAAAGCAGAAACAAAAAATAAATTAAACTGAGTGTGGCTTCTAGCTTTGGGTGCCTATAAGGTGCTTCTATAAAAAATTGTGAGACCTTTCGTAAAGTTTCGAAGGAAGTGACCGTGAAAGCCGCAGGACCGTGCATGAACAGTGCGGCAGTGCAACACCAGCAGTTCCTGACCCACAAGAAGCCACAGCAGAATTTTTTTTTTCATTGCGTTATTTATCAAACTCTGTTAACCTTTTTTTTTTTTTTTTGCGCCTAGACTGGACAGCACTAGACTGGGGTTGATAAGTTTTCAATTGTGGGCTGGCCCTGGTTGAAGAAGGCGAAACTGGGAGTGGCAACTACTTGTTCCCTTTCTTGAACCTCTTTCCCACAGTATGATTCTGCTTGCATGTAAGCAACTCTACAGGCAAACGGTGAGTTGTCATAAACCAGCTTGGCGCTACTTTCACTGATACCTCTCTGTATCTGCTTTGCTGGAAAAAGCAGACAAGGTCGATAATAGCCCGTATATAAACTGGCTGCTGCAATGCCCGTAAGCAGGTGACTCAGTAAAGAAACCATTGTGGTGGAGAAAAGGACACACAAGATGTAAAAGAGAAAGCATGCCGTAATGATGATATAATTGAGAGCGCCACGTGTACCAAGCTGAATTGACGCATCCCTCTAATATGCATCAGTGATAAGGGTTGGTCCTGTGGTGGTGTATTGTCCTGTGGCATCAAAGGTTATGATGTTAAAGCAAATGTGTTAAATTAAAACACTTTGCGAAAAAAGCAAAGTTATTTAACCCTTTCAGTCCTGGCGTCCTTTATTTAGGACATGAACCAAAAGACTTCTAGCAATTTGAGAACAAAACCAAAACAGCTAGTTTTCTGGGAAATAGTTCTTCAAGGATGCCTCTTTTGATAGATATTATCATTACTTGTTTTTTGCTATAGCTGAAAGCTAGAAAGAGGAAGGCATCGCAGTAAGGACGAACTGACGTCAGGGTGACCCCAAGGACCGAAGTTCTAGTTTGATTACATGGCTGTAAATCTAAAAATACTTGCACTAACAGACTTATTTCTTGTCTATGATCTTACTTCTTTTCAAATTTCAGGAAAACAAGCAAAAATCTTTTTTCTGCTGTAATTAACTTTTAATTGCCTGATGACCTAATTAGATCTCATGCTTGTAAATCGTTAATTACTTGCATCACATGCTCGGTTTCTTTTTTTTAACCTTATAGGGTCTAATTAAAAAAGAAAATACACAGAAAAAAAATTTACGATGGAAAGGAAAAAATTCAGTGCTGAAAGGCAAATAATATTCAATTTAGTAGTTTCTTTGGCCGGGTTGTTCCAAAGGTTTATTTCGCAAGGGCTAATATTACATTATAAAAACGAATCACAAGATAGATGTAACAGTGACAATCAAAACGGCACAACGAATACATGCTACCTACTTAATTAGATTCTGACATATTCCTTTAGATCAGGCGAGGAGATAAGAGACTGTGTTTACCTGTGAAGGACTGTCCAAGATAGTTGTGGTTGTGGACAGCTGTGGCAATGCTCGCAAAAGCCTGGTACTTTTCACGCAGGAACTCCAAGGTGTCCAAGCAAAACGCGAAATCGGGCCTGCCTTCCGGATTATAGGACCAGCACCTAAGCATCAGGTCGTGCCTGCAGAAAAATAGTGAGGAAAAAAATAAAAGTCAATGCTCACAATCGACAACCTCTGCATGCACATTTTTGGTGCACTAAAAACTGGTGGCATTTCAGAACGAATTCCAAATATTGCTGAACACTTAACATGCAATTTGTTTGTGGTTGGAGGGATGGCTAGTAAGGTCAGATACATACTTGCATTTCATCACATAACCCACCATTTTACCACAGGGTGTAACCTGCTGCCACTCGATACTGACAGTTTTTTTGTTTAAAATGAAATGAAGGCTAATAAAAAAAAAAACGAAGTGTTTTGCCACGTATTATTTCCTCTTGTGTTTGAGTTTCCATTTCTTTTTTTCAGTGCCCTTCTTTGTTGCCGAAATATATTATAACGCACCAGGCTCAGTATTTCTTGAGTTAATTAGCAAACATTAGGAGTAGCAAAACCATGGTTCAGCATCCCGAAAATTCAGTCCTACTCACACCTGAAATTCAACCTCGCCCATTCTGTGAGTGGAAGCACAGAATAGAAGGCGATGGGAAATTGCCCACTTTCATATACCTGTCCTGTCACCGATGCCATATGAACATGCTGTATTTACAAAACCTGTGTCAACTACTATCATAAAAGTTCCCTTACCCACTTTGGTTCTGTCATGCCATATGAAGCGTATTTACAAAACGTATAGTCCAGCCAGCTCTATTGCATAGTTCTTTAAGTAAATGCCTCCAATTTACGGTGTAAAAGTTCTTAAGCATATTGATGGTTGGAATTTCCCGCTAGTTTTGTGATTGATGGCAAATTTGTGACCGTGCTTCAAAACAAGTACACCCGCATGATACTATTAATAAAGAGATTTTTCATCAGTCATTGTGGAGCAGGTGAAGTTTTACAGATGCCTTATCGATGGAATGGATTGTCTGAGGGAGAGACTGCAGTGCTCACAGGTCGTCGGGGCAGTTGTCCGGGTTGTCCAGGCGGCCTCCTTCCCTGACGTAGTGCAGCACTTCGAGGTTGTTCCGGGCAGGGTAGGGCTGCTGGCCCATGGTCATCACCTCCCACAGCAGCACACCGAACGCCCTGCACCAAGTGGCACAGACAATTACTCAGAGAGGGAAGGAATTTAACAAAAATCACTTTATGATTTAAGGAAGGTTGGCTCTTAAAACAATTTCTTTTAATTTGAGTTCCGTGAAACTTGCCAGACTTGCTGGGATTTCAAATACGCCATTATTTTTGAGTCTGTCAATTGGTTCCCAAGAGAATTAGTCATTTTTGGAGGAACAATAGACAAAACAGTGTCTGTAATCACATTTTCTACCCTGGTGGATGCAATAAGAGAAGCAGAACTAATTTCACAGCTCACTTTGGTGTTTGAAATGGGATGGTTCCTTGCCACTGGTGCCCAAAGTTAAATGAGCTGTAAAATTAGTTCCAAAGTGATTCTCTTATTGCATTCACCAGGGTTCACGATTACAGTTTTATGACTAGCACTGTTTTGTCATTGATGACTAATTATCTCTAATTATCTTGGGAACTAATTGTCTCACTCAAAAAATAATGGCATATTGAAACCAGTGGAAAAACAGCATCAAGACAGTCCAGTTTCACAGAGTTTGCTTATAAATTAAAAGGAGCTGTTTTATTAAGAGCAGTGTCCCCCCCCCCTTAATTAAGCTGCACTGGCCCTAGATTTACAAAAGTAGTGCATCTGAACCAACAAAAGTGAATTTTCCACCAGAAGATTGCGAAATTAAGAATTTTATAGGTAACAGATAACAAAACTTTTTTATTAATGAATTGAAACAAACACAGCAAGTGCATGGGCATTCTTTCTGCACAGTCAGGTTCTTCGATGTTGCTTTCACGAACAATTAAGTTACACTTTTGCAATTAAAATTATGCAGCAGGGAATCTAGCCCCTTCTGCAAGTTCTTCCTTTTAATAAACTGACAATTCGAATGAACACCTTTTCAACACCTACTGCTACTATATTTTCATGCGTATAACCTGCCCCTTTCCCGCACCCCTCTCCATCCGCGAATAAAAAAAAATATCTCCGCTATTGCCCGCATATTTTCAACATAAAAGGATGGACCAAGGCTACTGCTCAAGCAACATTTAAAATTTGTTTATGCAAAAGAACCTACCTAGCTGACTACGTAATTAGATGACTTGCCGCATACATTTTTTCAAGTTGGCATATTGTTGAGCTGAGAGTGCAAAATAAGCCCTGTCAATGGGATAAAAGGGGCTTAGCCGCTATTACTGCTGTAGGGGCGTCACGGCCCAACGTGCATTTCAGAGAAGCTGCACCAAAGGAAATACCTTGCATATAATCTGCACCTCTACTTCACCCCTGATATTGTCACATTTTTGGTGCGGGTTATACACGCGAAAATACGGTAGTTACAAGCTTCAGACCTTGCTAAACAACTTCACGGGGGGCCCAGAACTGACCAGACATCTGAGTGGTTGGTGAAGACACCGTCGACAAGCGATTCCGGCGGCATCCAGCGGACGGGAAGCAGGCCCTCCCCCTCCTTGCGGTAGTAGTCGTGCTTGTAGATATCGCGTGCCAGGCCGAAGTCGCCTATTTTGACCACGCGCTCGGCAGGGTCCGTGCTCGACACGAGGCAGTTCCTCGCCGCCAGATCCCTGTGACCACACAGCAACGTCAGGGCAAAATCTTCAGATGCACTTGAAAACACTGGAAAACTTTACAGTTCGTCGCCTGCCTATTGGCTGACTCGGTTCTCAATATTCTCTGGTTAAATGATTTTTGCATTCTGCAGAGCCAGGCAGATATTTTTCCTTCTTTTTTGTTTTTATTTGGGACCTTGGTTGAAGATAACTTGTTTATTGCTATGTGGACAACGAAAAAAATGAAGGAAGCTCACACTAACGCACAAGACTTGACCGTAGCAAAGCTGTACGCAATCTTCGCGACCATCACGACGGTTTTAAGTCCATGATTGCAGCTGATTTGCTCCTTATTCGCTGCCGCAATTACCTGCACTTCATCATTACTGCTATAAGTTCAAGCTTCCTTCATTTTTTGGAAGTCATAATCCTTGGACATCACCTCGAAGGAGCGTATGCTATGACGTGTCTTTCTCTTTCCGAGCAAGTGTTGCCACGATTACGGCAAATGCTGGACGGTTTCTTTTTCTTTTTTTTTTTTTGCCAATCTTGGCCAATCTCCCAAAGTGGGTATGCTTGGCTTGACAAACAAACATGCGCCAGGGACGCTAGGCGGTCGCTGCAAGGCACACACACGAGCACTCGGCATTTTCTTGGTTTGTTAAACTGCCGGGCGGTCGCCGCAATCTTGGCCAATCTCCCCAAGTGGGTATGCTTGGCTTGACAAATGTGCACCAGGGACGCTGGGCGGTCGTTGCAAGGCACGCACACTCAAATGCTCAGCATTTGCTTTGTTTTTTCAACTGCCAGATGGTCATCTCGAGGCAAGCACTCACGTGCACGTGCTCAGCATTTTCTTGCTATTTTTAACTGCGGACACGAAAAATAATGATTTGCTAGACATCTTCGCTGTTAAAAACAGGAAAGAAAGCTGGGCGTCATTCTTGTGAGGGAGATAGGAACAGCAAAAAACAGTGCACAGCTCTGTGTCTGCATCCCAAATATACAGAATGAGGAACCTTCACATTCTGCGGAACTCTGAAGGCTTATAACTCCTATACAAGATAGGAAAGGCTTTGCTGGAGAGTTTAGCTGGCCAGCTCAAAGCAAAAGGATTGCTCACACGTGCGCATTCCTCTAAGCAATGATAAAAGGACACTTATCACAATGTTTGTCTTCTGCCGATCTGTACTTGTCTACAGAGACCAGAACTTGGCTGTTCAAGAAGAGAAAGCCAACCTCACTATGACAGTCTGAACGAAAGCAATTTAGCATGACTATACGCAACTGGCGAAAGCCCGCAAACCTGGAACTTCTTTCAGAGACATGTTTACGTGCAGTTACAGATATAAAGAATTCAAATGAGTGAGAAAAGTGAGTTTTGTATGGAATGTGAAGACATTGAATGAATTGAGGCAAATGCAAACTTAAAAAGCGCAGAATGGTCACCTGTGCACGAAGTGCATGTCCTCGAGGTATTTGCAGCCCTTGGCGACATCCACACATATGCTGAGCAGGTCGTTGAGTGTCAGCGGGGACCTCTCACCCTTAACGTAAACAAGGAAGCGAGAGTGAGTGTGTTAGCATTAGCGCAGTATGCACATTCCTCACCTCGTGGAGACACCTCTACCATAGTTTGGCCCGCAAACACAAATTAGCAAAAGAAGGTGGTGAAAAACCAAACCCACCAGACCCTTTGTCAGGTTCATTAGGCCGTTAGCAAGAATAAAAAATAATAACTAACAAGAACCCCTTGAAATGCAAAAGAACGGAGATGCGGACTATTATAGCAAAGGAATTGTAATGACTCTATTGTAATAGAAGTCACAAAGAAGAATAAACAAGTTGTGCACTTAGCAATATCCCTACCTAATGCTTGCAGAACAAATCAAAGAATCATGCTAGATACAGGTCAGAAAATGAATATCGCTTACTGCGGTCGGGCGATTGCTCCTCAGATAGGACAGCAGGTCCCCTCCTTCCATTAGCTCGAGGATGATAAAATGAAGGCTGTTGTCCAGAGAAATCCCGAGCAATCGAAGAATGTGCTCGTGCTTGAAATTGCTGGAAAAAAAGGGTCACATTCACAAGATGGAGTCGGTGATCTATGCAGACATCAAGGCATCTCCCCCCCCCCCCCCTTTTTTTTAGAGATAATATAAGGTTTTCAAAATGTGCCCATACAATCATTACGTTATGCAAACCTTAATTATTTATTTCACAAATTTGTTGGCTTAAATTACAAATCATAATTACATAGCAATAACCCATATACTAGGTCCATTGCTTTGATATTAACTAGATTTCTTATTTTAATAAGTTGGGAGGTGTTCAACAATGTGAACATGTGTATGATAAAAAGTGGAGGAGTAGAAACAGTAAAAGTTGTGCACAACCTACCTCATTAGCTTAGCTTCCTTTAAGAACTCCGCTTTCTCTTGTTCCGTGGCCCCCTTCCGGAGGTTCTGCTGCACAAAGAAAAGAGCATAAACTTTGCATGCGCTAGGCAGGTGCTTTGAAAAGGAAAACTACAGCACATTACAGATGCACTTGGGACTAATCCGTAGGCATACCTTAATGCTAACCAAGGTTCGAACTTGGGCTAGTTGGTTCTGGATTCAAATTATACATACCTTGACGGCAACCTTGGCCGGCGGGACACCTTCTCCACCAAGATTGTGCGCTATTCCTTCATATACTTCGCCAAAAGCTCCACTTCCCAGGAACTTGGTCAGTATTATCTGGTCCCGCTCAATGAGGGGCACAGAAGCGAGCTCTTCATCCAGGGGCAGGTCTCTACGTTGTGCAATATGGAGAGAAATCAGTATTAAATAACTTTACCATCCATTCCTATAGAAAGTTGAGAGTAGCGCGAAAGCTTTCTGGCATCAAAACTGCGTCAAAAGTGCATCAAAACTTCTGCTAAAAATGCGTCCAACCTTTGCTGAAAGTGTGTCCAAGCGATCGTCAAATTTTCAAAGACTCAAATCGCAAACGAAGAACGAACCCATGCGACGATTTTACGCGCATTATGTAAACGCATCTATGAACTATCTAAATGTTACCGATACGTGGTTTATGAGATAGAGGTATATACTATTGTGTTCCTTCTTCATGATCGATGCGTGTACTGTCTTATCTAGACCGTTCCTTTTTAATCTTTTTTGACACACTGAAAGCCCAGTTTCACGCATGCGCCTGTGTCCAGAGATCTTGTCAGAGCGGTCGACCAACCGGTCTATGGGGAAATGCATTAGTTTTTCAACAAGGACACCATCGGTCCCACTAAGAAAGCTTTCGCTTTAAAATCTGCCACTTCACAAATTCCTTCGCATTTTATGACCGCCACTTTTTTGCGAATTAATACAAGAGCGATGACACATGGCCAACCATAACAAAAATAGCCGAAACCCTTTGGGAAGCAAACAGTTTTGGGAGTCTTACGGCTTATGGGGACATTACAAAAACTGCTTACTCCTTACAACAGCTCGAGAGCTTGCCACCACGCGACACAAAGTCTGGCGCAAATCAATCTAAGTGCGGCAGGAAAACACGGCATAAGGTGCCACTGCTGCCAAACACAAGTTCTGCCCTGACATTCACTCATATGTCTCTGCAAATCTAGTCTATAGCTATTGCAGGGACTATCTGGCTGCTACAAAACGATTTTAACTTGCAGTTTTCAACCAACCATAGAGATATTGTGTAGATGAGCTTTTCCTACATTTTGCTCGTATCAGGAGCACAGCTACCGAAGCTAAAAGTTGGACCTGAGACTTCCTCAGCAACGAAATGTCTCCTCACCAGGCGTTCTCAGTGAGCAAAACGAATTTTCTATTTACAAGCTGTCATCTAATATCCCTGTCACACGTCAAATCTAATGTTATTCAAGTGAATGACATTAGCTGTTGATGACATTCAGTTCAGGCCAGTGCAGGTCTACACGGCGAAACAAATGTGATTTGATTGTGATAGCGGGTGACAATTAGCGAGCTCGCAAAACCCCAAAATTATATTTCAATGCATCTAGAATATTTTCACACATAAATATTTTTAAAAACATAACAAAGGATTATTCTTTTTAAATAAAAATTAGAAAATCACCAGTTTAGGTGACATCAGTAGACATCACAAGCCAAGACAAGCCCGCAAAAAATCCGTATTAGGGTAGCACGTGCGCACTGGGACGAGATTTTCTTTTTTTGTTAGTACTTTTGTGTCTTTATTTGAACAACAACACTGAAGAGGAAAATATAAGTTTACTTACAGTTTTTAGACAACAGTATTCTTTGGATTATTACTGAATTTTCTTGTCTAGTAATGCGCCACTGCTGTCGAGGCTACTCATTTGGCTGCTGAATGAGCTCCCGAACCTCAGTTAGCCGCTAAATGTCATTTGCCTCAAATGTCATTCCGTATTCTAGTGTAGCACCGAATTTAATGACATTTAGGGCGAATGACATTTGCTCTAAATGTCATTAGATCTGCTTTAGGTAACAATCGTATAAAAAGACATAAGTTTCAGGGGTCACAGAGTCTTACCCAAGGGCGTACAAAGCGTTGTTCTGTTGAATGAAATTCCCATTGCGAGGCAGCTCGCTCAGGGTGGCCAGTTCGAGGTCCGGTCGAAGATCACGGACGTTGTCTTGAAGAACTTTCTTTTCCTTTTGCCGCCTCTTGTAGACTGAAAGGATGAATACGAGAATGTAGGTGTGTTAATACTTTTGAGCATGCACGTGCGTTAAATTTATAAGAGCTGCTGAGAGTTCCTTACCAATGTAGAGAGATAGTAGAAGAACGCTGGCGAAGAGAAGAATACCCAAGAAAACAAACACAATGATGCTTTCTGATAGAGTTGGACTGAAGACCTATTACGGCTGCAAAGAGATAAAGTGAAGAAAAGGCGACAATGTGTAATTATTTTTCAGCTAATTGACATCATAACGTTTCATTTACCCAGACCATACAATGGAAAATTACAACTAAGAGTAAGTTAACAAGTGCAAGAGTAACGTTTAAATGAGTTTAAAGTAACATTTTTTTTTCGTAATGGCAAACGATATTTACACTCAAAGGCTTTACCTTGGCAGGTGTTGTAAAGTCATCAGTTGAAATGGCATTTACCCACAACGTCCTCAACTACCAACTCTATATTCTCAAGAGCGTGACCGACTCATAATATGCTGCTACAGAAAATTCGACATCCACCTCAATGCAGCCATACGGCTACAAAGAAAAGCTGTACAGCTTTCTCGGAAGCTTTGCACTTGAAAAAAACATTTGTCCTGGGTCCAGGATACGAACCCAGGACCACCGCCTATCTAGGGCAGTTTCTCTACCAACTGGGCTAACCAGGAGGCTAGCCGTTTGTAGCGCCGATGACGACTGAGGTGGATGTCGAATTTTCCTTCTCAGAAAGTTACTCCACCTCGGGGATTTCCCCTAAATCTAGTTGATTAATATGCTGCTACGTATGTAAGTGTTTTCTATCTCAGCCTTAAAACAGTGAAACTGTATGCGGAATTAAAGCCCACAGCGAATTTCTTTTGTGCCACAGCGATATGCTGGAACACTTCCGCAACTCTTCCGCAAGTTTAAAAATTTATTTTTATCTGCGACCGAAAAAAATTAGAATGACGCCAGTGGAATCGCTAGATTAACTTTATCGATGGCTGTAAGCCATGACATTGCTTATAATAGATTTAGTAATATTCATAGTTCTTCGAAAATGATAAACTTGCAAAATTTTCGCTACATAATAGCAGTGTACTTCAGCGGCAGCCCACGCCTCACCTCCAGGTTCCGGCAGCGTGAACGGCTCGCTGGGACTGCTGAACTCTCCTTCGCCAAACTCATTTAGGGCCCTCACTCGGAACACGTATTGACTCTGCGCCGGAAGGTCGCGGATGATCCAGTGGTTGGCGCTGCTGTTGTACGCTGTGATCCAGGCCTGTTTCTGTGTCAGCCCGTCCGCTGCTCACCGATCGAGTCCACACTCCTGAAAGGTCCGAAAGGAAGGCCATTAACGTACTTGCACTTGCAGTTTTGTGCAGCTCGTCTTGGGGCGCCAACCTGCGTCGTCCGTTGTATCTTATAAACCCTTTCGTGCGAAGTGGAGTGCTAAGCATCAAAAAAGACTCGCATTTCCTCCTTTCATTAAGGCCTCCAGCTTTCCCTCTCCTTTTTTTGTTTTCTCTATTTCTGGTGACGTCACTGTGCTCTAGCTGCGCTCACTGAAACTGCCTCTGGGGTGCTCCGAAGGATGGGTATACGACACAAGTATAGCCCTCCTTTTCCAAGGTATATTTCAAGTTTTCACTGGCATGGATCGTGCAACTATTCCAAAGTTCACTCTCCGGCATATTTCACCGCCCACTAGAAATTTCAGCAAGTAGGGCACGGCATTAGAGTATCCCAAGTTTGCATCCTATCTGTTCTTGTCATCACCTAACTGTCATCAACTAGGTAATGTATTAGCAGCAGTAAAAAAATTCGTCTTGATGCATCTGATGCAGCGTTATGTAAGGCTTTCACCGCTTGAAAAGTGAACTTTGTTCTAACAATTTATTAAACTGTCAAAACAGATGTAGTTAAATCCCCACTTTTGGCAAGTCACCTATGAGTGAAAATGACCCCAGCTCTCATCACAGGTTTAGAAAAATATGGGTTTATCGAAGGGTTATGGCAGTGCATCACCTATTTACGGTGTGATTTGTAGGAAACTCGGTAACCTATCAACCCACATTTTCTGCTCTTACTTTTTTCAACAGCCCAACCTGCCAATGAAAGCTCTCTGCACAACGCTTTACTATGCAAAAGGAGGTGCAGCATCATGGCGTAGACGGGTGTGATGGGTTCTTATTCTTTTGTGGTTGGTGTGTCCTGTTTTCTGTTTTTTTCTACTAGAAATTGGTTTTTCAGGCAAAGCCACTTTGGGGCATTTGCCCTTTTCATTTATTTTTTATTGGCTTTAAACCTGCATTAGCATGGCGGAGTAGATTTCGATCCGCACCTTTTTTGTTTTTATTGCAAGGGACTGGACCAGGTTTTGTTCCCCACTTTTTTCCCCTTTTCCCTGGTCTTACATCAAAAAAAATTAATTTTTGCAGTTATGATGATGAAAACTTGGGGGTGTATGTAGTTTTTCATTCGATGGTATAGATATAAAGTTTGTTTTTGTGTAAAACGACTACATCCAAATTTATTCGGATTTTTATATTTGAGTTTTTTGACAGCCTCTGTAAAAATACTGCTGGAGGGATGCAGCTGAACAAGGGTACCAGTGAACTGTGCACAAATCAAGGAGTGCAATAAGACTAACATTATCATTCTATCTGGTCTGCAGCAGAAGTTGCGACCATTTAAAGTTTGGGCTTGAAAGGTGGTTTTGCCTTCCAGGCCCAAACTTCAAACGGTCGTAACTTCTGCTGCATGGGCCAGGTGAAAATATATTTTTCTAGCTGGATTATTGAACCAGAAATTTCTTCTAGCTAGAAATAGGCCCTAGAAATTCAAGTTCATTTCTAGCTGGATTGAGATTTACTTCCAGTTGGTCAATCGTAACTAGCTAGACTAAGAATTTTTCTAGTTAGAAGCTGTCGATTCCAGCTAGAATCTAGTAATCTAGTCAGAAATGAAGACGGAAATCATGGCTAGAAATTCGTTCCATTTTCACTGCGGGGTTCCCACCTGACTTGGAGCTCATAGAGGAGCAGTTCGCCGCCATTGCGGGGCACGTCGTCCCAGCGGACTTGGAAGAGGTCCCGGCCCAATGTGGACACCTCGGGCGGGGAGGCCCGTCCGGGGCTGTCGGCGAGCGTGTGGAAGGCGAAGTGGTGCCCCTCGGGGGGCCAGGCAAAGCTGTCGTTGAGCGAGCTGCGGTAGGTCAGCACCATGCGCAGGGAGTAGGGCGTGCGCGGCTGCAGCTTGCGCAGCGGGTAGATGTACGTCCGGTTGGCCTCGGTTGCCTCGCTCGTCAGGTAGCGCCACTCGGAGGTGTGCGGCTGAACAGGCAGTGGCAGACAAGGAAGTGCATTAGAGAGAGGAGGAGAGCATCCTCCACTATTGTGGAGGAGGAGTCAAACGGGGAGAGAGAGTCAGGCCGTGTATGGATGTACAGGAGCTTCCTATGCAGAAGACTCGCGATAATGCAAACTCAGATAATTCAAACTTTCGGTTAATTAACACAAATGTCAAAATTTTGGCTGGCCCACTATGTCTTCAATGTATTTTAGAGCCACTTAAGGGGGGACACTGCTCTTAAAACAGCTTCCTTTATCTTTAAGTAACTCTGTGAAACTTGTCAGTCTTGCTGCTTTTTTTCCTACTCATTTCAAATATGCAATTATTTTTCGAGTAAGTCAATTAGTTACCAAGGTAATTAGAGATAATTAGTCATTTTCGGAGGTACAATGGACAAAACAGTGTTAGTCATAAAACTGTAATCCTTATATTTTCCAATACTACGAACCCTGGCGAGTGCAATGAGAGAATTGGCTATTTGATGCACCGCTCATGAACTAATTTACAGCTCATTAAACCTCGGTGGCACCAGCTGCAAGGAACCAATTTGCAACGCCCATTTAAACACAAAGTTATTGTTATTGCACTTTAAATTCCACATTAATTAAATTTTAGCCTCAAGTGCGCCGAACTGCTGTCGTAGCCTTCGTTGTGTCAACAAACCTTGTGGTTTAAAATAGTTTAGTTGCCATAACGACGAATTCTTTTGAACACGCCCTGTCTGGTTCGTAACCTAAACCAGCTACCATCCCGCTGTCCCAAGTCAGCGTTCTTGCCATCATTTGGCAATGACTTTCTTTAACTTATTAATGACATTTCAGATTGCAAAACATCAGCATGCATCAAACTCATGTCCCGTTTTGCTATTGTGCACTCTAGGCTAGTTGCCAAGCTCCGAAAACAGAAACTTGACTTGAAACAAGCAAGCCTTTCTCTTTTGAAGCCCTTCGAGTAGTCTCACCTTGAGGAATTCTATCCTGTGGCTCAGTATGATGGGCTCACTGGGGGCCGTCCAGGCAAGGTCGATTTCGCGTGACGTCACTCGTGCCAGCGTCAGGTTTCCTGGCAGCTCGAACGTGGCCACCGAAAGCAGCTCGCTGTCACTGTGCATGTCTCCTCTCCTGGAGTACGCCCTCACCTGGATGGCACAAATTGTTGGGATCTTGGTGATCATGCACGCCCTTTTAGATAGACACACACAAAGCAATTTCGCGACTGGCTGTGTTCCCCTTTTCATAGAACCACCCCAAATCACACCGCTCGACTCAATCGACTCAATCAGCTCGACTCAAATGGCAGCATGAATGCAAGGCGTGCATGGGACTGTTGAATGGGACTGTTGGGACTGTGGCACTGTTGCTTTCCTGGCCTAGAAACAGCTCAGGGGTATTTAAGAGCTAAAGCCAGAAAAATCAATGCTCCATGTGCGAAGGATTATCAGTACCCATACGTGAGCAATAGAGACCCATTCGTACTATGTAGAAAAAGTGTACTGCAAAGTTCCCAGAGAGCGCCCACCCCTGAAACATCGCCCAGCCACTTTTACAGGTGAAATATCCAATTTGTTGAAAGACCACAAAGATCGCCCACCCTGTAACATAGATGGCTATAGCGCGGATGAGTGAACAAAATAAATGCAAATCATCTATTCATGTGTAGATGCGGTCACTTATTTGTCCTTTCCACGCTTGACCCGAAAGTCCACCAATTTCGAATTTTTTCTTGATAGCTCAAGTTTTGGTTGGCAGCGCAGCCACCTTTTCAGAGTTTTTTTATACCTGACCCGGAAGTTCACCTGTCTGGTATTTCTCACTTGAAATCCTTGTACCTTGGGTGGGCGTTCTTTCGGAACTTTACTGTAGTTGATAACCTTCCATGATAGACTTTTGTATGTGAAAACGACCACTGCACGAATTTTAGACCCCACAAGCGTGCCGATCCTTTAAAAATAAGGCCAGCATTGTTGCTTTCCAACACTTGCACTGTCTTCTTCTGTGATAACCATCTCAATTTTCTGTACATCTGAACTGCATAAATGCCCATGCACTTTTTACACTACTTCCTCGTTACTCTTGCTGCGAGAAAAGTGCACGGCCGCAGATTGAGCAAAGAGCACTGTGCGGAATTTGGCAGCTTTCTCAAAAGGTGTGTGGCAACATTTACATTTGGCGTTCATTTTAACTACATTGCTAGTGCTTCTTTTGGCAGAAAGCGGGGAGGTAACCTAATTGCTCAACATTTTTTCCTACACACCCAAAGCGAATGCGGGCTCACCAGGATGTTGTAGTTTGTGGCGGGTGCCATGTCCTTGAGCAGCATCCGGTAACTGAGCGGTTGCTCATCGGGTGCCGACAGGTACGACATCGAGTGCCACTTGTGCACACTGCCATCGCGGTACCAGCGCACCTGTACGAAAGCGGGTGGCCATTGGGCTTCACCGGTTGACGCCACTGAATAGCAATGCTGGTTGGGGTCAGTGCCCTTCCGACTTGCAACAGGATCGGCGCTCACTCGGAACTGCAAGGTGGCCATTGAGACTCATTCATTGCACAATTAAGTATGGCACAAAATTGAGAGGGCCTAAAAACCTCGTCCCCGCTAGGAGCAAATTTTATGTGATACTTTAAGAAGCTATGAAGGAAAATGCAAACTTGTTCTATTTCAAATAACTAGATTATGGTAACTCACTCATCTTTACTCCAGCCACAAATGCATTTTCCACCAAAACACCCAAGAATTAATCAAAAAACTTTTAAATTCCGTGCTGCATGACTTCAGCTTAACTACACTGAACTTAGAGGACGCTTCAGCGAGCAATGGAACGGAAGATGATAGGTGTAACATTAAGGGACAAGAAGAGAGTGGAGTGGGTCAGGGAACAAACGTGTGTTAAGGACGTACCGGTAGAAATTAAGAAGAAGAAATGGACGTGGGCAGTGCATGTAATGTGAAGGCAAGATAGCCGTTGGTCATTAAGGGTAGCAGAGTGTATCCCTAGAGAAGGCAAGCGTGGCAGGGGACGGCAGAAAGTTAGATGGGCAGATGAGATCAAGAAGTTTGCGGGGATAAACTGGTCGCAGTTAGCACAGGACCGGGATAATTGGAGATCTATGGGAGAGGCCTTTGCCCTGCAGTGAGCGTATACAGGTGATTATGATGATGATGATGATGACTTCAGCAGTGACCCAATTGTGGCAGCAGTGATGCAATAAAAGGAAATACTAAAGACATATTTGTCAGTGTGTTAAGTGCACATTAGCATTCAAGTGATATGATCAAACGAAACTAGAGGCCCACTACAATCGCCACCCAGTCTCGGCAATGGCTTTGGTCAGTGGGCGCCAATCGCACAAGCAAGATTCTGCGACGTCCTAGAGACATCATGTGAAAGTGGCTGTGGAATTGCCACTGCATCATCTGTTTTCCTCACTGTCTCGATTATTTGTTTGAAGTTTGTGATTAAATTGGTATAATTGATATCGGGACAAAGCAGTCTTTCTAACAAACCAAACACGTATATTGCTTTCATGGCCCCTTTAACACTAAATGTTTGGAACTAAAACTTCATGAGCATATGACCCCTCTAAAACAGTGTGAAGCTGCCGCTAACCATCTATACGAGGATATTGAAAGCAGTCCACAAATTGAGGGTGTTACATGGGCACAAGTAACAAAATCTACTCGAAAGACAAGAACTTCAATCTCCCTTACCTCCTTCGGCGGTTGTGAAGATAGCGTTCGGCCCAGGGCTGGACATCCCAATGCTGTAGAAATTACTCATGGCAACCCGCACAGTGTAGTTAGTAAAAGGGGCAAGGTCTTTGAGGGTGACTGTCGTGTTGTACGTTTCCTGAAAAAGACGACCAGTGACATTTTGCTGAATCACCACAAACAATAATAATGCCATAACATTACTCGTTACACACGCTGAGTGTAAACTTTTGTTACAGCGGCATGAAAAGTAGCTTTAACATATGTATACTCGTGATGTGTACTTTGGGGAAGACACCCAATGATTTGTGAAGTGTACATGGCAAGAGAATTATCTGTGCAAGCAAACTACAGTAGGGCTTATGTGCAGGTTTTTAAGTGCAGAGCACTTTAGGGGCTCGCCTTGTCCTCGTAGCTCGCTCACTGGACCCAAGTAGAGCCACACGCCGTTCTGTCGTAGTCGCTGTCGTCGCGGCGTAACTTAGAGGCTTCGAAAGCCAAGCGGTTTATACAGTCACAAACATTCAAAACTCATGAACCAATGGCGTGTGTCATACATCTCCCCATTGTTTAGTGCAAAGAAAACTGTAGGTACACTTGAGGCAAAGTATACGTAATTAACGGGCAGCGCCCGTCGTTCATTTAGTTAGGAACACTCGTTGGGTTCGGCTTTTACGATAGTAAGCGAAAAAAAGTGGCAGTGCAACGCCGGTACGTGCGGGAGGAAAAGCAAGCACAAAAAGAACAGAACTCCCACTGGCACAGTTTCAGGCAGGGGGCGTGCGAGCACTGCGAAGGCAGGAAATCTGAAATGCATTGGGTGGCAGCAGTGAGCAGATAACAGCGCTGCAGCCCATTATGGCGAATCACTGCTCTGCACTTCTGACAGCTTTCACATTGAGTGGACCGGCTTTAATTTTTTTTTCTGTTGGCTTACCAGTGTCCTGCAGCCATAGAGTGATTCGCTGCACTGCCAGACATTTTCCGGTGTAATGAGGCCGTAGAAGATCGTGTACTTGATGGACGCCATGGAAACCTTCCGGCAGACAGACGGCCTCTCGGGCTCCGGCAACTTCACGACTAATTGATGGGATGAAGCCGAGACCAGTGTTGGTGCGCTGACGTTGTTTGGAGGTGCCAGGCATACGGCGTCTGCGAAATAAGGACAGTGGGTAAGTGAAAATGATAATGAACATAATGTGCACATGACGTGGCTTGGAGAATAAGATCTTCCCCTGGTTGTCTGTGCGAGGGACAGATTTTACACGACCTGTGTGGCACAAGAAAAAAAGTGGGTTCTAAAGGCACTGAGGCATACAAGAAGTTGATAACTATGAATGGAGTGTACAAAGTAATGTAAATGTTTCGGCAAAAGGAATAAAGAAAATTGGGACTGTAACATGTTTCAACAGTGAGCCAGATGAAATTACTCATTATCATAGAAACACTCATTTCTGCAATGCAAGAAAAAAACTCGCTGAAGCTACATCTGGGCTATGAGGTTCACCGTACTGGAGGGCTTTGGTTTTATTTCGGTCACTTCATGATCTTTAACATGCTCCAAAATTTCAACACACAGGCATTTTTGTTTTTCGTTTCCATCAGAAAAACGGCTGCTGCAGCCGGGATCGAACCCACCTCCTTGGGCTCAACAGTACAACGCCACCTATTTCTAGCACTTTGTAGATAGTATCAAACTGAAAGCACCACAAGCTAGACTGCACTGGTAATTATAGTTAGTGAAGTAATGTGATACACAGTTGCCTTGCAGCTTCATGCCTCCCTGCTTTTGGGGCAATAAAATCTCAACAACTAGAGTTCTAGAGTCAACATATTAACCTAGTGAAGTTCCTATTTAACAAGCTCCCAGATTCTGGACAAATAAAGAAGCTAATTGGAAAATGAGCAAATAGAATCTATAGAATCTATAGAAATGAGCAAATAGAATCTAGAATCTATAACAAAAGCAGCAATTACAAAACCCCGTACCGGGATAAGGCTGAAGGTGGTCACCGATGGCTCGTATTCCTCGAATTCCCCTGGCCGCTTCTGATTGAACTCGGCGTTTTTGTTGGACGTGACCAGTCAGAGCGTTAGGAGGCGCGTCGTAGACAACTGTTGACGTCGACTTGTCATAGCTGTATATCTTTCCTGTCTCAGAGTTTGACCAGTAGATGAAAAACTTGTCAGCCGTGAGTGATGTCGGTGGCAAACCTGGGGGTGAAAGAAAAAAAAAAATAGGCAAAGTTGAAGTCAATACTGGGTGATGTGCTGACAGACCACGTGAACCTTCTGAAACGCACTCTCGGAAAATATTGCTTCGTACACCGACCGTAAAACATTGCGCCATGAGCTAACTGGTCATTATAACCCAAATTTCATGTCCTAACCACCACACCTGCTTTGCACTGTTTTTTGAATGGTCTCATTTACCTACCGAATTTAGCCCTAAAATTGTAGTTAGTGTTCACACATTTTATCGACCCTTTGTTCTTATTTATTATAATTATTGTGCATGTTCTTACTGTTACTTTCTTTTCAAGCTGAACCTTTCATCCCCTCCCTTTCCCGTAATTATGTAGAGTACTGCCTTTGAGCCCTTAATCCTGAGTAAATGAAATGAAATGATATTCCTGTGAATGCAAGGCATTGATGCCTAAATGGATTTCGTATCAAACCCCGTGAGAAGTGAGTCGCAGCTCAAGGTACTGCATCGATGCATTATAACTGGCAAAATGTAAACGACTTATACTCCATTTCATACACAGCTTGCAATGCTGTCAAGACTGGAGAGCATAATAGGCTGCCTCTTGCGGTGAGAAAACCAGTGCTCAAGGCTGATCAAAGCAATAAAACTGCAAATACTGTGAACACAACTATTATAATCAGGATTTCGTCAATGTTATTTGAGCAAACTTAGTTTACATATATTTGCTGCTGCAATGTTTGACAGCCTTCTGCTTCCAGTATCTGTTACAAGATAAACTCAGAGATGGCACCACATGTCCAAGAGAGTCTGGATACAAACACGCCTGAAGTGTGAGCAGACGACGTGTGCGGCTTCGCCACTTAAAACTACTTTCCCTTCAGTTGTGCGGGCAGCATTATTTTGTCTTTGCTTATTTTTTTTCTTACCTGGTATCATCACATTAGAAAAATTCTTATCCACAAAAATCGTAGGCTCTGTTTTGAACCTTGGTCCTTCGAACGTATTCTATTCCCTGGTGCGTGCCTTGTATCACTGAGCCACAATGTGACGTGCAGAGATATAATTTGTTCATTTTTTCTGCAGACTACATCCATAGCTTGCACTGCAATGTGCACTGTCTATGAAACGGAGTATACCGTATTTGCACGATTTTAACGTGCACCTTTTTTTTAATGAAAATAGGCACCCAAAAATGACTGCGCATTACAACTGGACGCAAAACTGAAACATATCAAAACTGAAACCACAAACTCTAAACTGAAATGAAGCGGCTTGATTAATGATGGAGGCTTCATTTAAACGCAAAGTAATCACCTTGGCAGAAACAGAAACGGGCAGTGTCCCATGCTTCAAGAAATCCCAGAATCGTGTGTTTGCGATTGGCGAAAACACAGGGACCACATTTTTACATGAAAAGCTTCACAGAAGGGCTTTATCTGCCCACAGCGTGTGCCCATTTATGTCCAATTAAATGTAGTGCACAATTTTGAGGTGTCTGTTAAAGGCGCTATTTCGTGTGCGCGGTAGAATCGGCGTTAAGTTATTTTGTGGTTTCCGGTTGTTGAATTCTACTGCGCGTCACAATCAGGGGCACGTTAGAATCGTGCAAATACGGTATGTGCCCTGGGGCAGATGGCACTTACCGACGTCCTTTAGTTCGGTGGCGTTGACTATCATGGTGCAGTTGCAGCCCTCCAGGTCGGCAGACCAGATGTGTCCGTGGTCTGCGTCCACCCACAGGAGTCGAGGGTCGGCCTTCACCGACAGGTCGAGGGTGACGGCCTGGCCGACCGATGAGTGGGGGTCGCAGCTGCACGAATAATGGTCGCTCCTTTTCCTGATCCTTGACTGTTCGAAGAGGCTGTTTTTGGTCAAAGTGCGGCGCTTGAAGAACTGGCGGGGGTTCGAGCCATCTGTGTTGCACATCATCAGGGTCGTCGAGCCTCGTTCGTTCGTTGCAGTGTAGATGAGCGTGCTGAAAGATGAAAAGCAAGGAAAATAATTACGAACGTCAGCTCTTAAATGTTAGTAAGCAGGTTGTTATACCAGAACTACTGGTAAGATTTGTCTGAGCTTCGACTTTGGTCCAGTGTTTTGCACAGACATGAGTATCATCAAGAGGCTTATCCGAGTACAGTTGAACCTCGTTATAACAAAGTAGTATCAGGACAGCAGATTAGTTCGTTACGTCTGATATTCATTTTAACAGTACACGTAAAAATCGGCTCTAACAAATCGACAATCTGGCTCGTGCAAAAATACTTGATACAAAAATGCATTTTTTTTGCCTTCGAACCCACTATAAACCAGGTAAGCCTTACTTTTCTCCTTGTTGCATTTTCAGCTCAATGAACCAGAACATGAGTACGTGAAATTACAACAGAAGATAGTTCACTTGACAAAACAGGTCTGCGTCCTTATTTATTTGATGAAGGATGTGATCTTTGTCTGGTGGCTACTCACAGCACTGAGCGGGATGAAGTTTTCCACATTGTCCACGAGCAAAAGGGCCTTCATACTTCTGCAGTTTCAGAATACGGGTTTTTTTTCCAAGTAGCTTTTAAGACTCCTGGTCAAATATTTCTCCGTTATATCAGATATTGCCCACTTCTCTCACAATTTCAGTTTCGTTATAAAAGAATAAGTGTCATTGGAACAAAGCGCGACCAACCAAAGTTTATATGTAGTTCGCTCTAGCTGATAATTCACTACATCAGTGTTCACTATAATGAGGTTCAACTGTACATGCAATACCAATTGCCCTGTTTTACTGTCCATGCTTAATTATATACCACAACCAGCAGCAACCCTCCACGATTACTGGTGCAATTGATTAACCCCAAGTCCGGCAATTGGCCACCGTGTTCTAAAATTGCACCATAGTTTCTACTGCTTCTCCTAGGCAGCTGCACCTGAAAATGCCTCGAATGACTTTGTAGGCAATCTCTCTGCAGGATGCGCGATGTGATCTTTTGTTCCATGTACAAATAGAATAAAAGCAAGAGCGAGAAATGATAGCTTTAATTATTTATTTCTAAACCAACACGACATTGTTTCCCGTAGAACAATCACAGAAAAAGCTTTGAATAATATGACCTTCCAGATAAAATGAAAAGTAATTCAGCTTTAAATTTATCACCCCTTTAATATCGGTGAAGTTAGCTGCAGCGAGAATTTAGCTTGCCTTGTGAAGGGGTCCACCTCGACCGAGTTGATGGAGTCGCTGCTGTTGAGGACGCTGCGGAAGTTGTACCCCTGGTTCAGGTCCATCACGATGATGGAGCTCTGGCGAGTCGAGCGCTTGTTTTGTGTCCAGTAGAGGTAGCGGCCGACCCAGTCAATGGCCAGGCTCGTGCCGACAGACGGAAGGCTGTGCACCTGGGTGGAAAAATTGACCGTACATATACGAAACAAAAAGTGGTAAAGCGACGTTGCAAAGTTTACTTTGTGGTTACGCCTTCTGTTTTTATTCCATTGTAGCTGTAATACAAACAGTGTTGAAGAGCTGCCTCCTGCCTCTCTTATTTCCTGGGCCAGCTGACAGCAGGAGATAAGAGGGGCAGTCAGGAGGTCTCTTTTTTCAGGGATAGCCTGGCTACATAAAAGGCACCAGCTTTTTCTCAGTGCTGGATAGATAGAAGATGCCGCAATCTATTTCATGCTTAAAAAGTCATGCCTGGTCTCACACAATGCACCCATGATCTCTCACAGATCTCCTAATACTATACTTTACGTAGGCTCATACCATCAGGCTCAATTGTTATAACCAATAATAAGGAGAATGACCATTGTTATAAGCGGTTTATTTTGCCCTATAACATATGGAAAAGTTGATGGTGCCACGACTGTTCATTGTTATATTCAATATATTGTTAATGTTATTATTGTTATAAGTGAGTTGGACTGCATTCGCAACATAGGCGAACGCCGTGGCAGTGGCCTCTCACCACGCTGATGTTGGAGCCATCCATGGCAGATGCCATGAGCAGCCCTTTCTCCTCGAGCCAGAAGACCTTGGCGTCCTGTCCCAGGTACGCGAGCGCCACGGGCCGGCTGGCCTTGCTCGAGAGCAGCCGCTCTTGGCGCAGGTCGACGTCGTTCAGCTTCACGGCGTCCGTCTTGGCCAACAGAAGCCGAGGCACCGGGTGTTCGCGTGCTGTGCTCATCTGCACCACCTCACTCATGGGGCCCTCACCAGCGCGGGTGGCAGCGCCAACCTGCGAGCATCGGCATGGCTCATGACCACGTCGTTGGCCAAGTGGTCTGCATTCCTGCTGTTGTGTGCTCTCTGGACCCCACATCTGCTAACACCCTGGCAACGCCATTTTGGCATTGCTTGAGCTAATATGCGATGACAAGTTGCTTGGTTAGTATAGCACATCACTTAGTTAAAAGTAAATGCTAGAGCATGCAGAATATTTTCATGCAAATGCAAAGCCAGACGTTTGTACTCTTAAGAAGACAATTCTATTGCTGCCTTTGCAAGATAACCCTTTTCAAACTATTTTCAACGAAATAAGGCTTGTTTAAAGCAATGTCTGTAGCTAACCAGAGGTCACTGCATATTATGATTATTTGCTATTCCCAATTCCAAACCTAGTCACCTTCCAGCGTCCTTGAAAATACGAGAAAACTGGTTCAGATATATCCTATATCTTCGATACGTTGACCGACCGTTTTATGAAAACCCTCGTGGTGTTTGAGGCCCCTAGTTGTTGCCCATTGTGCGAGTGTGTGAAAGGATGTGTGGGTGTGTGAACAAGTGTGCGTGCTTAACATTTAGCTAATGAGACTGTCGAAACCGTCTGAAATTCATTAAAAACATTTCCAGATAAACACCAAGAGTGCTCGTGATGACACTCGTTTGCCCACCTGAAAGTAGTACGTGGTGTTTGGCAACAGGTCTGTGATGCGGTACTGGAGTGCGTCACCGGCAACGCGAACATTCTGGCAAAGCGTGCGAATGTTGCCGTCCTTAAAGAACCAACAGTTGACACGGTGGTTATCGATCACGCCGTTTGGGTGCTGCGGTGCCGCCCAGCGGAACTCGGCCTCGATCGCCGAGCGCACACGCAGCGGCGATGTCTTGTGGCTCACGAACACTCGCGGCTGGAGAGGGGCCGTTGGAACTGCAGTGAAACAGAGAGAAACATGCATTCAAGTGTTTGTCCCGCGTCAAAAAACTGTAGGTGACAAAATTGCATCGCAAAAAATTTAGCTTTTCATGCACTTGCATAATGTGAACCAACACAGTGACTCGCACTCTTGTGGCCTCCGCGAAAGCTATAGTCATCAAAAGAAAGAGAAAGAGGTCGTCGGTTATACGCGGGTCAATGTGTATGTCCTTTAGCAGAATATTCTTTCTTCCTACTGGCCAGCGTGACAAAGTTGAAACGATTATGAGGTGTGCATAAGACCATCGGCTGGAGTTTTGAACATGTACCTACGTCGTTCTATGTCACCTGATGGACAAGTGCGCTAAGGTGAAATAGCATGCTTATGCAGCCAGGTCACTATACGAATAAACTTTCTATAGACCATTACTTTTACCATACATATTAGAAGACTTCAATCAGGATGTGCAGGCCATTTGCAGCATCTATAAAAGTTGCTGGGATCACCGAATTATGAAAGGTATATTACCAATGTGACAAATTTTGCACACGGAGGCAGGGACCATGCAGCCCACTGATATCCATCCATGGACAAGATATAAAGCATTTCCAACAACCTTTGTGTGCAATAATAGTGGGGATTTCTAGCTTTGTTACAAGTACAAATGTGTCTTACTCCCCGTCAGCAGAGTAAATATATTCACGTGTGTAATGCTCTTTTTTACCGTATGGTTTTTTTTTTTTTTTCCCACGTCTGTTTACTTTCAGCACCGACCTCACTTTGCAAAAGTTTTATCGCACATGAAGGTGGCGCACTCTGCTGTAGTTACACTTAGAGCCACAAAATAAGCTACGTTTAAAGTAACGACACTAACGCACAGTGGGAGCCATTTTAATGCCTGACGCCAGGGCGGCCAGCTTTATGCACCCTACTGCAGTCGATTGACGGGCGGAATTGGTCCGGGTGCCCCGTGGCAACCATGAAAGCTGTGTTTACTTTTGGGGGATTTCGAGACAGCTCGCTGGTGCAACAGAGTCAGTCTTGGTTACACTAGCATAGCCTATTTAGTGGTGCTAGGTTGCTCTAGAGACACTAAATGAGCTACGCTTATCTAGTGACTGTACGTTACACTAGGCCACTGTCGTTTTTTCCCAGCGGGAAGCGAAGCAGGTGTTTTCCACCTTCCAGCCGGTTCAAACAGCCCAGTAAAGAGCAGCACGGCACCTCTACTCTGTCTAGGGATCAAAAACTCACTCTCAATGCGTCATACAGCCACACTGCGCTCCGAAAATCATGATTTATCAAAGGATGCGTGCACGCAGCAATACAGAGGCCCCAAAATGTCAGTGCTTATGGGTCTTCCGGGGCAAATAAATGTCGTGTAATGCAGTTCGACCAGTGGCCGCTGTTGTTGGCATACAACAGTGAGAGAAAAGAGTGCCGATACTCTCAAACCTGGTCTAGTGGTTCTAGTTACGCCATCGTTGCGAGCCATGAACAGATTGATGGGAAGTGACGAAGAGAGAATGGTGTTGCTCACCGGACATGGGGGAGTAAAATAGTCGTGGTTGGTCGTGATGACGCCCAAAACGTATAGGCCCGCACTACGATTTCTAACCGGGTGTAAGGCCTAAGGAGGTTGGAAGTCGGGTACACGAATTGGTTTCTTTCTGCCACCTGGAAAGGGAATTGTAAAAAATACCGATACAATTTATCACCCGTGTCAAGACTAGGTGACACATTTTTATTAAAAAAGACACTGCCTTCAGAGAATATTGGCATGCATTTTGTATCATATTCCTTCATACATATACTTTAATTGCCCATTCAGTTACAGTGTTGTGTTACAGATTTTTCATAATGGTACTCATCTCCCACTGACACACAATACAAGGATGTGCTAACGAATACATTACATGCAACAAACACTGTCACCTTTCATGGGGTGTACACTGTGCTTGCAAGGTTCGCACAAGAATAAATTGCACTTTGTACAGCAACAGAAATTTCTTCTATCCTCTTCTTCTTTTGAGACACTAACCTGAGTGTAGACCTCCCGGTCGTCTTTGATTCTGAGCTCGTAGTACACTTTTCCATAGTTGACATCCGATTCCACAGGCCAGGTGATTGTGAAGTTCTCCCACGTGCCGACGACTTCAATGCTGCTTGGCAGTATTTGCGACGGCACAACTTTTACCAAGCTTTTGTCGAATCCACCTGCAATGTACGAGGCTTGGATGTAACATAGGGATGACATACCCAAAGTTGAGGGAACGACGCATTTCCTAATCTGCATTCTGAGTGCGTAATATGCCACATTGGCACCGCTCCAACTACTGTGATAAATGTAGCATAAGCAAGTTATAGACTTCTGGTAAAAAGGTGATCGAAGACTCATACGGGTTCATACAGGCTCACAAGCAAATTCAAGGGTTTTCAAGATTTGCAAAGACCAGAAAAAATTTAGGTCCCTTCTAAGTTTTCAAGTTATTTTATAACTTTTCAACACAATGCAAAAGTTTTTTTTTATTCACAATACCTAGCACATTAATGCACACTTAATAGGCGCTAACGGGTTCGTCAATGCTCCCCCAGCTCTATAGTTTATTTCATGGTTGTAGTTAAGGTTTTCTTTTTCTTTGTGTTTTCTCAGGCTTTTTGATTTAAAAATTTCGTTAATGTTGCCTGCTTTGTTTTTGTCAGCAAGTTTCATTCGAAATTAAATCCGCAAGTGTTGCTGCAGGCAGGATGAACAATGGGCACGTCACCTTTCACGACACACAAACGCAGATGGAGCGAATGAGTCACAGCAAACATGCAAGGAGTGAGTCCACTGACTAGTGAAGATGAAAGATAGAGAACAGAAGCTGGCTTTCATGTTTCTATTGTGACAAATTGGAGGACATGCCGGTCCCAATGTTGCCTCTTAATTACTTTTCCACCAGTTGACATCCATTCCACACAGGTGATTGATTCTCCAACGTGCCGACTTTCATTTGCTTGGCAGTATTTGCCCGGCACACTTTAAATTTTGTGAAAGCAGGGCCATTGATTAACATAGGGAAAAATCAAGGTTGAGAACGACCATTTAAAACTGCAGGACTTTCCATGCCTTGAAATTGACACTTTGTAAATTCAAGGTTATCAAGGTTATAACTTCTGTGCGAAGGCTGCTATAGCAACCTGTACGACAATACCAAACAAGTGATGTTTGCGCATCATTTGTGGTTTATGCCAAAGTTTGAAGGGTCACTTCTGTGATCCCTTGGAAGGAAAAATAAAAATTGCATCCAGTTGGACAGAAAAAACTATTCCTAGAACAGCTAGCTGGTGATAGTTGTCAAATGCACGTGCGCTGTAAGTTGGGGAGAAGTGGTTTTCACTACTGTCATGTTCACCCACTGGATGATGATGGCATAAGAAAGGTGCTTGTACAAAGTGGTAATTGTTGCGAACTTGCTCATGGTAAAAATTAATTTCTGAAAAAAAAATTCCCCCAAAGGTGTATCTAAATTACGTGGGAGCACAACGAAAAATTTTGCTTTTGCCGCGTGACTTGTTTTATTGCTTATCAACCTGCACGAAAATTGGAAGACGCGCATACGTGGGAAATATTTTAGGTTTTGTGAGGGGCACAAATTCATCCCCTGGACAGACAAAAATCGCTGTGAGGGATCATTAGTGAGCAACTTCCTTTTTATCCCACAGAAGGGAGTCACGGAAGTACGCCCATATAAGGGATTAAATGAGCATCCAGATTCGTTTGCAATTTTGATGCACTGATTGATTGACCTTAGCCACTTATACATTGTGTAATGTATACATTTCTTAATCTTTTTTTATCGTCTGCGAGAATTTGTTCAATTGTTTAAGTGTGCTCCATGCAGTAAAGACTAAAATATCCACCGTTGGATGCCTGTTACCATGCTCAACTAACATGCAACCAGCATTAGTCCAAACTCCAGTGAATCTCTATTGTGAGCTGGAGCAGCTGATGTAGTGCAACAAATGCAGATAATTTTGGAAAGCTATACATCACCTAGTTCGAAACCTAATATCATTTGTAAAATTACTGAGCTCGCATAATTTAAAACTCAATAGTTGAATGACAGAGAAACCCGATTCATAGGGATATGTTTCTTGGCCCTACAAACTTTTAAATTGACAGCATTCCATTGATTTTGTTTCACTGCCTGAACATAGTAAATTTGATTTAGCTTGGAGCATAAAAAATACTGGTAGGAATGAAAATTCTCATCTACTAAAGCATGGATGATGAAAAATGACTTTACCGCTCCCTTATCTCATAATTGAAGCTAATGTTTTACACGTTCATTCTTTTAACAAGCTGCACAGCCACTTAGCGCTTGTGTTTACATGTCGCTTAACCCAGAGCCCAATTTCGATAACTGGAGGAAGTGCAGTTGACCTCACGTAGCCACCGCATATAAATACACGAATGCAGAAGAGTGGTTAGTGCTTACCTGGGTACGGCTGTAGCGAGGCGTCTACCACGGCCAGTGCCTTGAGGTCGAAGAGGCCAAGGCCTTTCAGCATGGCCACACTCTGACCGAGCATGTTGGAAATGACCGCTTGCTTCTCCTGGTGTATCCAATAGAGGCGGTCGCTGAAATACCACACAGGCCCCTTCCTGAAAGGAAACCGACCACCAACCTCTGTGTTTATGTCGCACCAAGAATAATTTTCCATGTAGATTTGGGTGCGGATTAGTTGTGGACAGTTTCTTGTTGTTTTCATTCAAACCTGTCGTACTTTTTCTGCATTTTTGTGAGGTAGTAGTGTTAGCCTGCACACACAAGTACTTCTGCCCATGTAAGGAAAAATGTTTGCTCTTTTCTTTCAATGGCACATTTTTTTGCTTTGGCAGTCGATTTCTCACTTTGCATTTTCCTGTCGGAGCATTAATGCTCATTACCATTTCCATGTTCTTGTTTGACATTTTTCTTTACGAACACCTCAGTTTTAAACTAGCATATCTCACTGCTATAGCCTGAAGTGGACAGATTAAATGCAAATATTTCAACCATATTTTGTAAATAAAACTAGTGGGATTGCTACAGCATCTGGGAGGTGACGTGCTAACCACGTGTTTACTTCATTGATTCATTCCTTAATTCACTCATTTGATCGATTGACCAACCGCTCAATCGAAGTGTGCACGCCAGTTAAGAATAATGACCACGTGGCTTACATTTCGCTTTCAGTGAGCGGGCCAATGATCTTCTCAGCCATGCTGCTCTGCTCCTCGTCTTCTCTCAACGGGGCTTGAAAAAGCTTTGAGCCTTCGAAGCTTCGGACCATCCAGTAGACCTTTTTGTTGCCGACGTCCAGTGTAAGGCCCATAACTTTGAAGCAAAAGAGACAGATATGGATAAACCCACGCACGCAAAAAAAGGGGAAAGGCAAAAATCGCAGGATCTCTAAATCAATTTCGTTCATGTGTTTGCAACAGTGGTTGTTCAAAAGACCACTTTCAATGGTTAGGTTTAGTGTGTGATGAATTTGTATAGTTCCATGCTTACTCCAAGTGATCTTTCACAGACGTGATGCTAGTCAAACTAACCCCTGATCTGCCACTCTAAGTACGTACTGCTCAGAATGGGAAGCTTGAATCGTTCCTGAATTTTGAACGAACATCAGACTCCATATACTAAACTCTAGAGCAGTGATGTCAGATCTGAGATTTTCCTGGTCAAGCCCACATCAGACCTCGAAGCATGTGCCTTACAATCTGACTGTAGGTGCGAAACTGAACTGCTGACAAAGTACAATTCGTCGCTATTTACACGATCCTAATGCTGCAACATCGTGAAGTTAGCACATGATCCTAGTATTTTTCATAACCAACACTGCCATCATCAGACCTTCTTGTGAGGCTCCTTTATCTCCTTACTCAATCACTTCATTTTCTTCAGGCAGTGCAGATGAATAATGATGTGGCTCGATCATTCCCTCGTAATCACTACCAAGCTCCAAACAGGCCAAGTTCACACTTTGCCTTTTAAAGAAGATAGGGTAGGTCATTAATAATGTTTCACAAAGACCCTGGAGCACACATGCCACTATTTTGTATTCCTTGAAGGCTTTACGACTTTCATCTAAGTGCTAAACAAAAGCTTATAGGTAAGTGTGTTTCAATGTGGGGTTTCATGAACTTTACTCCGCATGCGAGAAGCTAAGCGCACAAGAGCACCGCGGTTGAAGTGCATTATTCAGCGCACACGCACCTTGCTTTCCGGAAAAAAGGCCCGTTTGGAAAAAAGAGAGCCGGTCTTCTCCGTTGAGGCGGGAGCATTCTACGCTGTGTGAGGTGGCCCAGTAGAGATAGCCGGCCAGCGAGTCCACGGCTATCTCTTGAGCCATCGTTAAAAAAGGAAGCGACTCGTGGTGCGTTCCATCCAGGTCGGAACGGGATATCTGGAAGAGAAATAATAAAGGCAGCACACACCACTGCTGTCAATAGTGCATCGATGCTTCTTGACAAAAACTTGTGGAAGTAATTTTTATATCAATATCATAGCAATAAAAAAAATCATAGTTCTTCTGAAGACTGATACACAAGTGCGCTTGCCAAATGCGTCTCCTGGTTACAGACTGGTAACTCCTAACTTGTTTCCATTAGTTTTGTAGGAGTTTTTGACAACTTTAGCCTGTAATAATGGACACTTTTTTTAATTTGTCAGAGTTTGAAGCACTTATTAAAGTCGGTACTACATTTGT